>CM059277.1:4927265-5102265 GCA_030347295.1 Setipinna tenuifilis
CAGCCAGGGCAGATGCGACTGTCCCCTTTTTCACGCGCGCGCCTCCATTGTGTGTCAGTCATGGCAACCGTTAGCCCATTTCCCCTCTCGTGGGTGTGACCCTGCTGCCGCATACCCCCAACCCAACCCCACCCCCCCAAACCCCCCTTACTGCCTGACATCTCCCGCATACTATCACCTGCCCCTAATACACACACACACACACACACACACACATCCATCTTGGTGCACAGGCTCACCAGTGACCGAAAAGTTTTCCAAAAAAGTGTGAATGTTATATGGAGTGTACTCTGTCAGTGTTTGAGAGTAAGTAGATCATCAAAAAATCACATAAAAAAGGAAAGGTCAATGTGTGTGTGCAAAAAGAGAGGGTGAGTGACTGAAGGATAGCCTGAGTGAAAAAAGAGTGAAAAAGAGACGTACCAGTGTGTGTGTGTTAGAGAAAGAAAAAGAGATGGAGATAGAGGGAAGCAAGAAAAAGAGAGGGAGAGGGAGAGAAAGGGAAAGACTGTGTGGCTAGCAGTGAGAGGGAAAAAGTGAGAAAGGCAGATAGATAGAGAGAGAGAGAGAGAGAAACAGAGAAAGAGAGAGAGACTAAAAATTGAGAGAGAAAAAGAGAAACAGAGAAAGAGGGACAGACTGAGAGACAGAAACAGAAAGAGAGAGAAACAGAGAGAGAGAAAAAGCGAGAGAAATGGAGAGAGAGAGACTGAGAGAGAGAGAGAAACAGAGAAAGAGAAACAGAAAGGAGAGAGAGAGAGGAAAAGCGAGAGAAACAGAGGGAGAGTGAAAGAGAGAGAGAGAAACAGAAAGGGGAGAGAGAGAGAAACAGAAAAAGAGAGAGAGGAAAAGCGAGAGAAACAGAGGGAGAGAGAGAGAGAGAGAGAGAGAGAAACAGAGGGAGAGAGAAACAGAGAGAGAGAGGCCCACAGGAGCATGGGTGGTAGGCCTCATCAAGCTGAGAGCGCTGTGGTGGTCAAGGCTAAGGAGAGGGCTCTGCTCTGCTGCTCCACTCTCCTCTGCTCTACGCTGGAGATGCGTGTCCTTTGTCTGCGCACACAAAAGCCAGCAGAGCCCAGGAGTTAATGTTCCCTGACACGCGGCCCCTAATCTCCTGCCTAAGCCCTCCACCACACGGCCCTCTCCTCTCCCACCACCAGATAAACCTCTCCCTCAACCACACCACACCACACGGCCCTCTCCTCTCCACCACACCGCCCTCTCCTCTCCCTCTACCACACGGCCCTCTCCCTCACCACACGGCCCTCCACCAAACCACACGGCCCTCTCCCACCACCAGATAGCCCTCCCCTGTCCCACCACCAGATAGCCCTCCACCACACGGCCCTCTCCCACCACTAGATAGCCCTCTCCCACACCACACAGCCCTCTCCCACCACTAGATAGCCAAGGCCAAGAGTCCAAGAGAAAAGTCAGCTTCAACTACACTTTTGCTCCTGATGTATTGTTTTGTGACCACCATTTTATTATCACCATTTTTTCCCATGTTGTCTGAGGAAGGGTTGGAAGGTCTGAAACGTCTTCATAATAAAACAAAACATTTGGAGCAAAAATCTGGTTGAAGCGGTCTTTTCTCTTACACTTGTATCGCTTGTCCTGTAGTCCTGCTCACAATTTAAAGTCCTGGATGTGCATGCTTTGGCTGCACTCTCTTGCCCACAGAGAATGCAGCACACTACAAAACCCATGTGCTCACCTACCTACGGCAAGTCGGAGGTGCGTAAGGTGGATCAAAACTCTTGTTGTTACTGCAACAGGGGACAGGAGTGGTTTACTCTGAATCGATGAGAAATGCTACGTGTTTTGCACGGCACTCTCTTACTCTAATACTGCCTCAGCATTTATCAATAGGTCACGGATCAATAAGTCATATTTTGCAAAAGGAGTCAATCCAAAGTGAGTTTGTGTGAGAAGAATTTCAAAGAATCTTAGCAGCACAAGAGAGGAAGACCCAGTGGAAATCCAGCAATCACCGCAAGACAAGACAAGAGCCCAGCCCAGCCACAATGGCTTGATTAGTTTACAGTGAAAGAGCAAGTGAGTGGGTGAAATGAAATGAAATAAAGGCCTGGCTCTGGCTCTCAGAACAACAGGCACTTGAGGGTAACAAATGGCAGC
Source organism: Setipinna tenuifilis (assembly GCA_030347295.1). Taxonomy (NCBI): domain Eukaryota; kingdom Metazoa; phylum Chordata; class Actinopteri; order Clupeiformes; family Engraulidae; genus Setipinna; species Setipinna tenuifilis. The sequence goes on from CM059277.1 coordinate 4,929,405, forward strand.
CTGGCTGGGGGTCTGAAACAGTTCGAGGGGGAAAGTGAGTGGAGATAGAAATAAAAAAAGGGGTTTTAAGTCCTCACCCCCCCCGCCGTGGCTTTAACATGCTTATGGGCTCTGTCTGTTGGGGGTGGGAGGGGAGGGGAGGGGCAGGGGGCAGAGAGGAGACGCCACACAGCTCCTAATGACTTTATTACAGGAACTCAGAATGACTGAAGGGTGGGAGGAGGGGGTTGGAGTGGTGTGTGTGTGTGTGTGTGTGTGTGTGTGTGTTTGTGTGTGTGTGGAGGGGTGCTGCATGGGGGTTGGGTGGCCTTCCTCAATGAGTGACCAGTGAGCCTTAAGCCTTATCAATGGCCAGCTCAGAGCAGCAAGCAAGGAGCTCTGGGCAATGTGGGAAAACTGGGGAGGGTGGGTGAGTGGGGGAGGGGAAGGGAGGGTGGACGGGGTCGAATGGAGCCGCGGCAGGCAGGAGACTCTACCGGTACTTTTCCATAGAATAGGGCCATGTGAGTCAGTGAGTGAGTGAGTGAATGTTGGAAGTGAACTCTGAAGTTGAGGGTGCTACTCTTAATGTTTGACCTTCACTTTGACTCAAACAGGGACTAGGGACTGAATAAAGGGCAAAAATGAATCAAACCACTGCTTTAAGCTTCTTTCCTCTCTGGCCCTCTCACACACTTAGGCTGTGCTTTGCATGGTCACCACCACTCAAATACACATGACAAGGAAATGTTGCTATAGGAGTCTTTGATAAATGTCCTCTACTGGGCTGATTTGATCCCAGTGACACGAATATTCACCACTTAGCAAAACTATGCAACTCCACTGTTAACATGCACTCCCTGAGTGTTTTTAAATAGTGAAAATATTCCTTCCTGTGGTCACACTTGTGAGCTCACAGACTCAATTACTCTATTACAATTACTCAAATGTATAATTGTCAATTAAACTTAATTTGGCGAAATTGTACCATTCTGGAAAATGGGCCTTTGAAAAAGCAAACTCTAAAAAAAGTCACTATCCGTGACTCCATTTCTTACCTGGTGCACAAACACGTCGACTGGGGTCTCCAGGGGCGCGCCGTCCCTGTTGGTCATGGAGAGGAACCCGAAACCCATCCGCACATTAAACCATTTGCATACGCCGACACCGTGGTAGGCCTGGGGGTCTTCCTCCGCGCCGGGGCACTCATCCTCAGCCTCGGTTTTGGCACAGCCCCCTGCAGAACCGCACAGTTTGATTTAATTATCGCACACTCACTTATAGAAACGCTCAGGTCCAACGCCTAAAAAAGACAATGCATGTGCTAACTGTTTCCTGCATTTCCACTGGGTGATTCGAAGATTTTTTTTGTCTCACATTACATGGGAAAATTTACCAGTGCAATATGATTTACAATTTCTTCGATTCAACAACAATTCAACTTATTAATAAAACAAATCTTTGGCGGCTTTTTTTTTTTCCACAACAGCCTTATCTGCTACACTTGTGAGGGCCACTCAGTCACGCTGAGAATGTAACAAGGCACGTCTTCACGAGGGCTTCACGAGAACGGCGTCTCGAAAGAAGATGTAGATGCAAGCCCTCTGAGGAAAAAAACTAACCCACTGGAGAAAATGGTTTCAAAACTACTTAATTCCAAAACCAAACTTTGGGTTTAGTGGTCCCATCAAGATACAGAAATTCAGCAGAACACAAACGCTAGAATTCCGCGCACACACACATTTTGCTTTCCACACTCTCCCTGCTCAATGGATTCTGAACCTCACAAGCACCATCTGGTCCCGCTCATAGCTCGAGACCTAAACCGTACCAACATTACGATATGCACAGTCAAAACGATCAATCACGCATTTTTTTCCAACTTCACCTGAAAAGTCCTGGGTGGAAACGGATCCCATCTCGACTGATATAACCTCCTTAGAAACGGTATCCTGCTCTCCCCCCACCGCGGTGGCTCTTTGGCTGGTCGGCACTCTCATGTGGGGAACTGAAGGCATCAAGGGCGCTCTTCGGAGGAACCGAATCGCAAGAGGGGACACAGACAAAGGGGGGTCGCTAGCCCCAGCGCCAAATAGTGGGAGGGTCGTTGCGAAAGATTTGTTGAAGAATCCTCCAAATTCTTCAAGACAATGACAAGAGAGACAACCCCTCCCCCCGCTCACTCATCTCGCCTTACCTCCCACGGCACACCTTGACACCACCCAAAATGTGAAAATAGTAGAGGTATATACCTTCTGCCATAGCAGGCGCCTCTCGGAGTCCTCTCTCCCGTCTCCAGTACAGATGTTTGGCCAAACGACGTGACACGTTGTAGCTCGCTCCAGACGCAGGTCAGTTGGCTCGCTCATCTGCCCTGCTCATTTCTCATCTAAAACACACAAGCGACCCCCAGTCGGTTTTTCGGTCAAGTCAACGTGATTCTGTTTCTCTCGCTCCTACTTGATGAATTACACATTCTGGGGATGACTGGTGCGTAGTCGGGTAGCTGTTTGACCAATCACAAGGCGAGACCACCAAGCATAATCGATACAGCCAGGGAGGATGCTCACAGCTATAAACGAGGTGTTTAGAAGTGAATAAACTGCTTCCCATCCCCGTGTGATATACCATGGGTCTTTTCATTTATTTTGGCCTGGAGCAAGAAATTGAACCCTTTTAAAAATGTGTTTTCCTAGCCCATCCCTCAAGCACTACAACAAAACAAAACAAACAAAACATCCGCCATGTATTATTTTCTATACTATAGTTAAGTTACTATTTACTACACACACAAAACAAATCTGCAAAATTAGAAAATGTTGTCTAGCCTAAACAAACAACAATTTGTTTGGTTGTGTTTCAGAAACACAATGAATCACTAAAAGGCACATACTAGTGGTTCATGTAAACATCCGTGATATTCCAGGACACTGGTATTCATAATTAATAGAATTTAGTAGCCTATATATATGTATATGTTTTTAAAACTCATTTTACAATAGTTCACTGCGCCACAGAAATGCCCATCCTCTGGTCCTGAGTCAGACTGAAGGCAATCGGCTTTGACAAATGTGCAGTATCATAAACCTACAACTGCAGTCTGAAATAGATTTTCTGAAATAATACTATGTATTTACTCATGTATAAAATGTAGACGGTGAGTTAAAATGTCACAATACATTTGACTGCGTTAGGCTACTTGTAGCCTACTTGTAATTATAGCTATATTAATCAGTTATTTGTTGACGTATGTTGTTAAAGGACCGCCCTGTTTTGTTTTTTCATTCCTAACTTTAAACTTTGGTTTGTTGTTTTTATCGAAACCCTATTTGCACTGCATACTAAATAGACCACAATTTTAAAAAGTCGAGGCTTCCGAAGTCTAATGTTTGTGGTAAGTGATCCGTTTTGGGTTATGATGTAAACTGTTGTATTTATTTTTCTGCACAAACAAAATGTAAAAAATGAACCACGAGTTTTAAAAATAAAAATTGTGCATATTCATGTGTTCTATTGATACTATTTATAGGATTAAAATCCAACGAACAACTCTTTAAAAAAAAGTTCAATCGCCCACCCAGCTTCCTCTAATCAATCACAGGTTAAATGTATTGATCTGTGGGTCCGAAAGAACTGTCTTACCCGACGCTTATTTTATAGAGAACATCTGCCATCGAAAAAGCAATAGGTCTATATTTGCTCCGCGGCTACAAAAAGAAAAAAATGCGCTTAAAATATTTTATATAAAAATAGTATTTTCAGAGCGTATGTTTATTTTTTTTAAATATCTTATATTCATACACAGATTTTGATAACATCATCTTTTATTTTCAAGCAAAGTTTCGGAATGAATCCCATAATCTCTCCCCAAATTAATATCGTAAGTGTGACCAACAATACCAAATAAGGACATAAGTAATTTATGTACAGATTATTCTATTATTCGTGACCATTAGGCTCTTGTCATGTCGAAGACCTTGAAGAATGTAAATAACTGTTGCACCAAGCCGTTTTAGGGGAATGTATAGTGAATGCACAGAGAAGAGGAGTTTGTCTAATTAGTAGTCTATAGATTAGATTACCAGCTGCTGTCTCCATCGCAACAGAAATGTGCTTTGTTGCTTACAAGGTCTGTGCTAAACCGTTGTTTAGAGTTTTTAATTTAACCATCTAACACGTCCACTTTCTAATTGATTTGTCTTAGTTTTTCCTAATTAATGGTGAAATAACTGTGCATAAAATTCTCAGAGATCAAGCAAAAAGTAGTTAGTGTGAATTACTCATTTTATTGTGTACAATTTATGTAAATAAATGTTAACTCTATTGACTTTGTTTATGCCTATTGCATTGTTTCACCCCCCACCATGTAATACTGTGTCACATCATATCATATCATATCATATCATATCATATCATATCATATCATATCATATCATATCATATCTGTACTACATGTAATGACCTCTTTCATGCAGTACTTGTGTTTTCCAAGATCCTCTTGTTGACCCACTTGACTATTTAATAACACAATAATATGGGTCCTTTATGCATCTGAGAGATAACAGAGTATCGATAAACTCTGCTACACAAAAACAAAAATGTCATAACTTACTGTGTATGTTTTACATCTCATTCTATCTATTATGGTTGATCATACTTAAAAACACGACAGTGAGGTGTTGTGTGTACCTCAGAGATAAAGCTTCACCAATCTGTAATCGCTGGAAGTGGCAGTGGTATCAGAGGAAGAGGTACCTTGTGTGCTGTGAGCATATAGTCTGATTCTGTCTGACTTTGTGGCACTCTGAGCCGAGTGATGTGATGTTTACTGTCAAACAGACAAGGGTACAGGACAGCTATCCTTACTGTAATTGTGTACTAGGTGGACCCGCACAGCTTCTCTGATGTATGTATCTATTCATATAATAACTATTTAAGCAAAATAGCAATTTTGCCAATTATGCACATATTATCATGTATTCATAATGTATGTGTCATGTATTCATAATGTAAGTATGGCATTCATATAACAATAAGTGTTCAGGATAAATAAAAAAGTGATTGTGCAAATTAAAATTAAAATATATGTCTTTACATTTATAAACTTTGTTCCTGCCTATTACAACATTTCTTGCATAACCATGTTGTATAGTGCATCATGTGTGTACCTTTAATTTTGTGCAGGAGTAAATGTGTAACCAAGATCTGACATTTCTTATTCAGCACCGGAGTCAACACATCATCTTATAGTCTGCCTGTAATGACAAAAGCTTCTACCTCTGGGTAAAGAGCCAGTTAGGAGTTACTTTGGGTGAAGTCAACTAAACGCCTGTGAAGATTTTTATTCATCCAGGTCATGTTAGTCAAATGAGCTAAGCTGTAATCAACTGGACTTCTTTTAGTAGCTTAAAACTAAAAGAAGTCCAGTTGCTTACAACTTAGCTCATTTGAAGTCAACTAAACCACAACAGAAGTGGCACAACATACTGCACATCTCAGATATCTTGCTGTATATATCTATCTCATCCTAACAAATATGGCAGTGATTACACAAACGTGGTGTACACGTCTGTTATGGTCACAGAGATTTGGGATGGGCATCTGATCTGGTTTACTAAAGATTTACCGTGGTGATTTTAGGCTCTTTGGACTCTCAGCATCAGCACCCCTAAATGTGAATTCCCCCCCCAAAAAAAGAACAAAGACATTATCATCACATATAGTATATATAGTATACTTAAGTAATCCACTGCAAACAAGGAGTTTTGCCTCACCCCTGTTGCCCCTAGGGACACTAGCAGGAACTATCAACATAAGCTGCCCGAATAAGCTTTCTCTTCCGGCACTACCAAGCTGCAACAAATGCTGTCTTTTGTTTTCTTGCCAAACTATTGAAGCACTTTGAGCTACATTTTTTATGAATTGTTCTATGCAAATACAATAACTCTGCATTGTTCTATGCAGAGTTAACAAATGCATATGAAATGCTTCACAGGGGGTAGTTATTTCAATAGGGTGCCACCAATATTTGTCATAGTTATGTGCACCGCTACATGACTTGATGTTCCAAGAGACACAAAGAAAGCACTGGGCTTGTGTTCATACTGAAGCTGTACACTCATAAGAGCTAGAAAGAACAGAGGGGAATTCTCATCTTCTATTGTTCATTTAGTGATCATTTATGTAAGCAAAATCATAATTGCAAAATTAAAATTTGCAAAATACCAATATTTTATGCCATTATTTTCTTTAACAATAATTGTAAATGTATGTGAAGTTACAGGCTTTGTTGTTTTACAATGTCTTATTCAGTCGTTACCATATTAATTAAAGACTCAATACTACTTTATTGTCCATTTATCTGCCAAAATGGAAGCGTGACTTTGGTGGTGAGATGCCACGTGCAAAACAAGAACACATAACAGAGTTGCAGACAAACCTAAAAAATAAGTTAGCCAGACTAGTCAGCTCTTTATTTAGGATGGTCACAGCTGATAAAAGCGGATAAAAGAGTTTTTGTAGCCATCTTTCCTAGCTAAGGGGCAGTGATGGACTTGTGACTGCAGGATCGCAGGGTTGAATCCACCAACTGACAGCAGTGCCACTCAGGTACCCTGAGCATGGAACCATCCCCACACACTGCTCCCCATCCTCTCACACATACACACACACACACACACACACACACACACACACACACACACACACACACACACACACACACACACAAACACACACACACACACACACTGAAGTACCCTGAGCATGGTACCGTCCACACACACTGCTCCCAGGGCGCCATTGTCATGGCTGGCCCCTGCTCACGTGTGTGATGGGCTAAATGCAGAGTTAATTTCGTTGTGTGGTGTAATGTGTCATGTAGTCACAATGATGAATGGGTGCTGTTTGTTTGAAAGTCTATGGCCTTGCGGTAGCAGCTGAAAGGGGGGACTCCTGGTACAACCGTGTTGCCTGTTTGAGTAAGACCTTTGAGTGCAGGTCTGACAGGTGGTGGTGTGTGTGGTCAGTGATCTTGCAACTCTGACTGACAATTTGTTGCAGTTTTTTTTGGTTGAGAGGGTCCATATTGTCACACAGTGGTGTATGTAAGCATACTCCCAGTCAGTGATTTCATAGATGGTAGACAATATGTGCTGACTAGTGTCAAAATCTCTTTATTTTCAGAGCAGGGAAAGGCACTGACTTCCTTTTTATATTGCATATAAATATACATTGCATCATATTCAATATTTGTACACATACCTATACTAGCCCTGTCTTTTAATAACATCCAATACTCTGTTGTTTTAAAACATACAATACAGACCAAAAGTTTGGACACACCGTCTCATTCAATGTGTTTTCTTTATTTTCATGACTATTTACATTGTAGATGCTCACTGAAGGCATCAAAACTGTGGATGAACACATAATGGAATTATGTACTTAACAGGTTAAGACTTAACACTTTTGTTAAGTAGCCTACATACACCTGTACTATATGAGAGTGATTAAAGCAAACAGCCTGTACACCTCAGCGATGTTCTCAACAGTCAGTCAGTCAGTCATTGATATGACTAGTGGTGCTGTGTCTGATGAGGAGGCACACTGTAGGTGTGTAGTCTAGTTCTAGAACATGTCTGACACTGTTGCTCACCGCACTAGGACATGGAGGACATGACATTTCTAGTCAAAAAGAGACAAAGTTAGCACGGGATTGGCATCCATACAGACAATGGTTAATCCATATAGCAAGCCCACACTGTAAAACCGGATTGTCAATACAACTCAAAACTTTTGATGTAACTGATTACGTCAATAGTTTTGAGTACATTAACTAAAAAGTGAACTTTAAAAGTTTAAGTACAACATTCATGTACTTAAACTTTTAAATTAACTTTAATTAAAATATATAGTTAATGTACTCAAAACTATTGACGTAATCAGTTACATCAAAAGTTTTGAGTTGTATTAACTTATCCGGGTTTACAGTGCATGGAACATCCATGCATCTGGTAAAATGCTCCTACATATGTATACAAGTTGAATAGTACAGAATTATGGCCTGCTACCATGTATTTGTGCACACAGTGATAAAACAGAAACAAAAAATGTATCACTGTCTGGAAAGCTCTTAATGATTACTATTATTACAGTTTTAGTACTACTAATATATTATACTGTACTAATGTACTAATATGTTTTATATATAATAATACAATATACATAATATAATAATACAATAATATAATAATGTTTATGTTGTGTTTCATATAATATGTATACAATGTTATTACATCATTTCATGGACTTGATACTATTTGGTCAGATTGAACTACTTAAAGTTGTTGGGGCTCTTTCAAACTGCTACATCATCAGCATCAGTGACTGATGTGAACAGGGTGAGGAAAGAGAAGAGAGAGAGAGAGAGAGAGAGAGAGAGAGAGAGAGAGAGAGAGAGAGAGAGAGAGCATCGATTCAATCTCTCCATCCCATCTTACTATATCAGTGTGACATCAGATAATCAATATTAAAATCGTAATGTTGATCAATGCCCTCACCTGAAAACTGATTGATTCTCCCCCCCGCTACGCTATGCCGGCAGCTGTGTGGGGAGAGAGAGAGAGAGAGAGAGAGAGAGAGAGAGAGAGAGAGAGAGAGAGAGAGAGAGAGAGAGAGAGAGAGAGAGAGAGAGAGAGCTACACACCTGTGTGCTGCTGCTGCAAATATGCACCAGTATGCCAAAAGCACATCAGCAATAGCCAGGCGCAGACATATCCGCAGTCTTCACAATATCATCAGACATCAATAGTGCTGCTGGAGGATGGCGCCGTTCAGAATTGCGAGGACAAGCAGTCCTCTCCTCTCTGAACTTTAATTACCATCACACACACCCCAAATCACATTGATCAGCTGCTGCAGGGTGATCGATCCCCCCCGTTCCCGGAGCCGTCGCTGCCCCGCACTAAGTGATCCTGATTAGCAAAAGAGCATGGCCAAGGCTCCGTGATTGAGTACGGTAGGTCTCCACAGCGCTGCCGTGTGGAGCAGGTGAAGGTGCCGGGAGAGGAGGCCATATTCTCGGTTCAGAACCCTGGACAGCTCCGCTATGCCGCTGGAGAGGACGGAGGAGGTGGGGAACACTACAGGAAGAAGTAGGAGTACTGTGGACAAATCAAATCAAACAAATTAGCAACAGAAAGAAAATAAAGAAACAATAACTTTGACCTAATGAAGGACAGGCCGCATGTAGGCTACTGTTCAACACTATAGGTTGGCCATCCCTAAACAGTACACTAGCCCCATATTATTCATTTCAGGTTTTGCAAGCACAGTTTTGCGACACTAAATAGTAGTTATGTTTAAAAGAATATCATTAGTTTTTCCTTTTGTTCAGAAAGTGAAATCACCACAGTTTTGAGAAGCCCCCTTCGGCATAGCCCAGTATCTTAGTATCCAACGTCCTAGTGGACATCAGGGTAGTTGAGAGCGCTGAGGTTTATTCTTTGCCAAGTGTAAACTCATCTTCTGACATCACTATGTCCCCTAACGGATTGTTTGCCTTGTTTTAGAATAACCATCATTTTTTTCCAAGTACAAAAAACTTTTTTCGAAAAATAGTTTTTCTCCATTCCAGAGCGGTTATCTGGAGTGTTTCAAAAAGAGTGTGATGCAAAATAGAGAAATAGAATTGGACAAATCCATTCGTATGAAAGTGCCATAGCTTTCGTGTCCTCTGTATCAGTCCAGTGTGTTTACGTAGATAGAATGTGTCCTTACAAAATGTCAGACCTGAACTTCACAGTGCTCACATGCCCTCTGGTGGTAAGATGTTGAGTCAAAGACAAGGCGAGTTTATTTATGCGGGGCATTTCATAGTGTCAATGTGTTTGGTATAGCCTAGATACAAGAAAAAATGATAAAAACAAAGAAAAGATAAACAAATACATAGATTTATAGAGATATATGTACAATACATGTACAATATGTAGAAATGTCAAAGAATTGAAAAACAAAAACACTTTCCATTTATATAGCACTTTTCAAGACACTCAAAATACTTACTGTGTAGTTACAGTGAAGAGGTTATCTCACTAACCACCACCAGTCTAACCACCACCACCCACCTGCACTCTATACAATAATGGGGCCAGTACCGGTTCATCAATGCCATAGAAGAACCTTCGCTCTCCATGGAACCATCCTGACATTTAAAGAACCATTTAAGCACCTTTATTTTTTAGCGTGTATGTGAAAGGTACTTCACATTGGAAATGGTTCTTTGGAGCCTCAGATAATAATGGGCTATGTTATGTCATACCGGTGGGAAATGGTTCTTTAAAGAACTGTTGACTCAGCACTGAAAACGGTTCTTCTATGGCATCGCTCAGAAGAACCAGTACTGGCCCTATCCTAAAGTGTGGCTGATGCAAGGTGAAGGTGTTGTGAATTTGTTGTTGATGCTAGCCTTATTCAGTAGCCCTGAAGCATCCTCCCAGCCCTAAACATACAGATTCATATCATCCCCCCAGCTCCAAACATATGCTCCAAACAACTCATATGCACCACCCCAGTCCTAAACATTCAGATTTATATTATCGCCCCAACCCCAAACATACAGATTATTCGTATCATCCCCCTAGTGACAAACATACAGATTTAAGTGGTCCCTCCAGCTCTTCTGCATATGCATATAGTGCCTCAGAGCTCTGCACCCTACACTGTAAACCCGGATAAGTCAATACAACTCAAAACTTTTGATGTAACTGATTACATCAATAGTTTTGAGTACATTATATTTTAATTAAAGTTAATTTAAAAGTTTAAGTACATGAATTTTGTACTTAAACTTTTAAATGAACTTTAATTAAAATATATAGTTAATGTACTCAAAACTATTGATGTAATCAGTTACATCAAAAGTTTTGAGTTGTATTGACTTATCCGGGTTTACAGTGTACCTTCTTTTTATTCTCTGTCTTTTTCTTGCACAATTATTTATTTTATTCTATGCTGTTAATAGTCCACATACATGTCTGTACTGGAAAATTAGCTGCTTTTTTAAATGATTGTACTTGTGTATAGTGGAAATACAAGACATTCTATTCTATTGTATTCTATCTGTAAACAAACAGATTCATATGATCCCCCGGCCCCAAACATCCAGTTTTATATGCATCACTTCTAACTTCTTCTACCTAACATGGAGGCTGAAAAGCTAAAAAAGATTCCTCTTCAAAATGCTTGAGGGTAAGTGCTTACATAAATGCAAAGCTTTACTATTCTATTCCTGTACTTTTATAAAACACGCCAAAGGGCTCCTTTGCCAAAGGCCTGCACTCTAGGGTTTCTATCTATGTTGAATGCAAAGCTACAGACGAAAAAAAAAATGTACAGAAGAAAGGACAGGTTTCACAGCCTGCAGACTGTAGTGTAATTACATACTTATTAAGTCCAGAGCTCATGATTTCTATAAAAAGAAACACTGCCGCGCACACACACACACACACACACACACACACACACACACACACACACACACACTCGCCACATGCACACATGCATGCACACACACACACACACACTCACACAAACACACACACACACATACACCCACTACCTCTAGCAAATGCTGTTCTTGGCTGTGTCGGTGCATGGTGTTATGTTTAATGTTTCTTATTTCCTGAAAGAAGAGGATCCTGTAATGATGTGAGACAGTCCAGGTGAGGCTTGGTCATGACAGGTAAAGTGTGACAGGAGCTGTGGGGTGTGAGTCAATGTCAGTTGTCAATCTGCTCGATAAAATATGTTCATATTTTAATATAGGCCCCTCCAGACAGCTAATTAAGTGTGCTTGCAGAGCACACTTATTGTTATCCCACCGTTTATTATTATTCTCCTAGGCCAGATCTTGAAGACGCTACTAGTCCTCAGGCTTTGGAGATAGAGACACCGTTCCAACTCTAAAACGACCGGCCCGGTTTGGACATGACCGCCTACATTTCGGTATACCGTACCTCTTGTCGTTCGTCCGTTATTGTCGTTTTTCTGCAACTTTTTGGCCCATTGAAAATGAATGGCGGAATGTTGGCACGCATATTTGCAAGCATACTTTTTGCATTTTCTGCGGGAATGCAGTCTAGTTATTAATTCTTGCTTGACATTGAGTGCTGTCCCTGCTTGTGTCAAGCATGTGGTTGTCTAATCCATGTCCTGACCTGGATGTAAAATGCTTAAATAACTACCACCCTATCTCTAGGCTTCCTTTCATTTCTATGGTTCTGGGAGAAGTTGTGCTGCCCCAGCTGCTTGTCTTCTGACTGAGCCTAACATCTTTAAAACTTTAACAACTTTAAAAAATAATGGGACCAGTACCAGTTCATTGATGGCATAGAAGAACCTTCACTCTTCATGGAACCATCCAGTGATTTAAAGAACAGTTCAAAAATCTTTATTTTTAGCGTGTATGTGAACGGTGCTTCACATTGGAAATGGTTCTTCAGAACTTCAGATCATAATCGGCTGTTATGTCATATCGGCGTTAAAGAACTGTTGCCTCAACGCTTCTTCGAAGCACAGAAAATGGTTCTTCTATGACATCGCTCTGAAGAACCGGTACTGGCCCCATTGGTGTAGCACTCAGTAACAGTACTCCAGTACCAAAACGGCTCTGCTCAAAGTAACTAGTGATTTATTTTTCACTTTAGACTCACTGCAAGAATGCAAAATTGCATTCTGGCTCTAGGTGACAATGCAATCTTGGTTGTACTGGTCTTTGATTCTGTGGATCTTAACATCCTCCTTGCTCATCTTGAGGAGTAGGTAGGCATTAAGGGTATTGCACTGCTTTGGTTCAGGTCCTAGCTAAAACACAGAACTTTTTCTGTATCTATTGTTCACTTTTCCTCTTCCTCAGCCCCTGTCTCCTACGGGGTCCCCCACGGATCTATTTTGGGTCCAGTGCTCTTCTGTTTCTACGTGCTCGCCCTAGGTGACTATATTTGAAAGTATATCTCCTTTCACGTTTACACACACGATACATAACTGTACCACCCCCTAAAACCTAGAGATTCCATACAGTCGTTATTGGATTGTCTCCAGGACATTAAGTCCTGGATGACCTATAACTTTCTCCATCTAAATAATGATAAAACTAAGGTCAATCCTTTTTGGTCCTCCCAAATCTAGATCCACAGTTGCTGAAAAGTTAGATCACCTCTCTCTGTATGTTAAAGCAACACAAAGTAGTTTTTCAACCTTAAAAACTCTTGATTCAGATCTCTGGCAGATTAGCATTGTTATTAAGAACAGCTTCTACCAGCTCAAAATGATTTTCTGTCTTAAACACTCTTTGTCCTTCGAAGACCTTTATTATTGCATCCAGCCTGGATTATTACATCTCCCTCTGTCTTGGGCTCCCCTCAGTCCCAATTAATGCATCTGCAGTTGGCACAAAACTGCAGCTGCCAGAGTGCTGACACGTAGCAAGAAGCAGGAACACATTAGCCCCATCCTGCCCCCCCCCCCCCCCCCCCCCCCCCGACTGGCACCCCATCCTTAGATCTGCTGACAAAGGCCTTCTTTACTCTGCCTTCTTTACTCTTTACTTTGCCTAAAACAAAAAGACGACAGAGCCTTTGCAGTATTCGGCCCCACATTTGTGAAATTGTTTGCCTTCCCCCAAACATTAGATTCAACCCCTCTATCTCCTTCTTTAAATCTAGGCTCAAGACTCAGCTTTACTCCTTGGCTTTTGCTGCCTCTCAGCTGCCCACTCCTTATTTCTTTTTGTGATCAGTTGTGTCTTTCATTGTTGATTTGGTGTTTTTTGCATAGGCCTACTTTTTGGTTTGTGTTTGTACTGCTACTACTACATGTAACTGCACATGCCTTTTGGCTGATTGTGTTATGTTTATGCTCTGCATTTTATCTCTGTTCTCTTAGGCTCCCTCTGTACTGTTTCACTCTGGGTCAGTAAAAGCTGTTAAATATGCTTTAGGAATTACATTCACCTTCGTGCTTACCATCAATGTAATGCAATAACTCCAATATGGGTTACTCGTAAAGTTTTCTTTGTGACTGTGGGCAGGCTGCCCGTGGCTGGGCGGAGAGGGCGCCCCTGTACCGCTACACCCACGGCCACAGGCCATCCCCGCCTCGCCCCGCCCCCACACCCACGTACGCCACGCTGCTCACGCTGCCAAGCCCCGCCCCCACGTAGCCCAACCGGAATATCACAACCACAACACAGTCAGCGAGGAGAGGACCGCCAGGCGAACGGACGGCTAGTGTGTCCACCATCACAGAAGGATGCAGACACGATTTTGTGAATTTATTGCAAGCAGGCTCCGCATTTAGTTTCCCCTGCTGCGGAGGAGTCGGGCTACATGACGTAGGCGTCATCTATTGTCACAAAAATGTAATTAGATGTTGGATGGAGAGGCAAAGCGGGGCTATTTCCCGGTTCTTTGACAGCATATTGATTAAGGGGGGCTGGCATCAGTGCCTTTGGCAGCGGCTCGGGGAAAACCATGGAAGGTATTGTCCTCGCTCATTCACAGAAAGACCTTCAGGTAGATTTGTTCACTGTCATTTTAGTAGGGAAATAGCCCAGTAGAATGTGTCGCCCCTCTGTTACTACGCGTGTGATGCGAGCGAATAGATGGTGTAACAGGGTTGCTAACAAGCGCAAAGGACTTCATGCGAGGGATGTCGAAATATTTGTGTAAAACTTCTTGTTCCTTTTTGTGTGGTAGCCTCGTGTTTAGTTTAAAGTCTGGACATTCAGTTTGTCTAAACTTTCCTTAAATGTCGTGTATTTTTAGTAAAATACAATATGGAATTTCCCTCTTGTTTCATTACTATCATGTAGGTATTTGTTCATAAGTTGTGATCTTAGACAGCGCCATGTTACATAAGACTTCTGTTAAATCCCCACTCCTCCCGTGGTTTAACTCTTTTGTGAGACGGACAAACTAGAGTCGCCTACATGTCTTGACTACCAAAGTGTACTTGATTAATGAACATTTCTCTTTGGCTGTTAGTAGTTTAAGGGTATAGCCTGCATTCATCCTTTCTGCACAAGAGCACGAACTCTTCTATCATAGCTTGTATTTGTAGCCAAGTGACTTTTCAAACAATGGCACGGCTCAGGCGGAAGGCATGTGTGGCTCTCTTCCTCTTTACGCTCTTTGTGTTTGGGACTCTCATGGGTCTGCGGACCCTGAAACCCACCGAGGGTTTTTCGGACCTGGCACCGGGACTGGAGTTCCTGCCACTAATCGGGGGTAAGCTGGACCGCCGCTCTGCCTCCAGCGACGCAGCAGTTTCGCAGGGGCAACCCCGGAATGCAGCCGGCGAATTGAAGGCACCAGTCTCCAACTCCGGGCAGGACAAAGGTATTTTTTACGATGTTCACATATTTTATTACATGTGGTACGGGAACCCACAAATGGATGGAAAGTACTTGCACTGGGACCACGTTTTGGTGCCACACTGGGACCCGAAGATTGCCGCAAGTTACCCCACAGGAAAGCATTCTCCTCCGGAGGACATCGGCTCCAGCTTCTACCCCGAACTGGGTCCCTACAGTTCCCGGGACCCCGAGGTGTTGGAGTCGCACATGGAGCAGATCGAAGCGGCGGGAGCAGGTAGAGTTTGAAGGTGCAGTTTTAGTTCCCTCCCGATTCACACAGAAAAAAAAAATTCCCCCTGACCTTTAAGTTATGACCACTACAGACCCATACATACCAAATTTCTGAAGATCTTGTGCTAGTAGATAAAGCGAAATAATACTGAGTAAAACTGTGACATTGTGTGAAATTGTCTTGACAAAGAGACTTGCCGACAAACACTTGAACAAATACTATGGGTAAAGAATTCAGCACCTATAGCGTGGACAGCTCCTATACAGAAAAAACAAAACCCCGCATCTCCCCTCCGAAGGAATTTCCACCTTTTCGTGGTTTGAAGGGATCAGCAGTGGTGTCAATTCCGGCTTAAGACAGTAAAACCCCTTGCGGTGTATCTGTTCTGCCTGTGCACCCAGCACAGGGGATTTCACTAAATAGCCGATGTACCTGTCTGATGATTTGTGTTCTCATTAGGAACAGCTGCTTCAGAAAATGACTGGATCAAATATGTGGCCAGGTTCTTACTTTCTTAAGCTGGGATTTAGACCTCTGCTGCTACCTTCAAAACCAAACCTTAAGGCAAAAGACATACATAGCAGGGTTTTTACTTTCTGAAGCTGAAATTGACACCTCTGCGTAGCAGTAGTGGCATACATTAAAACTAAATTAGAGGGAGTTCTTGTACTGTAGCCTGTCAACCAATCTGTAGCAGTGGATAAGATGACAAAATAAATGTAATGAGCTATGTATTCATAACTATGGCTAAGAATATTATGAGTGAAGTGAACTTTTATTTCTCTGTATACATCTGTGCATTCTTTAAAACATGTTTAGCCAAAGGGGTTAAAGAGAGAGAGAGAGAGAAAAAGAGAGAGAGAGAAAGAGCGAGAGCAAGAGAGCAGCTGTGGTGTTGAATTTAAACATTTATGGCGTCTGCACAAGAGGCTTAGATATCGGGCGTAGCGTAGGCGTCCTGTTCTCTCTGCGTCGGCTCCAGTGGCTGCTGTGTCCAGTCGAGCAGCTCACTCAGCTCGGGCCGGCCGCTGACAGATGGGGCGGGCGGCGCCAAGCCCAGACCGCCAAAGCAGGTCCATTTAATTAGTGCGATGGATCAAATATGCACCAAAACAAATGTGGAAGGGGCTCGCTCGCTCTCGCTCTGCTCTGCTCCCCTCCCGCGGACGGACGGTTTTTCATTCGAGACCCATTAATGAAATGAAAAGCCAAGAAGCACTTTATGAAAAGTTACCATATGCTTCGTGGGTTTAACAGCAAGCGTGACAAATTGAAACTCGAACCCGGCTGTCAGACAAGCTGCCCAGTATGTAGAGCAGAGCAGTGCTAATAGGCTATGCTAGGGGATTAATGTATGCATGAGTCCAGTGTTTTTTGGTGCCAGGTATCAACCACGGTGCCTTATTTCGCCAGGGGTGCTGGTGGTGTCCTGGTATCCGCCCGGACAGGCCGATGACAATGGGGAGCCCACGGAGGACATTGTGCAGGCTGTGCTCGAGGCAGCACACAGACATGGCCTCAAGGTAGGGATGAGCTGTGGAAAAACACTCACCACTTCACCTCAATACCAGTAGAAAGCTGGGGATTTGTGTGTGTGTGTGCGTGTGTGCGTGTGTGTGTGTGTGTGTATGCGTGCTGGAGGCAGCACACAGACATGGCCTGAAGGTATGGCTGAGCTGTGCAGAAACACTCACAACTTCACCTCAACACAAATAGAAAGCTGGAGATTTGTGTGTGTGTGTGTGTGTGTGTGTGTGTGTGTGTGTGTGTGTGTGTGTGTGTGCTGAATCTTCTGACTCTAAATTATTGTCAGGAGACAGATATCAAGGTCAATGTCAGACTAGTACCTTTATGAAATAACAATTTCAAGAACCTTGTGCCTAGGAGAGTTGTGGAAGGTGACCTGTATTGTATTTTACTTCATTCAAAGAAAAAATATATTATTTATTTTTCAGAAAGCTGGTACCCTGGAATAAAGAAACTTTAAGAGGCCTTGCTGGTAGTAGACTATTATATTGGCTAGTTTAGGTAGGTAGTAGTCGAGTGGTTGTCCCCAAATTCCGTGGTTGTCCCCAAATGGTGGAATGACCTACCAGTTGCGACAAGAACAGCAACATCCCTCCCTATCTTTAAAAAGCTTGTAAAAACCCTTCTCTTCCGAGATTGCTTCCCTTCCTAACAAAACTAATATAACTAACAAACACTAATCTAAACTCTCTCTCTCTCTCTCTCTATCCCTATTCAGAAGTACATATGTCTGTTGTGTCTCTACTCAGTGTCCTCCTCTACTGCTTATGTCCTCCTTGTTGTAAGTCGCTTTGGATAAAAGCGTCTGCCAAATGCAATGTAATGTAATGTAAAAAAATAGTAGTAGTCGTAGTATTAGTAGTATTATTCAAGCGCACTGCCCTACAAAGGCAAAGGGCAGTAACTATGCGAACACTGAAACTGAGGGAAAAAAATTCTTTCAAAGTTCAAAGTCATACTGCTCAGTCCCACATGCTGTAGGTGTAATAGTGGTGATGCTTTTGTGTACTTTCTTAATAGGAAGAAGCAAGATATTTAGTCACAAGACAAAAGAGGCGTTATAAAGTCAATTTCTAAAATGAGTTTTAACTGAAAATGTGTAGTAGCTGCCTGTTTGGCACTGGCTTTGTAGGCCAGTGTTATTCAGTGCAGTGTTACTCACCTCTGGCTGGGGGGACGACCGCAACACAGCACAGCACAGCACAGCACTAGGGCTCAGCGTGATTGGCCGACGCAGGCGAGTCCTTTTATTAATAGAAGCGAGATATGCCTGCTTTCACAGCTCTCTCTCACACACACACACATACACACATACACACACACACACACACACACACACATACACACACACACACACACACACACACACACATACACACACACACACACACACACACACCCAGACGAGTCACAGGAGAGACGCCCGCACTGGGCGCATCACGACCCCGGGCCAATTAGGTCGGAAAATGCTGCCGGATGGAGACACAACTGTCTATCGATGTGCTGTTTCTTTCTTTTGCTCGCTTTCTTGTCTTCCACTTCTTTTCCTCTTTCTCTCTCTTCCTCTTTCTCTCTCTCTCCCCCTCTGCCGATCCCCAACCTACCTTCACATTGCAAACCTTTGTGTAATGCTTATTGGCAAGCTCCTTGGTGACATGGCACACACACACACACACACACACACACACACAAATGCACACACCTACACACACACACACACACACAAACCTACACACACACACACCTGCACACACACACACACGAACAGGTGCCCACTTCCTGCCAGGCTTTTGTTTTGATCCTGAGTCATGTGTGCTTGTATGTATGTGTGTGTGTGTTTGTCTGTTTATGTGTGTCTGTAAACCTCACAGTGAAAGCCAGTGGGATGCTTCCTTGATTAGCTGGTGTGTGTGTGCCTGATCAGATTTCCAGCACTAGTTGGTGGGCGTGTGGTTTGTGTTGGTGTGCTGGGCCAGAAGCTCAGTCTGTGTGTGCGTAATTGTGTGTGTGTGTGTGTGTGTGTGTGTGTGTGTGTGTGTATAATTGTGTGTGTGTGTGTTTTTGCTTTGGTCCAGGGGCTCACACAGGGCTCACCCACTCTTGCTGTGGAACTGTAGCAGTCACACACACACATTCTCATTCACTGCTGCCTTTTGTCTTTGTATGTTTTGTCATGGCTCAGTCTGTGTGTGTGTAATTGTGTGTGTGTGTGTGAGTATGCATGTGTATGTGTGTGTGTGTGTGTGTGTTTGTAATTGTGTGTGTGTGTGTTTACGGAAGCCTCTGTTCTGTTTTAAGTAGCTATGCCTAAGGGCACTTGCCTCTGTTAGTTTAATAGCTACACTACAACAGCGCCTGTTAATGCATGTGTGTGGTAGTAGGCATTTCAAAGAGGGTGATGTCTGAGTGTGTGTGGGTTGCATGTGTGTTTAGTAGATCCATATGCCTATGCTCGTACTGTCACATTCCGTAGAGTGAACATGAATGTGTATGAGTGTGTGTGTGTGTGTGTGTGTGTGTGTGTGTGTGTGTGTGTGTGTGTGTGTGTGTGTGTATTTCCAAGCATGCTGAGCTTAAGCGAGAGAATGGCAGAGTGCTTGTAAGACCCTCTCTCTGAGTACTGAGTGTCATCAATAATGCAGGCTGGCGTTTGTTGGGCGCACGCGACGGCGGTTTAACATGCTAAATTAACGCGTTAAGAGCTCGCCAACCCGAACCCGGTCACGAGAGACCCGCCTCGCCCTGGGCTCCGACCGCAACACAGGCAACCCCATTTGTCTTTCCTTCTCTGCCTTATTCATAATTTCATACCTTATTCATCCTGGAGGCACCCCAGTGGTGGGGTGGCTGTGTTGGTCGGAGGTGAAGAGTGGTGTTAGTAACATACAGTATGTCACAAAAGTGAGTACACCCCTCACATTTTTGTACATTTTTTAATTATCTTTCCATGTGAGAAGTCTAAAGATATAACACTTTGATACAATGTAAAGTAGGTGTAAGCTGTACACTGCCTACTTGACATTGTTAAAGTGTAACTTGTAACCTACCATACCTTACTGTACCCTACCTGATCCTCCTGTACTTTACCTTACCTTACTGTAACCATAACCTACCGTACATTAGCTTACCTTACTGTTCCCTGCCATACCTTAACTTACCTGACCATTCCTTACCTGAACCTGCCATACTTCACCTGATCTGACCTCATGTATGTATCGTACATTACCTGACTGTACTTTACCTGATCTGACCTCACCTTACCGTACCTCACCTTACTGCACCTATCTTACCTCATATGACCTACTGCTGTGAGCTTTCAAGATAAGGCCCTTATACCATACATTTTCTTTTCAAACAGTATTTTTTTGTCTTTTTTATTGATTTTTCTTTCTTTTGGAAGTTGTGCTGCAGGCTTACAGATAATAGAACTTGCTGGTGCTTTAGTAGAAGGGAGACATTAAAAAGAGAAAAGACAGGAAAAGAAAAGACAGGATGAAGCACAGCATGCAACGCAATGCAACGCAAGCCTGATTGCTGTCGAGCATCAGGAACATGGCAGGCGCAGAAAGCACTGATGGCAGTGACATGTAATTGCTTTCTTTGTTATTAGAGCAGACATGATGCAATGCAATATAACTTTACAGCGGGAAGGGGGCGGTGGGGGGTGGTGGTCTGGGGGGTAGTGTGTGTGTGTGTATGTGGGGTGGGGGACGGGGTGGTGTGTGTGTGTGTGTGTGTGTGTGTGTGGGGGGGGGGGGGGGGGGGGGTGTGGCGGTGGTGGTAGTGGGGGGGGGTGGCTCCTGGGAACGTGCCCATGTGGGACCTGAGCAGACATAAGAATCTGCTGCATGTTTTAACCGGAATGACTGATTGCTCGTTCTGGAAGGAAGTCAGGGAAATGGTAAATGGGAATTGGTTGTGATCCACGGCTCTCCTCTTAAAGAGTCCTCCAGGGCAGAATAAGGCATGAGGCTGCTCATGTTTTTGCTCGGTGAAATAAGATGGGCTGGCTGTCAGGAGCCTTATATGGTGAAAGGGAAGCTCTGGAGACAGTCATGGAGGAGTTTGGTTGGCGTGGAGACCTAAAATGGACTTTTTTTGCGAGATGGAGGTGGAGGAAAAGAGGAAAAGAGAGAGTGAGGCAGAGGTGGTAAAGGAAGAAATGGAGGGAGAGGTGGTGAAGAGGGAAAGAGGAAAAGAGATGGAACAGAGTTGCAAGTGTGTGAACCAGTACATTTTGAAGAAAAAGGGAAAAGGGTTCTTATGTAGGACGACATTTAGCAGAAAAGGCATCTTAGCCTCACTTGGCTCTCGACAGCAACATTTGGAACAGTTGTAGTAGAAAAATCAAAGATGCATGTATGTTGGGGTGTGCTTCCATTGCAACGCGTATCCCCACCCCCAACCAGATCTCCCGGATCTCCCGCCACACGAAACAAAGGCGTCACACCTGTATATAAGGAGGGCGGTGTGCCCCATATGATGGAGTTTGTATGGTCACAGCCTTAGGTGCACGCTGTATTAAGCTCCCGGATCCGTTACAAAAAACCTCGAGGGTTTTGTCATTTACCACTACTTGGCTTGGCTTTGTCTCTACTTTGTTGATAACTAATTTTTGGACGACACAGTATCCTCCTGGTGTGTGTATGCTCAGCGTAAAGTCAAACTAGCCCAGCTGAATCATATGTCCGTTTTACACAGAACCAATGGACCAGTGGAACACAGTGATAGTCACATAACTGTACTGTCATCTTCTTGGTGGGACTTGAGAAGCTTTAAAGGCAGCCCGAGATGTTTTTCTAAGTTCTCCCATGTCTTTTATACAGTATATCGTTAGCTTGATAGCATAATTGCCTAAGTCATTTTTTTGTGTTTTTGGAAAACAAGAAAAAACACATTTTCTAAAAATCACATGCATATTTTTTATTGATATTTTCACAGAACATTCATGTAGATGTGAGAAAAAGTTTGGAAAAAGAACAAAACCGAACATCATTTTTTTTATCAAATAAAACTGACTTAGGCAGTTTTGATGTATGCAAAATGGCTGAGAAGATGTAATGTTTATTTTATATTCTCAGAAAAACTGCCTAAGTCATAGGCATAATCTGCCTAAGTCAAATTGATTGTATAAAAACTGCCTAAGTCCAATGGTAAAACTGCCTAAGTCAAATGAATGACTTAGGCAGCTATGTTTTTTTTTACTTTTATGAGTGTTGTGATTGGCCAATGACATAGGCAGACAGACAGGATGATGCAGAAGTGGTAGGGGAGTAAAGTTGTGCAAAAATCTCAATTTGACCAAAAAATGACTTAGGCAATTATGCTATGAAGCTAACGATATGTGCATGCGAACAGAGGTGTCAATCCCAGGTTCAGAAAGAAAAAACCCTGCCACGTTTTCCTTCTAACAGTGCTCCTTACTGATTCAGAGCTGGCTAGATCAAATTTGTGGCAGGGTTTTTACTTTCTGTACCCTGGAATGACACCTCTGCATGAGAACAGTATGCAAACTTAACGAAACCAAAGGTGCCAAAGGGAGCAAGAAGGCATTTCTCTCACTTTTCTAGAAACACAGTTATAGTTCACAAGCTGCCCCAGTATGAACATGGCTTTGTACACTGACAGTTGTGGCAAACAGTGTTTGTGTATCTCTGACATGTCAGGGAGATATTGTGTTTTAGAAGTGTTATATAAAGGGCAACTCTTCTGTGTGGGATCTAGGGTTTACATTATGACATGCTACACGAGATAAACAAGTTTAAAGTATATGGTTTAAAGGGCATCCAGTCAGAGACATCATGCAGAACTCTCCAAAACATAACACATAGGAGACAAGAAAAAAGAAAAAAGAAAATTAGACATGGTACCTTACCATACTGTACTCAGCCTCATCTGATGTCTCGTGCTACTGCTGAAAGCTTTGAAGATAAGGCCCTCTGTACTATACATCTTTTCATTGAACCGCCCTTTTTTGTCTTTTTTGAAGAGACCCCCTCATGCCCCTTTTGCCATTGTGCCCAACTTCTGAAAGAACTATGTTCTTGTGTGTCTACCACAGCACAGGTCTTGGATCTAGGACTAGGACTAAGATTAGGACTAAAGACTAGGACTAGGACTAGTGCGTCTCAGCTCATTAATGTGTCTCAGAGCTGAGGTTTGCCACACACTGAAGTTCCCTCACTTGTAGCCTGGAGCCCTGGTGCCGAGCAGTACTGCGTGGCTAAGGGTGACTTCTCACTCGGAGCCCTGGTTTGAAGTCTCACTGTGGGGCTTTGGAGCAGATCAGAGGCAGAGATAGAGGCGGCGGTCTGCCGGATAGAGGCGGCGGTCTGCCTCGGAACAGTCTGCCCTTAAAACCGCATGTTATGCCCTTAGGGCAGAGGGAAAAATAAATGAATGCATGTCCCTTGTGTGTGTGTGTGCGTATGTGTGTGTGTGTGTGTGTGTTTGTGTGTGTGTGTGTGTATGTGTGTGTGTGTGTGCGTATGTACTGTATGCATGCATATGTGTTGGGGTTATATTGTATAAGTGTATACTGTTTAAGTGTGTGTGTGTGCTTATTCATGCATGTGTGTTTATTGTTTTTATTAAGTGTGTGTAACTGTGAGTTGTTATGTGTGCATGTGTGTTTGTGTGTGTGTGTTTGTGTATGTTTGTGTGTGTGTGCATGTAAGTTTGTGTGTGCACGTTTGAGTAAGTGTGTGTGTGTGTGTGTTTACTGTGGGTCCCATGACTCACTGTGCCTGCCTCCCTGAACACACACTTGGACCCTGCGGGGCTGGGAATGTTCTCCGCAGTAAGTAGGCCACGACACAGAGGGGGGGTCTCGATGGGGGGATTGGGGAGGGGGGTGGGGGGTGGGGGGGGTCTCGGGTGGGTGGGTGTGTAGAGATGATGTCAGGCCCAGTGGACCATTTGTGCTCCAAGCGAGACCGGGCCTTATGGTGCACTGATGGGCCCCAGGAGAACCACGTGGGGGGGGTTGGGGGGTGGTGATGTTCACTGCGAACACTGTGTGTTCAGGGAGACAGGCACACTGAGTCATGGGACCCACAGTAAACACACACACACACACACACTTACTCAAACATACATAAGCATGAACCTGGTCGGGCACTTTGTAAAAGCCCCCCCCCCCTCACTGATTCCTCACCCATACACTAGCATAAGCAAGCCTGTTATCGCCATTGTTCCTGTTATTGGCCATTCCACTTAAACTGGGGTTTTTCTCCTGTGTCTGTCTGTGTTAACAGACAAATTATCTGTGATAACAGACAAATTCAGCTCCCGTAATGTAAACCCCGGGCATAACTTCTTTTTTCCCAGTTAAAACTGCCATTTAATTGGAAAAACCACAGATGGCCGTCCGATAATAATAACTATGGTGATCATAGGCTTGCGTACGATAGTACCCTTAACTCTCCTCCACAGGCAGCACACAAGAGTGTCAGAGCTTTTGAAACACAGGAGAGGGTGAAAAATTATCGTCTTATGAGACGTTGTTGGCCTTATGGAGCACTGATGGGCCCCAGGAGAACCACATGCCCCCCTTGGGGGGGGGGCAGCAGCATGAGCCTGGTTGGGGGCTTTGTAACCCCCTCCCCCCCACCTCCCCACTGAATCCTCACCCATACACTAGCATAAGCAAGCCTGTTATCGGCATTGTTTCTGTTATCGGCCATTCCACTTAAGCTGAGGTGTTACCCAGTGGTAAAGAAGTTTATTCAGCTCCCGTAATGTAAACCCCGGGCGTAACTTCTTTTTCCCCAGTTAAAACTTCCACTTAAGTGGAAGAGCAGCACAGATGGCCGATAATAGTAACTATGCCGATAGTAGTAACTATGGCGATAATAGGCTTGCTTACGTTAGTACCCTTAACTCTCCTTCACAGTCAGCACACAAGAATGGCAGAGCTTTCGAAACAAAGACGAGGGAGAATAATTGTTATCTTATGAGACGTTATCGTTGTGCTCATAAAAATGGCTTACTGTCTGTCAAGTGTTCTGACTGTGTGTTGGTCCAAAACAGTTTTTTTCTGTGGCGCCGATGGTGTAGTTTGCCTGGGCCCGGTTCTGGCTCAAACAGTATGAGTTATGAGTTATGAGTGACCCGGCTGACCCGGCTCATTGGTTCTGCTGTGGTTGGGCACAAAGTAGTGGGGAGCGGTAGTGTTTGGCAGGTGCTGTGGTTGGCTGGATAGTAGTCCAGTTTGGAAAGTGCTGTGGTTGGGAAGGGGGCAGTGGGGGGTGGTAAGAGAGTTTGGAAAGGGCTGTGTGGTTGGGCAGAGAGCAGTGGGGGGGGGGGGTAAGAGAGTTTGGAAGGGGCTGTGTGGTTGGGCAGAAGGCAGTGGGGGGTGGTAAGAGAGTTTGGAAGGTGCTGTGGTTGGGCAGAGAGCAGTGGGGGGGGTAAGAGAGTTTGGAAGGGGCTGTGTGGTTGGGTAGGCAGCAGTGGGGGGTGGTAAGAGAGTTTGGAAGGTGCTGTGGTTGGGCAGAGAGCAGTGGGGGGGGTAAGAGAGTTTGGAAGGGGCTGTGTGGTTGGGTAGGCAGCAGTGGGGGGTGGTAAGAGAGTTTGGAAGGGGCTGTGTGGTTGGGAAGGGGGCAGTGGGGGGTGGTAAGAGAGTTTGGAAGGGGCTGTGTGGTTGGGCAGAAGGCAGTGGGGGGTGGTAAGAGAGTTTGGAAGGTGCTGTGGTTGGGTAGGCAGCAGTGGGGGGTGGTAAGAGAGTTTGGAAGTTGTGTTGCTGAGCTCTGCAAACAGTCTTAGCCCACTCAGGCTGCCCACTGCGCCTACACTACACTGGGTATTGTGTAAGCGCACACACAGTAAGGCTGGAAGAGATCTACACTGGATATTGTGTAAGCACACACACAGTATAGCTTCAAGATCAGTATAGCTTCAGATCTCTTACATGCATCTCCCTTACCTAATAACTCCAAAAGACCATCGCTTCATTACATGCATGAAGAGCACAACCACCCACACACACACACACACACACACACACACACACACACACACACACACACACACACACACACACACACACACACACACACACGTGATTAGCGCATTAGCGCATAGTGAAACATCGACAGCATGTCATCAGCTCCTAGATGCACAGATATGTCACACATGCACGCACGCGCACACACACACACACACGGGCACACACACACACACACGGGCACACACACACACACACATGCGCGCGTGCTTATGTGAGCATGAGCGTGATCATGAGAGACACAAATAGAAATATTAGCGCATAACGAAACATTGACAGCATGTCATGAGCTACTAGATGAACAGACATATCACACACACGCGTGAATGCACACACACACACACACACACACACACACACACACACAAGGGCATGCATGCATGAGTGCACTGCAACTACATCTGTACACCCACACATGCCTGATACACACACACACACACACACCGATACACACACACACACAAGAAATCACACTGTAAGACATACTCACTGAACATTATAACATAACACAGACATTAAATGAAACACTAAACCATACAACTGTATCTTTAATTTTACTCTCCACCATTTGTACATTTTCCACATATTTCCACATCTTTGATGTGCATATAAACAGGAGATCTGACTGCACGTCTTTCTCCAAGTGCCCTCCTCATGTCCGTCACAAACACCTAAAGTGGCTGAAAGTCTTGCTGAAATGAAATGTGAGTGGAGCTGCGGATGGCAGTGTGGGGGAGACGCTCAGACACACCCAATCCCCATCATGCAACTGGAGAAGGCAGTGGAGGCACAGTCACAGTCAGGTTTCATCCCAGAGCCTTTTTCTGCTCATTTTCCCTTCATGTCCGCGGCGTGTTATTTTAAGTGTCCGTCTCCCCCCCCAACCCCCACCCCACTGCACCCCCCTCCAGCCCCTCCGTAGTCCATTAGTGAACTTACGCCTCAATGTCACTCTGACACTGCCAGCCAAGCCCGTTGCCAAGAGCTGCATCGCCACGGCAACTGTTGGGGGGGTGGTGAGGTGGGGGAAGAGGGGGTGGGCAGAGTCCCTACTGTGTTTGTTTTTTTCCCTCTTTCCACTTGAATAGAGGAACAGTATTAAAATACTGCATACATTTACCTCAGAATTCACAGCAGCAGCACTTTAGGAACTTGTCAAGTTGAAGTGAGTGGAAGTCAGTTGAAGACTTTCTCCTTAATATTTTGCGAGAAACACGACAAAGGGTGATTTTTTAAGAGAGAGAGAGAGAAATGGAAAGAAAGAGAGCGAGATCGAGATCGTGATCAAGCTCGAGAGCGAGAGCGAGACCTCAACGTGACCCTTTTAGTTGTAGACAAATGGCTTTCCATATTGCGGCATGGCAACCAGGCCGGCCTCAAATCATCGCGTGGCCTTGGCAGAAGCAGTGACACCAGCAGATTTTATGGGCGGTTCAATTAGCGTTGGGCTGCTGCTCAGTGGCCCATGTGCTCTCCTCCCACACACACACACACACACACACACACACACACACACACACACACACACACACACACACCCTTCAGGAGCCTTGGAGGAGGCAGGTACGGTGTTTGTCTGTAATCATATATAATTCAAAAGTGTTTTATGTGCTGTTTTGCCCCACGCTGCGCTGAAGTGTTCTACTTAAGGGACCGCTGGTGGTGGCTGCGCCTATAGACTAATGCATGCAGAATGCATACCGCACCGCGCCTTAATGTGGATGTGGATGTGGACCACCCACAGAAGTGAAGTGAAGGTGGAAAAGCTTCAGAATGAGCTGAGAACAATGCAGTGAGAGCAGCGAGAGTGACCTTTTTCTCCGTACAATGATTAAGAATTCACTCAAAAAGTGTTTGTACTGTTTGTGAAGTTGTGCTTTGCCAGGCAGCCAGGAGTGTTCAGGATTAGTCTCTGCTCTGCCACTGTAAGCAAAATAAAAAACAAGACAGGAAAAAAAACAGACCTACTGTAATGTCCAGTCCCTAGCCACCGCCACCCGCCCCCGCAAACACACACACTCACACACACACACACACCCAAGGTCCCCAGTTATTAGTCGGGGACCCAGAGTGAGGTAGGGACAGAGGCGTAATGAGATGAGACTGCAGAATAATGGCCAGAGAAAGAGGAAGGCTCTTCCTGCTCTTCTGCTGCTTCATGAAGTCCTAATCCCAGTGTCAGCGCCCGTCTCCGGCTCCGTCTCAGTCTCCTCCTGCCAGCCAAGCAGCTGCAGCTCCTGCCACCTGGGCTCTGCCAGAGGGGGAATGACCCTCTTATAATTGGGGGGGTACTACCTTTTATGGGGGGTACAATCTTTAAGACTGTGAATTACCCCCCCCCCCTCCATAATTAGGGGGGTACTACCCTTTTACAGGGGCGATATGTTTTAGAGTGTGAATTACCCCTCCATTATTGGGGGGTACTACCTGTCACTGGGTGTACTATCTTTTAGAGGGTGAATGACCCCCCCCCCCCCCCCCCCCCCCCCCCCCCCCTATAATTGTGGGGGTACTACCCTTTTACCGGGGTGGCGCTATGTTTTAGAGTGTAAATGACCCCCCATAATTGGGGGTACTACCTTTCACATTTTACATTAATTATATTAATGTGTTGGTAGCCCCCAACCCTGCTATTTTTTTCTCTTTGGGGGGGTAGTGGGTTTTAATCAGGGGGTATCGTACCCCTCCCCAGTACCCCCTGTAATTTTAACTATGATCTCTGCTCTCCAATATTCTCTATAATCCAGCTCAGACACACCAAAATACTAATCCAGCTCCACATAACAGGAAGTCTTCCACCTTATACTGGAGTCCAGGTTATTCTTATGTATTGAAAGGGCATTTCTATTATTATCCCACTAAAACTCAAGGTAAAAAAAGTTTTTTCTTAAATGTCACTTGGATGTGTCTCTGGAGAGCTTGTCTCACACAGTCCAAGCTCTGTAACACGTCTGATAAAAACACACACACACACACACAGACACACACAGACACACACAGAGGTCTGCGATGCCTCTGATGAAAAGACACACACATACACACACACCTGCGCACACACACTGGTCTGTGATGCCTCTACTGAACACACGAACACACACACACACACACACACACACACACACACACACACACACACACACACACCGGCCTGCGGTGCCTGTGATGAGAAACGTGATCGCTGGCAGGATGAAAGTGAGAATAAGCTCCTCGGAGTGGAGGACTCTCTTGCACACACTGCCACAGGCCCAGGGGAGGGGCGAGCAGGGGAGGGGGGAGCAAGGGAGAGATGAGCACCTGGCTGCAGACCATCACTCAAGAGATCACAGAGCGTACTTAATAAATGAAATATTTATTCAAGAGATGAAGAGGGGTAAAGAGAACAGACAAAATGAAAGAGAGAGGGGGAGAGAAAATGAAAGATGGGGAAAGAAATATAAAGTTGTGTAACTTTTTTTGTACTGTCTTAGGAAGAAGTAGCACTTATTTCCCTTGGGTCATTACTGTTATGGTTTATCCTACAACTCGCCCCAATATTTCAAGTCAGCTCTACAGTTTGGTTACAGTCTACAGTATTTGAAGTAATGGCACAATTACTGCTGTTCAATTTAATCGAGTGTGCATTTGCAAAGTCAGCGGATTTAGTCTCTCTAGCACCCCCAGAAGGTCACAAGTTTCGCAAATAAGTGTAAAAATCTGAACATGTAGGTTTAAAATTTTGCATCCCGACGGCATTTCATGGGATTCCATAAGTACAGTAAAACACCTGAGAAGGCGTTTCAGGTCGCGGTGGCCTAAAGATATACAGATATAAAGATAATGTGCTTTTCTGCCATTAATGAGCACAGTGCTCCAGCTGCTTTGTTTTTGCCTGTCAGTGAGACTGGCTGTGTGTGTGTGTGTGTGTGTGTGTGTGTGTGTTTTTGCCTGTCAGTGGGACTGGCTGTGTGTGTGTGTGTGTGTGTGTGTGTGTGTTTTTGCCTGTCAGTGGGACTGTCTGTGTGTGTGTATGTGTGTGTGTGTGTTTGCTGTCTGTGACACTGGCTGTGTGTGTGTGTGTGTGTGTGTTTTTGCCTGTCAGTGAGGCTGGCTGCGTGTGTGTGTGTGTTTTTGCTGTCTGTGTTATTGATTGTGAGTGCTCAGACCCAGCCGATTGGGTAGCGGCAGGGAGGAAGAGAGGAGGAGAGGAGGAGAGACGGAGAGGAGGAGAGGAGGAGAGGAGTAGAGGAGGAGAGGAGGAGAGACGGAGAGGAGCACGCCGCATAAATAAAACACCTAATCAAACTCGGGGGACGACAAATGGAAACATTTCCACGCCTTGTTATCTTTCAGCACTGATGAAACCGATACTGAGCAGAGGAGCACTACATCTTACACTGCAGAGACGGTTAGCCAAGACAGACTCTCCAACAGCATCGCAGCGCTGAGCAGGAGAGAGGCAGACAGAGAGAGAGAGAGAGAGAGTGGGGCACAGAGAGATAGAGAGAGAGAGAGAGAGGGGCAGAGAGAGCAAGTTAAAGAGCGAGAGAGGTAGAGACAGAAGAAGAGAAAGAGAAAGGTAGAGGGACAGACAGCAAGTTAAAGAGAGTGAGAGAGGCAGAGAGGGAGAGACAGAAAGAGAGTCAGTGAAAGATGAGAGAGAAATGGAGGTAGATAAAGAGAGAGAGAGAGAGAGAGAGGAGAGAGAATTGGGTTTCACGTTACTCTGGTATGGAATTTCAAAT
Organism: Setipinna tenuifilis; assembly: GCA_030347295.1. Taxonomy (NCBI): domain Eukaryota; kingdom Metazoa; phylum Chordata; class Actinopteri; order Clupeiformes; family Engraulidae; genus Setipinna; species Setipinna tenuifilis. Next base: position 4,960,283 of record CM059277.1, read on the forward strand.
GAGTCTGGCAGGTCCGTTCACTCACAGAGAGAAAAAAGTTTATTTACGCCGTCTCTGAAAAGATACTGTTGGGCATAATGAATTGAGGAAGAGGAAGAGCGGAAAACTCGATGGAGCTGGAACAGAGTGATTTATGTTCATTGTGTCCATCTCCTCGCTCCTCCAGCGCACGGGCGCTCCAGTGGATAGGGTTACCTCAGGTCATTCACAGTACAGCTGTAATCGGGCCTTAAAAGTTCTGTCCAACAAGGCCCGAGCCCGATAGAATTCAGCCCGAGCCCGTTTTTCTAAAGCCAGAAGCCGTTTATAAGCTGGCATTATTTAAATATGCTCATGAATACAGATCTTTTGCCTGTTGTTGTTTGCCTGTTGGAACAAATAAATAACCCTTTGTTAACAGTCCAGTTTTCACCTCCCCAGCGTCCATTTTCTGTCTTGAGCTCATCAAAACCAATTTCAGGTACTGTGCACTTGGTCCGCATGCCTGAACCCGGCCTGAACCTGTGTACAATGATAGAAACTAAGCCCGAACCCGTTGGGTCCCATCGGGTATTGGCGGGCTCGGGCAAAGATCTTCAGCTCTAATTCACACTGGGCGAGGAATAACCACACTGACTGCGTTCACATGGTGGGATTGGTTTGGTTTGGGATTGGTTCACAACGGGTGGTCTGTCCCCCAAGTCCCTGTTCACATGCAGTTCGTCTAAGCGGATTCGGCGAGAGTTCCGGCCCTTTCCGCTACGCTAGGTGGGGGCGCTGTAGTCAACTTCTATCTTTCTATTATTATCTTTTAATACAAGGAACGTCTCTTCCACGCATAACTCTTGAACCACTCATCCGCTTGACCTCAAATTTGGACGGCGTCATCATAATGTTACCAGTGTGTGCAGTACCAAGTTTCGTGTTGTTTGGGCAAAAAATGCCAAGGATATCGGTCAAACCGTGCCGACCCAGCCATGACGACCCAGGCTGATAAGATTTACAATGCTAGCTGCTACAATGTTGGACATAACGCGACTAACGACACATAACTAAAATAATGGACATAACACGAGTAAACATTTGCCCACAACAAAGCTGCTACGTAGGTAAGATGTATCTTATCGTATACGCAACAGCAGACTACAGCACTGCACACATATGCCTACACATACAGACGACACGTAGAGGAGACTGAACTTTTCACCTCTCATTCCGGTTATTCCACATCGCAAAACAGTGGCTAAAGAAAATCTTACAAGTCAGTCAGTGCAAATGTATTTACATAGCCTCCTCCTTTCACCTGATATTATTACCCACTTAAACAATAAGGTGGTCTAAACAAAAACGTAATACTCTGGCACATCTTCTATGGGCTCTGCACTGTTCCTACTAAATAAAGACAATAAACAAATTCGCGTACGTGTTGTGCATTCTGCTGTGTTAGAAAGTCCGTATGAAGGAACAAACTGCGTTTTTTATTTCGTTGATACATGCGCAATACTCGAAATCAATCCGATCCCCGTTCACATGGCAGTCGAAGTGGTTTCGAAACAGCCCAGGTCTGGCGTCGCAACTGGATAACGAAAACCAATTCCAAACCAAACCAATCCCCGTTCACATGAAGCTGGTACGATCCCAAACCACTTCCAAGTGGTTTCGACTTGTCCATGTGAACGCACTCACTGATTCTGTTCTTTCATAGGTGGCCTTTCACATCCAGCCTTACATAGGACGAAGTGACCACAGCGTGCACGAGAACGTCAAATACATCATCGACAGGTAAGACACTTACTCAGGTGAGGTGTTCACGACAACATCAAATACTGTACATCATTAACAGCTTCACACTTTTACTCAGGTGAGGTGTACATGACATCACATACATCATTAACAGCTTCACACTTTTACTCAGGTGAGGTGTACATGACATCACATACATCATTAACAGCTTCACACTTTTAGTCAGGGGAGATATCTGTACACGAGAATGTTGTAAGGATCCACTTTCTCAGACCAACGACGGAACTAAGTGTGGACGAAGGTTTTCGCATGTTCTGGACTTACAGGATAGAATAATTATAGACATATGCATTAGAATAGCGAACATTAGAGTAACACACTATTTATCTGACTCCATGAAATAATAAGATTACCTCCAATGTCACTATACAGCATAAGGGCTAATAACACAGTAAGGGCATGGCACACAAGGAGATATATATGAATGGTAAATGAATGAACAGTTTATTAACCAGAGGTAAGTTAACAGTTACAATTAACACAGATTCACTGTAATGACCAAATAAACCAGATGTATAGAGTAAATCAGAGAGAAAGAGAGAGAGAGGGAGAGAGAGAGATACACACAGCGTGTGGGAGCGTCATAGCAGAAAGACAACTCAATGAGGTTTTCAATAACTTTCCCTTAAATACCCAAGCTGATGCCATTTGGTCAGCTGGTGTTGGGTGTCTCGAACATACAATGAGGTGTTATCGTGGGGGCAGGGGCTGCTGAGAGCCCACTGTCCCACACTACCGGGAAACCAGCTGTTGGCAGGGCATAGATAAGAACACAGTAGGTGGGTCACACCTACCTAAACACAACAGCATGCATCGGGGGAGCTCCTCTGAGGAGGCACCCTTTATTGTGATAACATACATTCCTCTGTTGCGCTGATTCAGAATAGTCATCCCTAAATCCACAACCTTACAATGTCAAATAAGTCACTGACAAGTGAGACCCGGACTCAAATGAGGTATGCATGAGAACTGAAATAGCTTAGAGACAGAAGAGCCACTCGTATTAGATTAGATTCGATCTCATCCAGTGTCTCACATTTGCTGCATTCCTTGCTTGCCTTGCAGTATCTTGAAAGCGTTCTCAGTTCTCAACAAGCTTCACAAATAGATAGCTTAAGTTTTTCTTAAGCTTTTTCTTGCTTCCTGTCAGTGTGTGCTGTCATGTCGAGGCCCATGCAAGGTCACAGTTAGTGCTGTGAATAAATATGGACAGCCTCACGCCGTGTGCTCGTTCCCTCTGCGGCGACCTTCGACCTCTGACCTCTGTGATGCGTTAGGGCGGCCCCGTCATGGCTGACAGCCGCAGTGGCAGCACAGTGTGCCTCAGAGTGACTCTTCTGTGATGCTCAGCCATGCGCAGCACAGGACATTCAGACACACACATTCATGTACACACACATGTGCGCACACACACACATGTGCGCACACACACGCACACACACACACACACACACACAAAGGTCGTTCAGTAGCATTACAGGCACACACACACACACTCAGATATCCACACACATATACACACACACACACACTGACACTGACATTCAGTAGCACTGCAGGCACACACAAACATACATGCACACAAACTCAGATATCCACACACATATGCACACATACACAAACACACACACACACACATATGCACACATGCACACACACACACACACACACACACATACACTGACACACATCCTCAGGTCATTCAGTAGCATTACAGGCACACACAAACACATGCACACAGACTCAGACATTCACACACATATGCACGCATACACACACTTACACACATCCTCACACTGTCACAATGTACTCAAAGGCATCAACTCACGGACACGCATGCATGCACCCACCCACCCATACACACACACACACACACACACCTTTAAACTTTTAGATTGCTGCAGTGATTGTCTGGCTGATTTCCAAAGGCCATCTCCTGTATGGGCCACTGCAGTTAACACCACTGCCCCAGTCACAGTCCAGTGCACTCAGGCCAAGCAGGCAGTCAGTCAGTGAGGCAGGGAGGGCAGGCAGGCAGGGGGGCAGGCAGGGGAGCAGGCAGGGGAGCAGGGGGGCAGGGGGGCAGGGGGGCAGTCAGCCAGGCACGCAGGCAGGCAGGCAGGGTGGCAGGCAGGGAGGCAGGGAGGCAGGTGGGAAGGCATGTGGGTGGTTGGCACCAGCCTCCGTCCCACAGCAGGACAAGGAGAACAGCTGTCAGAGGCAGCCGCAGCTGTAATGGTAAATGCTGGGAGGCTGCTTTGACAAAGAACACCTGCTTGTGTAATGAGTATCTCTCTCTCTCTACACTCAGCCTCTGCGACCACTCACGCGGACATTCCTGTGCTTCCGCTGCTGCTATACAGGAGGCACCAGTCTATACAGCCTGCAGTCAGGCTGACAAACGCACACAAAGAAAGACTTTTTTTCTTCCTTAAAAATGCCCCTGTTTTAGTGTTAGTCTTTAGTCTCCTTCAGTTTTTACACTCACAAGAGCAGCTGGCAGGCAGATATGAACAATGCCAAAAAGAGAACTTGACTAAAAACCAACAAACATAAAATGTATTTTGAGATGAAGAAAAATATCCAAAGTGCTGAGGCTGAAGAAGGCTCTGTGTGCCTTCTTTTATTTTCTTTTTTTTAACCCTTTTCATGTATGGAGAGTGCAGAGCCTTCTACCCTTTCTCCACCAGTCTATGTTTTTAAATATGATATAGCCATTTTGGAATAAAGGCTTTTTTACACCTTTTTTCATAAGAAGCGTTTCTTGGATTCCTCCTTTTTCTAAAATGTATTTTTTTTTAACCCTTTGCAGGTATGGAGAGCACGGCGCCTTCTACCGTTTCTCCACGAACTCGGGTAAAGTGCTGCCGCTCTTCTACGTCTACGACTCGTACCTGACGCCGCCCGAGGCGTGGGCGGAGCTCCTGAGCTCCACGGGCGCCCACAGCCTCCGCGGCACGCCGTACGACGCGCTCTTCGTGGCGCTAATCGTGGAGGAGCGTCACAAGCACGACATCCTGGCGGCCGGCTTCGACGGCATGTACACCTACTTCGCCTCCAACGGCTTCTCCTTCGGCTCCTCGCACCAGAACTGGAAGGCCATCAAGGCCTTCTGCGACGGCAACAACCTGCTGTTCGTGCCCAGCGTGGGGCCCGGCTACATCGACACCTCCATCCGGCCCTGGAACAACCACAACACGCGCAACCGCATCAACGGGCGCTACTACGAGACCGCGCTGCAGGCCGCCCTGAGCGTCCGGCCAGAGGTGGTCAGCATCACGTCCTTCAACGAGTGGCACGAGGGTACGCAGATCGAGCGCGCCGCGCCCAAGAAGACGGTGACACGCCTCTACCTGGACTACCAGCCGCACACGCCTCAGCTCTACCTGGAGCTCACGCGCCGCTGGGCCGAGCAGTTCAACAAGGAGAAGGAGCAGTGGCTCATGTGAGGTGGACCAGGGTGTGTGTGCAGTTGGGTATGACGCAAGGGGAAGGAAGAGTGGCTTGTGTCAGAATAGGGGAGCTGGGTAGCGATGTGTGTGTGTGTGTGTGTGTGTGTGTGTGTGTGTGTGTGTGTGTGTGTGTGTGTGTTTGTGTGTGTGTGTGTGTGTGCGCAGTTGGGTACGGGACAAGGAGAAGGAGCAGTAGCTCATGTGAGATGGACTGGGAGGGGTGTGTATAGCTGGGTATGAGGCAATGTTAAGGAGCAGTGGCTCGTGTAAGAACAGGGGGAGCTGGGAGCATATATATGCGTGTGTGTGTGTGTGTGTGTGTGTGCAGCTGTGTACAATGGAAAGAAGCCACAAACACAGAACCCAGACTCCATTGGCAGGGGAAATGTGGTTTGTCCTGTTTTTGGACGGTGGAAAGCTTCAGCCACTTGGGTAAGAGATGTGTGCGAGAGACCAGGGGGGGCACTAGAAACTTTGAGTCCAAAAAAGAGTGCAACTTTTATAAATAATAATATCGTCCTCAAAGGGCCCCATGTAAATGTCGGACCCTTACAATCGTACAGAAAGGTGCCTCTGCCAGGGAGGAACGGATGAGGGGTGAAGGTTAGTTAAATTTTAGAACAACAATGGATGAGCACTTTAATGAGCACTTAGTAAGGGATAAAGGACACAGGAGGTTCTCAAGCAGACAAAGACTGCACAAGACTGATTCACAGTAAGAAAGGTTTACATATGAGGTGGAGAGTGTGTCTGCTTTGCGACAACAGAGAGGTGGTGAGAGCTGTGTGTCATTTGTGTGTGTGTGTGTGTGTGTGTGAGAGAGAGAGAGAGAGAGAGAGAGAGAGAGAGAGAGAGAGAGAGAGAGGGACAAAGATAAAGAGAGAGAGCGAGAGAGAGAGAGAGAGAGACTGTGTGTGTGTGTGTGTGTGTGTGAGAAAGAGAGAGACAAAGATAGAGAGAGAGAGACTGTGTGTGTGTGTGTGTAAAACAACAATAGAGGAAGAGTGAGGTGGAAGCCCTGGGAGCCTCGCTGACTTGTGAAGGTTTAATTATAATCTGCCGCTGATCCGATCTGCCCCTGCTGATGTGCTGTGGAAACCCTGCCCCTGGGGTGCCTATCTGCGCTATGAAAGAGAGAAGCTGAGGAGAAGCGGAGGGCGAGATCAGATAAGGACACACACCTCTCTGGGCTGCTGGAGAATGAGAGTGGCTCAGATGATCTTGAGGGATATTGATCTGTTTCCATGTCGGTGGACAAAAAAGAAAAGAGTGAGAAAAGAGTATCACCTCTTCTTGCTCTGACCTTCAGATGCAGACCAGACCATCACTTCACTATGGAAACCACGGCTTCCTTCCTCCTTCCTTCCTGCCCGCTGCCAGCGACCACGCAGATCTCTTTTCACAGACCCAACACTCCGCCGACGCAGCGCATCACACACACACACACACACACACACACACACAGACACACACTCTCCTGTTCTTCTCCTGCAGACCTCCTCTCACCTTTGTCAGACTGCAGTCTCACTTTTAAATCAGCCTCTTGAAACATGGAACAGCAGCCTACTCCATCACCACTCCCCTGTAGCTACACCTCTGTACATACACACACACACACACACACACACACACACACACACACACACACAGTATATATTAGACCAGAACTAATATATAGCCACACTCCTCAAGCTGTGAACTGTAAATGTCTTTAATTTATGTCAGTAGGATTAATATTGTGAAAGGGTTTTTAAGACACCAACATACAAATATACAATCAGGGAGAATTTCCCCAACATGCAAAAGGACTTCAAGTTTTTGGTTTGGTGATGAGTCTTGATTGTGAAATGTTTTTTGTCATCATCATCATTATTATTATTAATATTATTTCCCAAGGACATGGCCTCTCCAGAGGTTTTTATAAAACAGTCCAACGTGAACCATTTGTTTTTTCACTCACATTATCTATCTTTAATTGTACTGCAATGTCTTAAAACTGAAACACGTCATACACACAGATCTACGAGTGTTTCATTGTGGGCTTGAGTGTGGGTGGGAGGAGAGTTGATGCAGGGCAACAGGAGGTGAAGGCAGGGGGGCGGAGAGGGGAGGGGAAGGGAAGGAAGGGGACACGCTTACGCAAACCATGAATCACAGCGGCCAGGCTTTCGTGACCAATTTGTATAAAAGCTCTGTGAAATCATGGTGTTCATCACTCCGGTAGGAATAAAGATTATAATATTAAGGGTTAAACGGATCAGCTGCCAGGTTGACTGGATATTTAACCGATTGTAAACCCAGCAGGTGTGGTACCACTACCCAGAAGCTGGTGCAGGCTCCAGTCACATTACATCACATTACATTACATTGCATTTCGCAGACGCTTTTATCCAAAGAGACTTACAAAAAGGAGGACATAAGCGGACAGAGGTGTAGTTGAGGAACACAGAGTAAGCAGACTACCTTTATACATGTAGAGGGAGATGCATGGGCCTGAATAAGTTTCCCGGAGCAGGGACACTACAGACATACATACTCCCCACTCGTCACCATTGTTGAATTCTCTAAAAACGATACCAGCCTCTGCAAACAGAAGGGAAGTTACTAATATCGTCATTACGCCATTTTGTTACTGTGTTCAACTGCTCCAGTGCCACTGGACTGCAAGAAAAGTTGTCTTGTTGTGACCTTGCCAAACTGTAAAGCACTTTGAGCTGCATCTTGTATGTATGAATTGTGCTATACAAGTAAAGGTTATTATTATTATTAAGATCCCGTAGACACACAGAATGCATGGGCATTTACATGAAGGTCAGTGGGATACAGATGGAAAACCAGCAGATTTAAATGGCTTAGAGCTCTAGCCTTTATTATGCTGTGGAGATAAAAGAGGTTTTTTGGCACAGATTAAAACGCCCGTAAGCTGACCCATCAGGAGAAGGAGTGATGTAGATAAAGCACTGCAGCATATGCTTTCATGATGAAGAAGGAAAAAAAGAAAGAAAATCTCTTGGGTCATGTTGTGAATTTTGGTCCTTTATAAACCCGTAACCCCCTTCTGATACATTCTCCAGTAAAAGGGGTGTTGAGTGAAAAGAGGATTATGATGTAGATCATGTGATTTCAGGTCATGATCAGCTCCAACAGGTCAAACCAGACAGCAAAACCAGTATAACAGGAAAACAAAAGCAAAAAAGGTAAGAAGGGTCAAGCCGTGTTGTAACAAGTTCTGCTTTGTAGTTGAATTTACCACAATTCACCATTTTAATATTTCATAAATAAAACACAAAACACATCAATAAAAATGAAAACAGTTTAAAAATATATTTCAGGAATTACAGAGTGCAAAGTCTGAGGTTAATTTCATATCCAAGGTTATTCTCCCCCTGCCTACACAAGCAACCCAGGCCTCGGCTTTAGGAGTCCTGCTCACGTCAGTGCATCAATCGTTTGCAAAAACAGTTTTGTGGGTAAAATAAATTTACTTGCATCACACAAAAAAACAAGAAAAGGTCTTAACCGTAAATGTTCTTGCAACAAAAAAAAAAAAAAAAAAAGAGAATAGGTCTTAACCACCACATTGCACCGTCAAAATGAATCTGTGACATTCTTTGACCCTCTCCACCATGTAATCAAACCTGAAGCAGATGAATATATACACTTTACAGCTTAATAGCTTTACAGACCAGTGACCCCACCACGCCCACCACCAAGATGACCGAACACACAGATCTGCTGCTAGATCCAGAGAGGGCTGTACATAACGGACCTCTAATTCTCCTTCCCTTGACCGTCTCTTGGCTGAATGCTCTTCTTTAATGTCCGTAAGCTGAAGGTCCCTCCTGCTGTGTGTTGACCGGAGAGGAGAGGAGCGGAGCGGAGAGGAGAGGAGAGGAGAGGAGCGGATTGTGTGTTTCCAAAGTTTCATTCCTTCTTCCGTCAAACCTTTTGGCTCTCGGTGTCCTCCAGCAGTCCAAACTTGTCTTCCAGCACGTTTAGCGTAGGAGCCAGGGCACTGGGGGAGAGGGGGGGGGGGGGGGTAGAAGCAGGTAGGGGTGACTTTGGTGACACAAACTTTGTGACGTGACTATTCTACAGCCCTGTGGGTAAAACTTCTTTATCATTCTTTTGAGTTCCAATTAACTACACAACTGGGGACACATTACAGATATTTTTGATCCTAAGTCTTAGAAACAGAAGAGTATAAAATAGGACTGTGTCCAATTGTCTACCACAGAGGTAAATCCTAATTAACTTTAAGTATCCTGTCTTACTTTTGTCCCATCTCATCTCATCTCCTATGAGAGTGTCCATGAGGGTGGACATTGAGATTGGGCACAGCTACCTTCAAAATGTCTGTGAAGACTTTCATTCATCCAGGTCATGTTAGTCAAAGGAGTTAAGTTGTAAGCAACTGGACTTCTTTTAGTAGCTTGAAGACATTTCATCTTTCATCCAAAAGGCTTCTTCAGTTCAAAGGTGAAACATCTTAAAGCTACTGAAATAAGTCCATGTGTTCACTATATTTAAAATGTTTTTAAAATAAAATAGCCCCTGTGAACTCCTCCCTATCTACACACCAGTGGCGGATGCTGGTATTCCAAAGAGGGGAAGCTCACTGCCAACTTAATCATAAAATTTGTACATTTACTTATACATTAATTCTACCCTTCGTTCCTTCTCTAGAAAATGTCTGTCATAGTGCTCTGCTAGCAGGCTAGTGCAGGTGTGCTAGCGGGCTAGTTCAGGAGAGCTAGTGAGCTAGTTAAGTAGCACTAGCGCCAACCTACCTAACAGTATGATTCTAACGAAACGAAATTAAAAACGAACAAGAACATTGTAATAAACCAAAACGGTAATAAGTGTGAGTGTGATTTATATACAGTACAGTGTAAGAAATAAACAAGTATTTTCGCTGAGGAAATGCTAACAAATTGGTCACTGCTTGCCTGCAACATCCGCGATGGGACTGAGCTCCGGCAGCAGCAAATTGACAGTATCAAAAAACGCCAGCCAATCAAAACTGGATTCAGAAGTTCACCAATCAACACGGGGACTGCTTGAAGTCCACACCAGCAAAACTCCGCCCACCATTCCATTCACCCCCAGAGACGCTCAGCGTCCGGGGGCGGGAGAAAAAAATGGCATTTCTCCAATGACCATCCAGTTTCCATGCATAGAAAATGAGGGGTCCGTGCTGGCCCATTAAAGTGCATTGACGCTGGACGTCTATGAGGAAATGCATTGGCCATAGGCCATGAGAACAAAGTGGAATGCTAAGTTAACAACACCAACTCAGTTGATTTGTGATAATGGGCCTATTATTAACAAACTCGTGTTTGAAATGAACATGTTTTAAGGCATTTTGTAAACATTTGACCATTACATTTTCTTTTACATTTTAGGGGAAGCTGAGCTTCCCTTGCAGTCTTAGAGAAATCTCCTCTGCTACACACTCTCGCTACTTGTAGTAACATCGGGAGGCGACTCACCAGCCAGGGCGTATGATGCTGTATCTGCCGGGGACGGACAGGTTGACCACCGTGGAGCCCTGTCTGCTCTGGTCCCCGATGCGGCCCCCATTCACCACCACCGCCACCCTCGGCCACAGCTCCTGGAACTCCTGCAGGAGGCACACACACATGGTCACACACACACACAGTGTCACACATAGTCACAGCCACACATACACATGGTGACACACACACCCACACACACACGGTCTCATGGTCACACGCGGTCTCACTCACTCACTCTCTCTCACACACACACACACGGTCACACAGACACACACACACCATGCTCATGACAGCGAAGATCATAAATCACTCCCATTCAACTCCATTTATCAGTGTTATACAGAAGAGTGACATGGCTGCATATAAATGGTATACATTAACATTGGCCCCTGGATGCTTATTTCAAAATACGAACTCTGGGGAGTACTAAGATAGATGAACCTGTTTTGATGACTTAAAACATGTTTTTCTCACTTTGTACAACTTTATACAGCCTCAGTCTATAACACATTGATGTTAGTCAGCTAGCACACTGTGTTCTGACTTTGAAAGCAGTTGCGCTATCCTGCTGCAAGCGTATAAACAAGAGTAAATATCCATTACATTAAAAGCCAGCAAACTTTGCCACAGACATTTTCCCCTGCTAAACTGCTAAAAACCTGCAGTGCAAGGTCACATTGCGTTGCATCATGACAAAAAAAGAAGATATTATAGTGGGGCATTTCTAGACCACTGACAGCAGCAGTTTCTGTGAAACGCTGCAACTCCCCCTGGCATGCCCTTTAGGTGTTTAAGTACACATACATTATTTACAAGCTCGAACGCTACATAATACATTTAAGACATGGGAACACGCAGACAAACACTAGCTGCCCACTTTAAGTGCTAAGTGCTAATAATATAAGTGACGACATGTAGGATAGGGTGAACATAAAATAATAATAAGACAATAACAACAATAATCTTTACTTGTATAGCACATTTCATACAAAGGATGTAGCTCACAGTGCTTAAACAGTTTAGCAAAGGAACACAAGACAGAGATACACAGCTTTTGTTATAGTCCAGTAGCACCAGAGAAACCCTTCAGGGTGCACTTAAGTCCCCCCTGGCAGCAAGCACCAATGTCAATGCCAAAATACCAATGTACTGATAACAGACAAACTAAGTTTGCTTCCGAATGCTAAAATTCATTCAGCTCATTAATTTTCCTCCAAAACATTCCATCAATGACACACAGTGTCTTTAGAAATGTTTACATCTTTAAGCATACGTCGTACAGCTTTGGAGGTTGTGGTCAGAGTGTGAATTACTCCTTCATAATTGGGGGGTGCTACCTTTTGCGATGGGTACTACTGTTTACGCTTAGCATAAGGTACATTAATATGTTGGGGGGTGCTGGGTCTTAATCGGGGGGTGCTGGGTCTTAATCGGGGGCACTGTACCCCTGTAATTCAAACTATGGAGCTCTAAGGAACGTACACACAGGGGCTGATGAGTAGGCAGTGTGTGCTTACGTGAATGTCCACGGTGCTGGTCTTGGAGCTGATGTTAGCACTGGTGAGGGCCAGAGGTTCTCCACACATCTGGCACAAGCGTCTCATGAAGGGGTGGTCAGGGATGCGAACACCCACCAGCTAACACACACACAAACACACACACACACACAGTTTAATGCTGTTACAGATCCAAACACTGATGAAAGTGCATCAGAGTGAGAATGTTCTGTACTATAGATTGTCCTGTTTAAGGGTAGACATGGCATCTCCTTCTCCATATTGCTAAACTGCCTATTATGGCAGAGATTGAACAACAAGTCACACACACACACACACACACAATGAAAAGAGATGCCGGTCATTCTCACATAGTACACTGCATAATATAGAAGACGAGCAAACGTTCAACAAAGTGACTGCACCGATCCAAGAGCGCCGTGTTCATGTGGCACATCCTACCGGGGTGAAGGGGTTGAGGTCGGGGTTCAGGTCCGCAGATCTCTCCAGAACCAGCGTTACAGGGCCGGGCAGCAAACTCTCCAGCAGCTCCCTCTTCACTGCAACTTTACAGTATCTGGAGGGAGAAAAAGAGCGATCAGGTGGAATATTAGTCCTGTTCAGTCTGCTCAGGCTACGAACTCAACTAAGGTAAGGAGATCTTGTTTACAGTCAGATTTACACGTTCGGTGTGGGTCGTTTACAAAAACAGATACTCATACTGGAGCCAGAGCGACATCTGGTAGATATAATGTTATCATTTAGTGAAATAAGAACCATGTGCTGCGCGTACTTGTATATTTCTTCGACTTCTCCAACACAAATGGCCAGGGGCTTTTGTCCATTTCTGCCTTTGATGTTATACACTTTCTTTACTGCCTCTGAACTCTGAGCCAAACACGCCAAGCCATAGAGAGTGTCCGTTGGTACAGCCACCACCTCACCGTCCTTCAGAGCGTTGACAGTTGATTTGAGAATCTCTAGCTGATCTGAAAAAGGACATACAAGCATGATAGATGTAACAATAATGTTTCCCAACGCAAACACTAGCATCACAGAAAACCTTACCATATCATTAACACTCTCAGATATTATAAACGATCTGCAAAACAGGTGGATCCAGAAAAGCTTGTTCCCGTACACAAAATAAAACATCGCTGGGACTTGTGGCAACAGCTGACCTTCCTACATGCTGTGTAACTAATGTAGTGCACCTACCACGCCATCTCCTGCCCATGTGCTACGGTTTCTAGCTACTGTAAATATTACAAATGATTTGACAACCAAGCACAAAGGCAGGAGGGTGCGTCCACATGTCAATATTACTGTCATTCACAAAAGAATCACCATCAGTGTTAAACACCATCTCCCAACATTAAGGTAACGTGCTCGTGCTAGTTAGCTAACAAGCCGGTTGGCTAGTTACCCTTCCTACCTTGCTGAACACAATCCTTCTGCAACGAACAACCATTTGGCGTTTGCTGTGGTAAGTGCAAAACCGTTGCTGTCGGGGACATCATCGCTGCTGTGTATAAACTGCAAACTTGTGAGAGCAATTTCTGTTTAGAAATACGTCTCATAAGAAGCATGTGTTCCTGTAAGTCAGCGCATGATCGCCACTGTCTGATGAAATGTTTTCATCATGTGGAACGTCAGAACATTTCCGGGTTGCTGTGCTTGTTGTTAACCCATTCATTTCCACGTGCTATCCTGCGCTCTTCTTCATCAGACTCGTTCATTTTAGTCCTAACATACAGCTATCTCGGCTTTTTGCATCGCATTGTACATCAGCATTAACTCTCAGCGCTTTTATTGTCAATACAAATTGGCCTCACCTGAAATGTGAACTGATAGCTTGGTGTAAGTAGGCAACCTACCTTCATGAACGACAGAAGTGGGTAGGCCTAATTGAAACAGGTGATTAGGTTTATGTTCAGCAGGTAGATATTTAGGCAGTGCTAGTCAGTTCGAAATTTGTGCTCTGGTGTGAAGAAAAATGTCTTCGGATGCTGGTAAGATATTTTAGTTTTGACATGTAGGCTATGTCAGTAAACCGTTCAAAATGCTTTTTATTATCTATTACAGGCCACAGAAACAATGCATCTCTTCAGACTTGCGAAGGAGATTCGTCAGAGACCGAGGTGTGTATATATTACTTGTGGTTTTTAATGTGATTTGTGTTTACCCACCAGTGACTAATTTTGTATAAAGGTCAGTAGATCTACAGCTCAGTACAGATAAACTGCCTTAACATAGCTTTGACTAGTTGTACTAGATTGTACTAATTATTGGAGATTGCTTTCACAAAAGTAATGGGTGTAATGGGTTTCTCAGGTAGGCTTTCCTGTCAGCATTTAGCTAGCATGGGTGGAAAGGGAATTTATTAAAATAAATAAATAAATAAAAATCAGTCTGACGTAACGGAGCTGCAAATCTGGCCCAGACACCGGAGCCAGAGGCCACCGCCATGAGTCTGTCACCCCACGCTGAGGACCCTCTCCTGGTCATGAACCTCATACTGGAGGACCTCCGAGCTCTGCATGATCGCTTTAAGGTAGGCCTACGGATCAATCAGTGTGTGTGAATGCTGAGGATCAATCAGTGTGTGTGAATGCTGATGATTAAAGATTATATCAAGAATGTGGAGTTAATTGTAATGTAAATTTGATCTGAACAAACAATGGCACACCAGAACATAATTTGCGTGACTGTGTATCAGTTGTTTTTTAATTGGCTTTAGTAATTACTCATTCCTCTCTCTTTACTTTCAGGAGAGAGACTTGATAGATGCCCCACTTCCTCTTCAGAAATGACCTTCCAATGACCCCCTTATCCAAAACGTCTTAATAATAAAGCTTTTTTTTTTTTTTTTTTAAATGTTTACCTTTCTGTAAAGACAAACAATAGAGGCTGTGATATTTAATTAGTATTATATTGCTTTCAATTCAAAAGTTATTACTTTTATCATAATACAATATTACTTTATACAAAACAAGCATAAGCAAACACATTTCACATTATACATTCTTTTAAAAATACAGATCCTTTAACATTTTTTTGAAACCTCATTCTTTGGGTGTTGAAGACAATCCTTTGGAAGCTTTCACTCCCTGTTCCCCAGCTGCACTGTCCTGCTGTACTTCGTTTGACTTGCTCGATGGGCATCACCTAACCTTGTTCCCTAGGGACCTCGGCCAGCGCTGTGGCAACCTTATGTTGTATGACAAACACAAAATGTTCAAAGTAGCACAAATAAGAAGCTCATGACAAAGCACTTGACTACTCCGTAACACACAGAAAGGTTGCTTGTTTGCACAGGAGCTGCTATGGCCTGTTCCTTAACCAAATCCAGCCCCAATGACGAACTGGGTATTTTTTTTTTTTACTGAGTAACATTTGAGATTTAGAGCAACATGGTGGTGTAGCATAAAAAACAACAACAGAGAAGGAGATGGGGGAGTTAAATGATCACCGACATACAGGTTGAGTATGCAAACATATATTGTATTCGTTGACATTTGTCTCCTTTGAAATGATACAGATCTTTTGTTTCACCGATGAAAATAATTCTTACAACAGAATTATAGAGGCTCGCTTCTTCCCCGGCCCAAGCTCTGAGTCCACAGAATGGTAACGTGGTGGTAGTGACAGCCAACAATAAACAAACATCGCCATGACAATAGAACACTTCTCCCCTTGGAAACAACCACTCGACAATGAACTAGAATGCCCAAAAATGTTCCATAGGTTAACATGCTAGACTTGGCTTTGGCAGCCTTCTGGGTAATGCTGAATATTGATACGATTTGACTCAAATAATAAAAAAAAAAGTTGCATGTGAGTTATGAATAGAATCAGTTGGTTACATGGACCAACAATGAAAAATAAAAAAATAAAGACTGGACCATTTTGACAAGGGGAGGAGAGGAAAGATGAATGGAAGTCTTGCATAGTTCAACATTTTGAGGTTCAGATGGTGAGGATCTGACAGCAGTTACAAAGATCAAGCAGATTTAACATTCACCGTTGTCCCATGTCCTGTCCAGACTCAAACATTGCACCACACACATACACGTCAAAGTACAGCAAACAAGAATGAAAACACACACACACACAAACAAACAAACAAACAAACAAAAGAAAAGAAAGAACTGAGACACCAACAGATCCAACATCAAGTGCTTACAAACGGAACACATCAGTACAACAGAAACTGGCTGTATAATCAAAGACATCAGGAAATGAAATGGTGCATGCAAGAAAGCCCTGGTGTGCAGCTGCTCCAACGCCTCTTGCTATTATAGCAGATGAGAAACATTCCTGTTTGGGACATCCTCATCTGACACACATAATAACCAAGAGCGCTGCCACACACTCACAGGAGCTTCTATGACGAGCTAGCGATGCACACAGGTGAGTTGGGTACACACACACAGGTGAGCTGTACAGCGCAAGGGGTGGCATAGGGACCCACACACACACACACACACACCAAAGAAAAGAGCTTCTCACACAGAGAACATGTCCGTTAGCACAGCACGACACTACACACAGATAACTCAGAGAACAACATGGACAAACGTTCCTGCTTTGCCAGCTGACACTCTATGGCAACGTGTGAATGGGCGGATGACTGGAGAGTCAGAGAGTAAGTCGAAGGCAGAAACACTGAAGAGGCAAACTGTCGTCAAACTGTAATCACTGATAGGCTGTAAGGCAATGTTATATACTTCTTCTATCTATGCACTGTAGAAGAACCTATATCAACTTGCAAGAACACCATTACGCATGCACGTCAGAGCACAGTTTCGTAAGGGGAAGGTTTCGAGAGTTTTGAGAGGTTTGCACTAAAACCACAGTTGGACCATCACAAGGCTTCGTTCAGAAAGACGAAAAGAAGAAAAAAAAACAAAAAACAAACAAAAAAAACAAAACAAAAACAAAATCTGCATAATTAGTGCATGTCTGCGATCGCAGAGCAGGATGCAAGGGAGGCGTGTGGGGGGCGGGAGATAGGGCGTGTCTTCCATCTCGAAAACCTAAAATATTTCACGCTCTGTACAAAAATACAAATTCAAATACAATCTAAAGGAATAATTGTATTTATATCAAATGTGCAATATATACATGTACGATCAACTCGTTCACAACACAATACTCTCTACAGCAGTGGTATACAAGTGAGGGATGAACGCTACTGACTGCTCCCGAGGAATGGGCTGGGGGGGGCTCAAACTAGTTACACAACAGGTAGTGAAATGAGAGGGGGGGGATGACAGAAAACTAAAAATGCACATGCACAGTGGCTGATGGCTGAGAGGTGCAGGTCAGTGATGATGGCTCATGTGTTTAAGGTCAAAATGGGAGCATTTTACTGCTCCGTATTTGGAGTCTGGTCCATCATAGCTTTCATCCCTGAGGGGCTCGTGCTTGGGATGAGGATGGGGATGAGTATGGGGATGGGGATGGGTATGGAGTGAGGCTAGTTAGGCAAGTTAGCAAACTGAAGAGGAGGATGCCACCATGTTCTTAAGAGAGCAGCTTGGATGATCTGCACATGGGAAGCTTTTAGGTGTGTGTGTGTATGTTTGTGTGCGTGTGTGTGGGTGTATGTGTGTGCGCATCTGTCTCTACCATTTACCAACAATATCAGTCTCATCTCTGCGTGAAATATCAGCTCAGTCAAGTGAGTTGTTTCGGTCTTCCTCTTTTGGAGGTACGTTTGAGATAATGTGGTTGGACAGTGTCACATCTGCAGGTCAAGCCCTTTCTGGTGCTGGTAGCAGCAGGCCCGACTCTGGACTGAGGGGGACTGAGAACACATAGGCAGCCGAGGAGAGGAGGAGAAGAGAGGAGAGGAGAAGAGAGGAGAGGATGAGAGGAGGAGGAGAAGAGATGGGAGAGGATGAGAGGAGGATGAGAAGAGAGGAGAGGATGAGAGGAGGAGGAAAAGAGAGGAGTATGAGAGGAGGAGGAGAGGAGAAGAGGAGCTGTGGGAATGAATGAGGGGGTGTGTGAGGGCCTGGAATCAGTAACACCATCCTACAGGAAAGAAAAGCAGCGCCAGCCTAAACCTGAGCGTCTCCACTACCATAGACGAGAATGCCTTCAGGAGAAACACACACGTCATGGCTACGACAAGACTTGGTCCACAAAGCCGGGGGAAGTTGAGATTTTAACACAGAGTGAAAGAAAGAAAGAGAGCGAGAGAGAGAGAAAAAGAGGCCGAGAGAGGGGGCGGGAGGGAGAGAGAGAAAGAGAGGGAACTGTAAGAACAGAGGAGTCGATCGGATGATAGTAATTAAGTATTCAAATAAATTAACACATAAAAATTAAATACTACTTTAGTTATAGGCAGCTGTTTCCCCAATGTAAATACTATATTACATATTACAGATATTTTTTTCTTAAAAAAGGCAAGCAAAATTACTCATTTCCTTGTCTTTTCTTTTTAAAAATATTAACAGATAATAAGTGAAAGAAAAAAAATGTCAAAGAATGTCAAAATTGCAAATCACATTTCCTGGACTAGACTAGCCTTCCCAGCAGCCCTTGCGGTTAGCTTCTCTTCACGTTGGCGTGGCATAGGGTAGGCTTGGAGAAGCTCTATTGACCGCCTGTCTGCCCTATCAAATGACCTTGCAATAGAATGCTGATTTCTTTTTCTTAAACTACCAACTACTCCCACGAAAAACTACTGTCAACATGTTTTTTTTTACTTTGTTGTTGTTGTTGTTGTTGTTGCTATTTGTTTACATGCAGTTTACATTCTAGTCAATCCTGGGACTAAACATGTCTATACCAGAGAGCGGTGCCGACTACAGTACATAGATAGTTAGGAAATGTCATAGTGTGTAATTTCACTACAGTTTGTGGCAAAATCAGTGCTTCATGTTCTTCCATGAACAAAATAAACAAAAAAAAAAAAAAAAAAAGACATGTTTAATATCATGCAAAAAGTGACTAGGTGGTCTTAAATAGAGCTCAAAAGGGTTTCCTCAAGTACTGGCACGCACATAACTCCAGAGCCTAACTGAGCCAAATTCATTAATTACAATTAATCTTTTTTCTCTTGCATGTCCCTGACGACACCGTAGGAAAAAAACAAAAACACAAATGAATTCATTAGATGAGTCAATTCAGGCATTGATCACTTCAAAGCTGCATATATAGATACACTTCTGAGTACTGTCATGACAAGTAACGCGATTTGTCAAGTAACATCAGTGGATGTGGTGAGCCGAATGAAAGTACCACTCTACCCCCAAAGGGCCATCTGATGTGGTTCTGCTTTCACCGTAGGGCCGAGACACACACTGTGGGCTGGACCTCGTGGCACACTGCCCCACGTGTTAGACGAGCGAGGAGCGCAGCAGCTTTCTGACCCAGATAGCCCGGTCCATTCTGGTCTGGTGCGGTCTGATCTAGTGGTGCGCACTTGTTGGTGGCCTGACTGTGGGCCGTTCCTCACTGCACTCCTCTGATCCACCACCAGAGGGCACCACACATGTGCAGCTGATGGCCCCGTGTGTGTGGCAGCACTGGAAGAGAAGGTGGCAAAGAAGGAGAGGAGGAGGAAGAGGAGGAGGAGGAGGAGGGGAAAGATGGCAGATAATGAGGCAGAGGAAGAGGGGAACATCACGGGGCAATGGTGGGGAGGTGGAAGTCGCTAGTGTCTGCTAGTGGGGCGCCCCTCCCTCGGACATGGGGAAGTCGTCGTGTACCAGCAGCAGAGCCTCCATGTTGGCCGCCCCGCTGGGGCTCTGCAGGGACAGGAAGTCCGACACGTCCATGCTGGCCAGGCCCTCGGGCGCCGGTGGGGGGAGGGGGGGCGAGGCGGTGGTGGCGGGGGCGGGGGCAGTCTGCGAGACAACTGTGGAGGCAGAGGAGGAGGAGGAGGAAGGGGGAGAGATGAAGGATGAAGAGGAGGTGGAGGAGGTGGAAGATACTGCTGCTGCAGACAGCAAAGATGGCGGCTGACTGGCTGAATGCGAGTGTTCAGCGTGGGATGACGAATCGTCCGGCTTGGCTGGACAGCACTGTGAGGGGTCACTGGGAGGGGGCGGCGAGGGGGGAGGTGGTGGGGCAGGTGTGGGGGCAGGAACAGAAGGAGGCGCAGTGGCGGCAGGGGGGTCTGTAGGCTGCTGCTGAGCTGTGGAAGAGGATGAGGAGGAGTTTGTGGAAGAGGAGGCAGAGGTGGAGGTTGATGTCGAGGAGGAGGAGGTGGAGGAGGTGGTGGTGGCGGCCGTGTTCTTGACGGCGTCTCGGCAGGCACAGTGGCACTGGCACGACTCCTCCTGCTTGATGATGATGACGGGCAGGCTCAGGCCAATCTGCTGCACGGGGTTTCCTGCAAGGGAAGCAAACGCTGGGGCATGTCTCAACCATCCTTCATGCAACAAAACCACAATGATAGGCAAAACATGTAGTCTGCCTTCTCTTGGAGAAACATGTTAACGATCACTCACACTCACACACACACACACACACACACACACACACACACACACACACACACACACACACAGAGACACACACAGAGACACACAGACACACACACACACACACACACACACACACACACACATTAAAACAGCACGGAAACAAGGAAGCTTAATTGAGCCAGTTGTACCTGAATTTCCTCCGACAGGTATGGCTGTGGTAAAGAAGACCTTCTCCACTTTGGTGCCCTGCACCTGCACAGACACAAGCGACAGGTGACCAGGGGGACAGAACAGGAGCGTAACAGCTTCATCAAAAGGCACTGCTATTCCTTTTTTCCCCCTAGAGCTTTGCTGGTCAAGGCACTGATAGACATGGCATCCGAACCGGAAGTACAGACAGAGAAGAGGTTGCGTTGAATGAAGACAAACATAGATCACATAGCCGTCCCCAAACTGCATTCTATGCACTTTTATCTCCCTCCTACCCAGGCACAGTTTTAAACCAACAATCACCAATATTTCACTGCATGTCCTACTGTACCCAGTATGTCTATGCATGGGACAATAAACCATCCTTGTGTCCTGGTATCATTCATCAAACGCCTTCAGATGTCAAATCAACACAGAGGAAGCTGGGGAAATCTAAAAGAACTGTGATGTGAAATACTTTGTTGACTGGTGCTGTGTGTTTTCCTACAAAGCTCTTCAGCTGGGAGGTCCAAAACAACTCTGATGTTAAATATGCTAAATGCCTGTGTCAACTAACGCTCACGAACACTCACGATCACTCGCTCTGTGTGCTGATTTGTGAAGTAAAGTACGAGGGGCTGGTTTACTAGGCTAGTGTTTTCCTATAATGGAATAGGACAGGAGGTCTGACCTGCTGCTCTGCGTTGCTCGGTGTGTTGGTGGCGCTGCTGAGGATCCACTGGAGGTTCTGGTCGGACACCACCAGGCCCGACGGCAGCATGCCCGGCGAGGGCGCTATGGTGATGGTAGCGGGAGCAGCTGGGGGAGGGGCAGGTGGGGGGTGAGGCGCCGGCATGGTAGGATTGGCTGTCTCCGTGGCGACGGCTGTTGAGGCGCTGGTGGGTATGGAGGGGGCTGTGGCGGGGGCCGATGAGGGTGGTACTGCGGCAGCCCCCACCTTCCCCGGTGTCACCACTGTTCCGCTGCCCTCCTGCTGGAGGAACTTGGGCGGCAGCGCCACGTAGTGCTGGGAGGCGGTTGCCACGGGCAACGCGGAGATGCTCTGGAGCTCGGGCGTCTGCAGGGAGGCACTGATGGGCACGAAGGTGGAGCTGGGGGCGGAGGGCAGCGCCGTGGTCACCGTGGAGGAAGTGGAGGTGGAGGAGGGTGAGGAGGAAGGCTGCGTGGGCACAGACACTGCCTGCAGGGATACGTCTAGCACTGGGGTGGCCAGGGAGGAGGAAGAGGAGGAGGAGGAGGGGGGGGCCTGTGTGAAGGCGGGGAGGAGGGCAGGGGTGTCCGTCACGGCAGGCTGACATGGGGTGTCCAGGCCAAACGCCTCCACGAGACAATCTGTAGAAGAACAAGACGAGCAGAGAATAAGACACGGGGTGAAAGACAGACAGCACAAAACAGGAAGATGGCAAGAGATTGAGGACAAGAGAATGTGTAGTTTAATGGTTAGGAAATAAAGACAAATCCAAAGAGAAAGGAGAAAGGAAGAGAAGACAGACTGTAAACACTGAGTGAAAGACAGATGACAGAACAGAAAGATGTTAGGAAAGAAAATACAGATACACAGAGAAAGGAGAGAGGAAGGGAGGACAGAAGGTTAAAAAAATTGTTTAGGCCAAAGCAGGGGCACTTGGGAAAGAGAATAAAATGGAGAAAAGTTAGCAAAAAAACAGGTACACACAGAAAGGAGAGTGGAAAGGAGGACAGAAGGTTAAAACACTGTATAGGCCAAAGACTGAAAAGCTTTTCAAAATGGCTGCACTCAGCAGGGCCACTTGCCGGTGTGCGGGACGTCGTCCTGACTGACGCTGTTGTCGGGGCTCTGGAACATCAGCTCAAATATCCGCACCGGGGTCACACTGCTCAGGTCCAGCCCATGGGACTGCCGTGCAGACGAGGCCACAAGTCACACACACGCACAAACACACAGACACACGCACGCACACGCGCACACACACACACATACACATCACACACTGATGAAGCAGCAACACCAAATGACCACCACTACACCACTACAACAGCAAAAGCTAGATCAACTACTGGCAGAGGTCCTATTATCAGCCATTTCTGTTGCTGTTCCACTTAAAGTGAGGCTTTACTCAGTGAAAAAGAAGTTATCCCTGTGAAAATTGAGACATTCAGCTTTGGTAAACCTTTGGTTTGAGTAAGTAAACTTACTTATTTTAATAATTATTTTAATCACTTTCATTTATTTTAAACTTATTTTGCATCCAAATATCTCTCACCACATGGCCACTAATAGACTAATAAACTTCTTTAACTTCAATCCCCTCTAATGGGCAAATACAGTTTGTATACATGCTTATCACATCACTGGGTTTATCTGACTGTTGAATAATAGAGATAATAGTGATCATGTTATGGGTGTGATCAAAGAGGAGCCTCACATTGTTAAGGTTTTCTCTGAGCTCCGAGTCCGTGGAGATGAGGCTCAAATCACTGAGGCACAGCGAGTGGTTTGCATCCTGTAATCACACACAGACACAGACACGCACACAGACACGCACACACAGGCACGCACACACAGGCACGCACACACAGGCACGCACACACAGGCACGCACACACAAACATGCCCACAGACACGCACACAGACACACACACAGACACGCACACAGACAGATGATGCATCAGCTTCACATCTAAAACAATTACTTCTGCTCCGTGTAAATGCCACAGGTACACAGCTATTACCACGAAGCATCGACTGAGAGGAACTAAAGGACTTCATCTTTATTTTTATACTGACGCTATAACTTACTCTACTTGGCAGAAAATGTATTAGAGACGGCGTGTGTGTGTGTGTGTGTGTGTGTGTGTGTGTGTGTGTGTGTGTATGTGTGTGTCTAATTAACTGTGTGCGCGTGATAACACTTTACATGTGCTGGAGTAAGGAGCTTAGTGTACACGCGTGTTTGTTTGTGTGTGTGTGTGTGTGTGTGTCTGGGTGTGTGTCTGGGTGTGTGTGTGCAAACAAGAGTGGAGTGATTGTGAAACACAGCAGTCCCAGGACTCACTTCCGACAGCGGGTGGCTGAGGTTGACGGTGAAGGGGGTGCCCTTGTCATGGCCGCGGATGTGACTCTTCAGGCTGTACTGGGAGCTGAAGGTCTTCTCACAGCCATCACTCGGGCAGAAGAAAGGCTTCTCGCCTTACCACCGGGAAAGAGAGGGAGGAAGAGGAGGAGGGAGGGAGAGGGAGAGGGAGAGAGAGAGAGAGAGAGAGAGGAGAGAGAGCAAGAGAAATAAAGAGAAAGAAAGGTAAAGGGGAGAGGGAGAGGGAGGGAAAGGAAAGGAGAGAACAAGATAAAAAAAGAGAAGGGGAAGTGAAGAGAGAGGAAGAGAAAGAAAAAGAAAGGATGAGGGAGGAATGGTGAGAGGAAGAGAGAAAGGCAATAAAGTAAGCAGAATGGTACTAAGCACTTTTTACCAAAATCATAGGTCTCCCTGCTCCCAGTGTCATATGCCCAAACCGCAAGGTCATCACCCGGAGCACAAATGCAATACTCCAGGACACCACCCACACATCACACATCACATTGGTCTCTCACAGTCATGCCCTCCAGACAAAGGTACAGTCCCCCACCCCCACCCCTCCAGAGGTGTGATAAAGCCCATTTCAGCAGCAAAAGCCTGATACCCTGCCATATCAGTCCAAAACAAACTGAAAGCCTCAATAACACACACCACCGCTAACCCAGTAACTATGCGTTTCTGTGCTGACGCATCATGGTGTTTTGTGTCTTGACACAAGTCTGTGGTCTTGAAATGATCTTGTGTGTTTATTACGTGTGTGGTGGTTGGTGCAGAGTGCTGTTGTGGGATGGCTACTGTGTATGTGGAATTATGGCATTCTGGTACAGATATGTATTGTCGCCTTTGCAGACGACTAACTAGCTAGCTAACTAGCTAGCTAGCTAACTAACTAGCTAACTAACTAGCTAACTAATAAGAGGGGAGCAAGGACTGTGGAGCAAGACTCCAAAGGACAGGAGCAAGACTTTGTATTTACTTGCCAAGTTGAACCTGTTTAGAAAAATAGCAGTTTTAAAGCCAGTTAAATGCCCATTTATCCTTTTTTTTTTTTTGCAAAAGCAGTGTTTGTCCAGACCTACATGAAGTTTTGACAGGAGGCTTGGCGTGATGGATACGGAGGGCGAACTGGGACACATTATGGGGGAGGCGGCAGTGACACAGAGGACTGTCTGTGATGGTGGTGTGAGCGCGAGGGGATGAATGACAAATGACACGGTGGCTGCCCTGTGTGCCCTCCTGTGCGCGGTGGCGGCCGCTGCCTGAGTGAAATGAATGGGGGTGTCAGGCGCGGGCGAAGAGGCCATTTGGGGAGACTGGAACGCGACTGCGGTGGCAGCTGACACCCTATTAAATCACACCGTTTGCCCCGAGGGGGCCCCCAGGGAGGGGCGGGGGCGCAGCACAGCGGAGCAGTGGGGCGGGGGCGGCTCAAGGGGCTCACCTGTGTGCGTCCGTACGTGGGTCTTCAGGTGGTGGCTGGCTGCAAACGCTTTGCCACATCCTTCATGGTCACACCTGCACAGAGAGAAACAGGGGGAGAGAAAGGAGATGTACTGTTAAACTGGGTCCTTTTTTGACCTCTGAAACAGCAAATGACAGTGCAGTCAGCAGTAGTACTGGGTGGATCGACCCAAAGCCCACAGGGCCCAGAGGAAGGAGGAAAATGTGGGTTGCAGGCAGGTTGGGTCAATATGTCAATCATTTTTCCTACTCAAATTATTTATTTATCAGTGCATTTGTTGTGTTTTTTTGTGGGAGGATGTTAGAGAATTGGCACAGTATATCAAAGACTATTTTAAAGGCAGAAGATGTATAGCACGTGAAGTAAAAAGCAGTTCTCTAGTCTCGTGTAAAATGAGAACTAACATCAGCGCATAAGTAACAGGGTAAGTAACACAAGTAACATAACTAAGCTCAGACTGTTAATCATTAAACATAGACAGACAGACAGACAGACAGACAGATAGACAGACAGATAGACAGACAGATAGATAGATAGACGGATAGATGGACGGATAGATGGACGGATGGATGGACGGATGGATGGATATGACAACTCTAATGTGGTGCGGCACTGTCTCACTGGAAGGGCTTCTCTCCAGTGTGTCTAGGTAGGTAGACAGACAGACAGACAGACAGACAGACAGACAGACAGATGAATAGATAGATGAATAAAATGACTGTGATGTGGCGTGGCACTGTCTCACCGGAAGGGCTTCTCCCCCGTGTGTGTGGGTATGTGCGTATGGATAGATAGATAGATAGACAATAGACAGACAGATGAATGGATAGATAGATAGACATACAGATAGATAAATAGATAGATAGATAGACAGACAACAGATGGATGGATGGCTAAATGGATGGCACTGTCTCACCGGAAGGGCTTCTCCCCCGTGTGTGTGCGTATGTGCTTCCTCAGGTCGCTGAGCGTGGTAAAGTACTTGGTGCATCCTTCAGATTCACAGTTAAACGTCTTCCCCGTGTGCAGACGCTGGTGAGCCTTCAGCCTGCGTGGGAGGAGGAGGAGGAGGAGGAGGAGGGGGAAGGGGAGGAGGAGGAAGAGGGGGATGAGGAAGAGGTGGAGGATGGGGAAGAGGAGGAGGAGGAGGAAGAGGGGAGAAGGGGGAGGAGGAGCAAGAGGAAGAGGAGGAGGAGGAGAAAGAGGAGGAGGAGGAAGAGGGCGAGGGGGAGGAGGAAGAGGATGAGGGAGAGGAAGAAAAGGATGAGGGGGAGGAAAAGGAGAAGACAGAGAATGTGTGAGACATTGATGCTAAATGTAACATTAGTCTGGCCATTAATAGACTGCTTCGTCATCTGAACCACATGTCAGCACATTTTAGTGAAATCCATCTGTTTGTCTGTGCCTTTTCCCAAGAGCACAACGCTAATCAATTTTTAACGGATAAACCAGCAATGTGCGGTTTCATGAAAAAGTATAAAATTAAGCTGCAATTAGGGCTGAATGATATTGAAAACACATTTTCTGCCATCATGATTTTTCCATATCAGCTGATGCTGTAAGTATTGATACTAACTTATTTTTTTGTTATAGGCAAATTACAGTGCTTCTAAAACTCTTCTCTGTCCTCTGAAGACCAATGGCTTGGCCTGACTCTCCCACAGTTGCTCTCATTAACACACACAGGTGTGGGCAGGTACCAGAGTGATGTTTTGCGTGTGTGTGGCTTAGAAGGTATTTAAGTGATATTTCATAGTGTGTGTGTATGTGTGTGTGTGTGTGGGTGCGTGTGTGTGTTTAGCCTGTCAGGTACTAGAGTGATGTATTCTGGTGTGTGTGTGTGTGTGGCATGGCTGGTACTAAAGTGGTTGGGTTGTGTGTGTGTGTGTGTGTGTTTGTAGCCTGGCTGGTACTAGAGTGGTTGGGTTGGGTTTGTTTGTGTGTGTGTGTGTGCGTGTGTGTGTGTCCTGGCTGGTACTAGTGATGTGTTCCGGTGTGTGTGGCACTGACTGACCTACAGGAAGCAGCCCAGTGTGGCGTGAAAGAGGCTGTGTGTGTGTGGACTAATGCAGCCTGACAGCAGCTCGATGGCAGCGGCCACACACACACACACACACACACACACACACACACACAGACACACACAACCACCAGCCACTGCAGCCGCAACAGCCTGAGGCACACACACTTGTGCGCGCAAACACACACACACACACATTTCAACAAGCAGATGTAGACACATACACAAACACAGAGCCACAGCACTTAAAAGCACAAACACACAGTAACGCACAAAGACATATTCTCTTGGGGGGACACGTGAACAGAAGCAGTCAAACACAGAGGAACAAAAGCACACACACACACACACACACACACACACACACACACACACACACACACACACACACACACACACACACATTATAGCATAAACACATGAAAGTGCACAAACACACACTCATTTTGTGAATACAGACACAGGGGTGGGCTAACACACAGGCACCCACACACAATCACTCACACACATGCAATGCTATGCTGTCGTGTCCTCATATGCTGCCATGTCCTCACACACACTCACATGCAGGACAGGACAACACAGCACAGCACAGCACAGCACACACACTCACACTCACACGCACACGCACACACACACACACACACACACACACACACACACACACACTGCTATGCTGCCGTGTCCTCATGTGTGGAGTCAGTCTCCCTGCTGCCGTCATGTGGAGCTGTGGACACAAGATGTATGGGCGGAGCCTAAACCCACAGACACGCCTCCTAATTATCCCCAGTACTGCCATCTCACAGTGACACAGCACTGAGCTCATCCACTGAGTGGTCAGTGTGTGTGTGTGTGTGTGTGTGTGTGTGTGTGTGTGTGTGTGTGTGTGTGTGTGTGTGTGTGTCTGAATGGAATCCAGCAAACAGAAAAGCAGTCTACAGAGAGGGTTGAAGGATGATGGAGATCCTCTTAAAAAGCCCACAGAGCAAGACAGAAAGAAAGAAAGAAAGAGAGAGAGAGGGAGGGAGAGAGAGAGAGAGAAAGAAAGAAAGAAAGAAAGAAAGAAAGAAAGAAAGAAAGAGAGAAGCAGACAGGGAGAGAAAGAGACAGGGAGAGAAAGAAAGAGACAGGACAGAGAGAGAGAGAGAGAAAAAGGGAGAGAGACGGACAGTGAGAGCCTGGCTTATGTTTAGCCAAGCTACACAGCCTGATTTATGCGGCTAAGAAATGAATGCAAATTACCCGCCTTACACACACACACACACACAAACACACACACATACACACACACATACACACACACACACACACACACACACACACACACACAAGCACACAAACATAAGCACACACACACACACAAAGAGGAGAGGCGGTGGTATAATGGTGAATGGCCGTTACTAATGGAAACGTGTTTATGGGAGTAAAAGCACCCCTCAACAATCCTGTCAGCGGCCAGATTTACACACCGAGTTATTGCCTGAGCGCACCTGCTGAGACGCCGCAGTAACACACTGGCCTCGCCGCGCCATAAACACATATATTTGCCATGCTGCTCGATAGCGGCAATTTCATTTGTTGCTATAACGACAAAAATGGAAACGCACGGCAGGCATCTCAGCTGGTCCGACAGACCACTGCAACAGTGAGTTTAGAGTGCAAGACACACTTCAGGAAACTGGGGTTAGTAGTTTCATAACAATTTCTGACTAACGTTGAGCTATCATTACTACACTTGCTTGTGATGTACCATGTAACCAGATTAGACTGCTACAAGGGGTGTAACGAACCCAAAATCTGGACTTTTGGACCGGGTCACTGACAGGGTCACTGATGAAGTCAAATGACTGTGAAAACACCATGAGTCAAGACTGCCATGAGTCAAGATTGTAAACTCAAACATTGAGAGCTTTCTGTTTCTGTTGCTATGGCCCTCACTGCAGGAGATATCAGCCATACCCATGATAAGACCCATGACTGCCAACATTAACTATAAGTCACGTGTGCACTTAGCCAAACATTTGAAACTATTTTGACTATTTTAACTTTTATCGCATAAACACTTTTAAGACCAAACATAACAATAAAGTTGATAAAGTGCCCTTCAATGACAAGTGTTGCCTTGACATGACAATGAGCCAATGAAAACTACTGCCTTGACATGACAATGAGCCAATGAGAACTGTTGCCTTGACATGACAATGAGCCAATGAGAACTGTTGCCTTGACATGACAATGAGCCAATGAGAAGTGTAGCTGCATGGCAATGAGCTGCAGAACAGACCTGTCTTTGTCTGCTTCACTGAGCTCATCAGCAGGGTTGACAGGAAGTGACTGTAAACAAGCATATCTATTCTATGTATGGCACAATGGACGTCAAGACAAGGCGTTCGTAGATCAGAAATCGATGCACGTTTGAAGTGGTAACGTGGCCACGATGCGAAGCAGAGTTCTGATCTGCTGGTATATACGAACATCGTGAAATCCATCATTCCACTGGTACCACGGCTACCACACGTCAGCCTGCAGGGTTCTCTACTGTATGCATCAGCGATGAAAATCTGCACCAACCACCAGCCAAATGCTGATAAAATATGGCTGGTAGATTTCGGGCATAAAAATAACAATTTAATGTTGAGCAGCTGGAGAATTCAACCATTTATTTGTCAGTGGCTAATAAAAGTTTCACACACTGCACAGCTAACTTCCAGCCCTGGTAGGCATGCAGCGTAGAGTATATATGCACTGCTGTGCTAATTGGATCTGCAAAACTGTGGTGCCAGGAGCTTACGAAACATTCAGCAGGAAAGCAGGAAGTTGAATGTTTAGGAAAACAAATTGGAGGATACATTCAACTGTTTTATAATTTTCTACTTTGGAGATTAAGCATTATTCATTCGGTTAATTATTTTATTGACGATCACTGCATGCTTCCCCCGCAGTTCTGTCGGTAATAAAATATCTGAATAACCACAAGCAAAACCGCATGCAGCGTTCAGGGCTGACCTGTACAGCGTGTTAAAGGTGTATAGTACAGTTCTGACCTGTAGAGTGTGTTGAAGGCGTACAGTATAGTATAGTATAGTACAGTATAATATAGTATAGTATAGCATAGTATAGTATAATATAGTATAGTATAGTGCTGACCTGTAGAGCGTGTTGAAGGCGTATAGTATATAGTATAGTATAGTATAGTACAGTACAGTACAGTACAGTACAGTACAGTATAGTACAGTATAGTATAGTATAATATAGTATAGTACTGACCTGTAGAGCGTGTTGAAGGCGTATAGTATAGTATAGTACAGTATAGTATAGCACTCACCTGTAGAGCGTGTTGAAGGCCTTCTCGCAGCCCTGCACGTTGCACTCGAAGGGCTTCTCCTTGGTGTGGACGCGCACGTGTATCTTGAGGCTGTAGGAGGTGAGGAAGGCCTTGCCGCAGCCCTGCTGGTTGCAGACGAAGGTGTACTCGCCGCGGTGCGTCTTCTGGTGCGTGCGCAGGTTCCCCGCCGTGCTGTAGGTGCGCGTGCAGCCCTCGAACGTGCACTGGTACCGCTTCACCTGGGGGGGGGGGGGGGGGGGGGGGGGCAGAGAGACAGGCATCAGGCTGATGGAAATCATGCTCAGTCATGGAGAAAACTCAGGGAGACAGACAGAAAAAAAGAGGGCGAGAGAAAGAAAGAAGTAAAGAGAGAAAGTAATGGAAGGAGAGAGAGAAAGAAAGAAAGAAAGAAAGAAAGAAAGAAAGAAAGAAAGAAAGAGAATGAAAAAAGGAGAGAATAAAAGAAGGAGAGAATAAAAGAAAGAGAGAATGAAAGAAAGAACAAAAAGAAC
The DNA here is from genome assembly GCA_030347295.1 of Setipinna tenuifilis. NCBI lineage: Eukaryota > Metazoa > Chordata > Actinopteri > Clupeiformes > Engraulidae > Setipinna > Setipinna tenuifilis. The sequence continues at coordinate 4,991,557 of CM059277.1, forward strand.
AAAGAGAAAAAAGAAAGAAAGAAAGAAAGAAAGAAAGACATACATCCATTTCTTCATCCTAAGGGGTATTTTAGAAGCAGCTGCAGGCTTCACCTGTGCCCAGCCATTATGAAAGAAAGAGAGAATGAATGAAAGAAAGAGAATGAAAGAAAGAGAAAATGAAAGAAAGAGAGAACGTAAGAAAAAGATAATGAAAGGAAAAGATAACGAAAGAAAAAGATAATGAAAGAAAGCGAGAACAAAAGAGAGAGAACGAAAGAAAGAGAGAACAAAAGAATGAGAGAACAAAAGAATGAGAGAACGAAAGAAAGAAAGAAAGAAAGAAAGAAAGAAAGAAAGAAAGAAAGAAAGACAGCTACTTTATTCATGCTCAGGGGTGTTTCAGAAGCAGCTGTGGGCTTCACATGTGGCCAGCCATGATGCCATAGGCCATTATGACATACCCCACATCAGGCCTTATACACACGTCAGGCCTTATCTCCTGCTGCTGGTGGAGGGAGTGGGGAAAGGCTTCAGCAAACATTTCACAAAATGTCATCGATGTAAGACAAGGGTGTCCTGACTTCCACTTTCAAAAGAAACTCTTCTTCTTGACGGGTTAAATTGTATGGTGGAACGAAGGAAGATTTTTGTCCTTAAAAAAAAAAAATCCTTCAGCTTGAAGTATCAAGATGCAACACAAGTATGTAAGTGTTTCAGGGTTTCTCTAAGGGGAAAAGGGGTCACTACTAAAAACAGCCATAAAGCCCTCACTGGATCAGTGATCTATACATAAAATATGAAGCACAACTATGAAACCTGGGGCAGTACAGCCAGAAACAGAACAACCCTGTGTGTGTGTGTGTGTGTGTGTGTGTGTGTGTGTGTGTGTGTGTGTGTGTGGGAAAAACACAACCCCTCTGAAGAGGCAGCAGAGCATCAAAACAAGTGCGGCAGGAGCCAAGGAGATGGGCAATTAGCTTGTGAATGAGAAAGCTCCCTCAATAATGGATTTCTGTCCCAGGCTGCATAATTAGCCCATGCTAGCTCTCGGCCGGCTGGTGATGTTGAGATGCTGGGCCGGTGTGATGAGCTATCCTTAGTCCTCCAGCGTGACCTCGCACAGGGGTCACCAAGCCAGGGGTTCTGTTTACCGCAGTCGCTTGGCAACGGCAGGCAGAGTGGCGCCGCGGTGCTGGGAGTGGTGCCAGGGAGCGGGTCCCTGCCCAGTCACGCCATCCGCCCGCAGTGCCCCCATCACCCCCCCCCATCACCTAGTGCCCCCCCCCCCCCCCCCCCCCTCACCGTGACCCCCCATTCCCACCCCCAGCCATTCTCCTGCCCTGATCAGCATTCTGTGTCAGGCCAAACACTCCCGCCCATAGACACACACACACACACACGCTCACACACACAAACGGACAAACAGACACACACGCTTACACACACACACACACACACACACACACACACACACACACACAAACACCCACATACACATACACACACACACACACACGCACACACACGCACACACACACACACACACACACACACACACACACACACACACACACAGCCTATCAAAGGAAGCCTTAGAGGAAGCCATATAAAGCCTCATGCTTTGTCCCTGTGTTGTCATCTGCACTGGGCTCCAGTATGCCCTAAACACAAATAGCATAATATGGCCCTTTCTCTTTCTGTGCGGTTCAAACACCAGTTTGCTCTCCATCTCTCATCCATGACTACACCACCTTCCCAGAAATAGGGCAGATGGGCTTGAGGGATGTGTGTTGGTGGGCTTCGGGGTGCGTATGTGGTGTGTGTGTGTGTGTGTGTGTGTGTGTGTGCACACGTGTGTGTGTGTATGTGGGTTTTGGGGGTTGTGTAGGTGTGTGTGTTGGTAGATTTTGTGAGTTGTGAGGTGGTGTGTGTGTGTGTGTGTGTGTGTGTGTGTGTGTGTGTGTATGTTGGTGGGTTGAGGTTGTGCTGTGGGTGTAGTGGGCTTCGTGCTCACTCTAGTGTGCTGTGCCACCCAATCAAGCCTGTGGCAGCCTGACACGGCAGCCCTCTGCATGAACAGTCACCAGCTTAGCACGCCTCACATAAACACAGTCTCTCGTACTCACTCACACACACACACACACACACACACACACACACACACACACACACACACACAAACCTCGCTCTCTAACTCATTCTCAAACACACACACAGCACAATTTCTCTCTAACTCACACACACACACACACACACACACACACCCAGGCTTGCACACACACACCCACACACACACCCAGGCTTGCAAATGCCCACACACACACACACACACTCTGGCTTGCACACACACACACACACACACACCCATGCTTGCACACACACACACACACACACACACACACACTGGGGCTGTTGAGAACAAAGAGGGAAGGGCATAATAGCTGGGCTGTGTTATTTTTAGCTGCTTCATTTTCAAATGTCACACGCTGTCCCTCGGAACTTCTAGTCGGCGCTGAGGGCTGGTGTGGTGTGGTGTGGTGTGTGTCCGTCACCGCGCTAATGCTACGGCAGGTCACATCACACCGCATCACGCTTGGCCTGCATCGGTCACTACACACGGAGCAAAACAAACAGGCACACAAACAACATCAGGCACACAAACAACAAACAAAGCTATGCTGTGCCTGTGCTGTGATCAAGTGGTGGTTCAAGACGGAAACTGGTGGAGAACCGATGCATGTCTGACTGTGTGTATGAACATGCACACATACATTACATGCGCTCACACACACACACACACACTCACACTCACTCACACACACACACACACACACACACTACATGCGCTTACGCTCACACACACACACACACACACACACACATACACACTCACACACACACCTGCAGGAAACCCAATCAAGGAGGCTCCTACAGGCCGTGCCAGATCAATCAGGGAGTAATGAGGAGACGACTACCCGTCCACCCCCTTCTCCTCCTCCTCTGCCCAGCGCCAACACACTCCGCTGGAGAGCCAATGGACCGCTGAGTCATAATTCCCTACGCAGGCTGGGAACGTGTGCATGTGATTAGGCAGGAAATGGGATGGCGCTGTGTGGAGAGAGGGTGTGTGTGTCTGAGTGTGTGTGTGTGTGTGTGCGTGTGTGTGTGTGTGTGTGGTGCGGTGTGGTGTGTAAGGGGTGGTCCACCTGTTAACAGACCAATGTAGGGGGAAGAGGTATATTACTGTAAGAAGAGCAGATAAATTGACAAAGCTAGCAAAACTTCCTGGAGGGTGAGGAGGGGGGATCACCTGTTCACAGACCAATGTGTGTGTGTGTGTGTGTGTGTGTGTGTGTGTGTGTGTAGGGGGGTGTATTACTGTAAGAAGAGGAGGTAAATTGACAAAGCTAGCAAAAAACTTCCTGGAGAGTGACCCACTATTGAATAATGCCACTGCCAGTGCGGTGCAATTAGACACCACGCTGAGTATCCCTCTTTAGCCCAGACAGGCCAGGGCAGCGCAGTGCCAGACAAACACTGAGAGCCACAATGCCACCCATGCCCATGTCCAAGCACTGAGAGAGGGTGGGGAGCATCTGTCACCAAAGCATTAGTGTCCAGCGGGAACCACTCATAGCAGATCTATTTACGTTCAGTAGACAACGTAAGTAGACAAAGGACTACAACAGAAGATAAGTTAACGGCTTTGTTTGTAAGTCAGAACCTTAAATCATAGCTGAATATCGTCACTGCTTTTCTATAGTAATACTGGTCTGTTGTCTAGACTCTAACGGGGCAGAACGGGTCATTGCGTTGGTTCGCTTGAATGACTGAAGCCCTGGTATGAGTCTGTGGAGGTTAGGCACACACACACACACACACACACACACAAATGTGCACACACATGCAAACACATACACACACTAACAGACAGACACACACACACACAGACACACACACACACACACACGGGAGCAGGGCAGAGGGCTAAAGAGTGTCCAGAGAGAGAGTCTGCCTAGACGTCTCCCTTCCCTTCCCACTCCCCTCCATCCTGGCTGCTCTCTGAAAGCTGACCTCGAGAGGAGGAGAACAACAGCGGGCAGTTAAACACGCTGGCGCTGAGATATATGGACCCGCCGCTGCACACTAGGGCTGTTAGTGGCACGTGACAAATGGGCCGGGCGCCGGACCGCGATAGCAAAGATTTTTCATCAAGAGGGATGACTCAGGCCTCCAGCTCTGGTGCCACAGTCAGACTGATTGAGTCATCTAAGCTCAGCTGAGGCTCCTCTTCTTCAGGCTCCACAGAGACAGGAGACAGCACAGCACAGCACAGCACACCGGCCATCCCGACGACGACAACAACAACAGGTCTCTGACACAGGCACAGCAAAATACACATAGTGAAACGCCACACGCAGCAACAACAACACACATTTCCAAACTAAAAAAACTACCACAACTACAGAAAACAAAACAGGTATGGCTACCAGGCAACATCGGAAAGACTAATTGCAAAACAGTGAACTTAACACCACAGCCTAAACACTCTTAAGCCTAGCACAAACCCATGGCTTACTTCATGTCCATGAGCATAAATCAGTGTGCCAGTATTTCACAGCAGGTCAGAGCACGTGGTGCAGTGAGGGGAGACTCTCCAGTGGTACACTTGCCAGAGGCCAAACAACAATGTTCAGCACCCCTGGCCATGTGTGTGAGTTTGGCCTGGGAACTGTGTGTGTGTGTGTGTGTGTGTGCGTGTGTGTCAGGGGACAAGTGATAGAGATCTATCATATGAAGCCACGTGGAAGAGGAAGTACCGGGGGGGTAGGGGTGGGGGGTGGGAGGTGTGTGTGTGTGTGTGTGTGTGTGTGTGGGGGGGGGGGGGGTCATTCCACTCTGAACAAACAACAGGCTCTCGTTCTCAGCAGAGTTCCTCTCCACTCCACTACATCCCCTGGCCACTATCTACCGAAGCCACCATGAAATCTGGCAGCGGCTTCACTACAAGGTGTAGGTGTGTGTATCTAAGGCCAAGTGCAGTTTGGGAATAAAGAGGGCCAAGATATATTGGACAGACACCGAGCGGGCCTGAAGGATACACAAATGTGGAGATCTTTCCAGCTGTACAAAGTATATTACAAAGAATAAAGGGAAGGGCAAAGAAAACGCAAGAAAGAGGGGGGAAAGAAAGAGAAAGAGAAAGACAGAACAAGAGAAAGACAGAGATAAAAGGACAGAAGGAAAAAGAGATAGAGAGATAGAGAGCACTACACAATCAACTTTAATTGAGATACGGGAGGATGAATCATGTTTTGATTGTACTGAAGAGCTTATCTGAGCTGATCTCTTCCCATGGGTGGAGGTGGAGGTAAAGGTGGAGATGATAGTGGTGGTGGCTCACCTCTCTCTGCTTGGTCTCCGGGCACTCGGAGTGCAGCGTGAGCGTGGCCCCCTCGATGTTGCGCGGCATGGGCGTGGAGCCCGGGTTGATCGTGAACTGGATCTGATCGGGCGAGATGGTGTGGTGCACGTAACCCTGCGCCATGCCCTCTGGGTCGCCCATGAACACCAGCGAGCCGTGCCCTTCCTCTTCGTCATCATCATCATCGTCCTCGTCCCCCTCGCCCTCCCCCTCGGCCAGGAAGGCCATGCCATCGTCTTCGCAGTCCGCCCCGCAGTGGCCGTCCTCCTCGCCCTCCTCGTCCAATCGGATGGGGTCCTGCTCGATCAGCACCGTGGTGCGGTCGTAGATGCGGCCCATGCAGGACGAGGTGGACGGGTGGATCATGCCGCCCTCGTCGTTCCCGCCTCCATCGTCAGGGTCGGGGTCCAGCTCGTTGTCGTCCTCCTCGCCGTCCTTGTCGTAGCCGGCGATCTTGTCGTCCTCGTCCTCCAGCGCCACCTCCTGGAAGCACATGGCGGAGTCGGCGCGGGACCCATTCTCGCCCATGATGGCGTCTGATGATGCTGCCCGCTCACGCTCACGCCCAAGCGGCAGGCCACCAGCTGGCGTTACCTGAGCAGAGAGACGGGCGTGTAAGATGAGGACGAGGGCTTAAGACCAACACACACACACACAGAGACAGACACACACACACACCCCAACTGCAATGCAGTCTTCTTCTGTTTCCTTTGCACAGTCACCCAGAGAGGTCACTGAGACAGCGAGACACTGAACAGGTGAAGCATGCAAAATGAAAAATAAGCGTCTTCTCACATCTTCAAGTATTTCATGACAAGACTTCAAAGACTGTTAAAGACCCCTTTTAATTCAATGACAAAACTGTAATGAAACTGACCGAGAAGCCACTAAAGACATTAAGAGAGCAAATAAGATGCTCTGTTTACTTCATGTTAATCGTGTCGTGTGTCACGTTGTATTGACAAATGATTAATCCCAACTGAAAAGATCAATTTACCTACGATAACCCTTTGTTTCCTCATAAAACAACCTCAGTTTACGATTATTGGCATTCATCGGCGGGGGCGTAGCAATGAATACATAGAAACCGTAGTATCGACCTCGACAGAGGAAATGTGACTGACAAGATATCCCTGATGGAAGAACATAGCCTAAAGCAGACTAGTAGGGAGAGTCGCACAACCGCATGTTTTGATAATGGTTGCTGTCATTAGAAAATATTTATGAGTTTACAAGTCTTGCCCTTTTCCTACAATGCTTCAACCAGGATTTTCAACAAAATACACGACAAAACACACATACATACGGACGAATGACAGTGTAACATTACTGAAACCAATACAGAGCAGAATTTGCGGGAACACCAATAATCCTTTCATCTTTAGAGGAAAACAACGTTTACATTAACATAGTAATTGTATGGCGATAATGTTGTCATTTTCAGTACTAGAAAACACTCCCTGAAGTAAAGTTGTTTAATAATGATTGCAAGGGCAAGACTGGCTACATGCCCAGTTCAAGATCATCTATAATGTCAACTGGCCTCGACTAACATTAACAAACCCAGAAAGTCATTGTAAGTATTCTTCCTGTTGTTTCCTTCCCTTATAAATAGGCTAACGTTAGATACATTAGATACAAGAAGACAGCTCTCTCTCGTACGTTTTCCAGAACTTTCGAAATTCACTCACTGACAAGTCACGAGACCTCTTAGTTGGACACACAGCTCCATTTATGTCATCTGAATATTGTCCAGCCATAATTAATATTTCCAGACTGGCTGACTGGTATACCGACTGCAGAACTGAAGGGAGCCTGTCTTTTAACTTTCCCAAAGTAATCATCCGATTACTTAGTAATTGCACCTACATGTCATACTAGTAAGGCTGGTGAAGTTAACCTTGTTTTTTGCCACATATGTGACTGAAAGGATCCCAAGTTCGTAAGCTTGGAGCTAGCGTACGGTGTAGCTAGCGACCATAGATAGCATTATGAATCACACACACCGATGTCAAGCAACAATATTTTATCAGTCTGATCGTATTGGAATTACACCACTATGCTTCTAGGCACTTTTACACGTACACAATTTGACGGTCATACAAATGAAGAACCCAGCTGACTGTTCAGCCAGCTCGTTATTCATTAGTCTTTAGTGCCACTCCTATTAGCTGATTTACCACCAAGCTAGCCAGTTAGCTAAATCTGACTAGCTTTGCTCACTTATTAATGAGGTTACTGCACTGCGATGTAAACAACCCTGCAAATATCTCAAACTGTATAATTATACTGGACCAACACGAATCAGCTCTTTACAGTGGAAATGCTGAGTAGCCCTACAATTGCTAACGTTGCCATCTGATGAGCGCTATCCTTTTAGTTCAACGCTAACTAGCTAGCCTGCTCATCTGTCTAATGAACACACCAAGGAAAAACTAGCGACACATAGCAACACGCACGCACAAAACGGCCATATCAGCACAGATAACAGCAGTTCGATTGTTTTAAGAGCTGGTCGAAGTGTAATTATTTCACACCTACCAGTGTTGAAAAGATCCCAAACGGTTTCGTTCAGCTTGCGAATACTTTCTTTCCTTCGAGTCCCCAGCAGTACCATGATTAAACAACGTCAAATTTCAGCTTCCTGCTCTGAGCATGATGGGAAGCATTCATTCCTCTCCAAGTCAACTTGCTGTCAACTGTCTCTCTCGCTACCCTCTGCATGACACTGCAGTGGTACCCAATGACTTCGTCTGGCATGTTAAGTTATTTGAATAATATATTATTTGTTAAATGTTAATTACTTCTCAGATAGATACTACTGAACAAAAGTTACGACATACAGCTACCTGAAAGGTGGTGTAGTTAATGCAGTAGTAGCCTATGTGTGTTAATGTGTGGCATCTAGAGCTAAATTTAGGCGTTACCTACTGTGTAATTCAATGGAACTCAATGGAAGTACAGTCCCTACAGCAGCCTACACTTTCCACCCAGAATTACAAGTCTCTCTCTCTCTCTCTCTCTCTCTCTCTCTCACACACACACACACACTTCTCAAGGACCTAGTTTCACACCCCTTCATCCTTTTGGGTGCATCCCTATTATTTTCTGCAGGTGTTTGTCTTTTGTTTGTTGGGCAGGAACTGTGTATTACATATTTCATAAATCCACATATTAGTAGTTACTAAGGATATATTCTAATATTCTTTGTAACAGTCCCAGGAGAAAACACACAAATACACAAAAGGTTCACGTAAAATATTTTTTTTTAGTGATTCAACATTGGGAAAAATAATTCTCAACAGAATTATGCACAATTATATATGAATATAAAAGAGTAGTTGGTTTTGTATTTACAGGCATCAATACAAATACATCTTATCATTAAATAGCTGGTAAATGTACATTAGGCGCTTTCTACACTGTAATAAAATAAAAGCTGTTTTGAACAGCTAAAAACATCCTTTTGCATTACACATCATTTTTAAACCATGGACAACTAAACAAAGTCCATCCAAAAGTCATACATATAACATGTATGAAAGTATTACGGTTCTTTCAGTTAAAAAAAAGTAAACTATAAAAAGACTACAGATCAAGATCTTGTGTCAAAAAATGCTGATAAAATTCCTGTGTTTTTCGCTTTTGAGCGAGATCTTGCTTCGTTGGTGACCTCAGCATCAAGGCAGCAAATATGGTGGCTGCGGAGAGAAAAGATTAATTCAATTAGTTTGACGGCAACAGTATGTGGCAGTTTACAACATGCTCAAAATGGACCGCTAATTCACGGTCAGTCGCACCAAATGTGATTTGAATGTTGGTCTCAAAGGCAGCAGCAGCAGAGCTTTGTTTGCAATCAAAGAGGGCAGGAAACAGATAATGATCTGTTTGTGTCGTCAGGCCTTGCACTTTTCTCTGAATTATTTCTACACACGCACATGAGAACATGGCTGAATCTGACGGCCGTCATGGAGTTGTGTTATGGAAATGCGTGCTGGCAGTACTGGAGCTGGTTGGTTTGTTTTCCTCCTATTCAGGGAACTCAGAAAAGCCTCCAATGCCCTGCTCCATCATTTCCATTTAGCATTCTTAAAAATTAATAGGTCCACGTTATTCTGTGAAATGCCACTGAATAGGTTCTATACCCCATTTCCACTAATAATAAATTAAGAATGAAAATAAAAAAGGACTTTGCTAAATATTTCATAATAAGAATAATAATTCCCCTATCCAAAGAAATGGACAAAAACACGACAGTAGATTTTAACATTTTGTATTCCGATACACTGCAACTCCAACTGCTAATTTGGCTGGATGGCAGATGGCTGGCATCTACTGACATCCCTCTAGACATTTTAATAAGCCAGGGAATGACAGTATTTATACCTTTTCTGGCTGCTGTGGACTACTCCTCTTGGCATGTACTTTTGAGTTTTTAGAAGTTATATTCTGTCTGCCTAGTCAAAAGCTGCCAAACACACCAATAACAGGGGAAAAATCCCCCAAAAGTATATGAGGTACCCTTTGACACCAACATAACAGCACGGCATGTATGGCGTGGACAGTAACTACACAGAGACCTTGCACAAGAGAGAAGTTAAAAATTAAAAACATCACGAACTGAAACTAATGACTGCTTGAAGTCTGGAAAGTTCTGCTTTGTGGAACAAATTTGCTGAATGTTATTGAGCAAGATGCCAGAAATGCAGGAAAAAAAAGAAGTGAAAAAAGAGGCATTCACGACTTCAGCCCTCTCTCCACGCGTAGGCCTACCTAAAATGTTGACATCCAGGCGATTGTGAGCCGAGTGCTTCAACAGTCCTCGCAGGAACTCCGTTAAAGACATAAACACATTTTTGTGGCACTGAGGTAGCGTGTCAATCACCTGTCAGCACAAAAGAGGTGTAGGTCATTGACATTTGAAAGAAGTCTCAAATCCCCAGAAGAAACCTAACTGGCAAAACTAGATGGACAGTGCAAAGTCAGTATGCCATAGGCACCACCACAATGACCAACTCAATTATTCAGTCGTTTCACTGCTACAGGCCACTATGCTGGCCCTGCTGAAGGCGATGACCATGCCCACAATGATATTCATATTATGTATTCATATATAATATTAATAATATACAACATTAAACTAATTATTATTTATCTATATTACAGAGTAAAGCTATAAATTTGTGTCAGCAACATAGTTGAGGAAAAAAAAGCCTTTTTAAAAGTAAGAATTCTATAGCTTAATATTTCAAACAGCATTTCAGAAAACCCAACAGAAGAAATAGGCCTATGTGCTGAGGAGAGGAGAGGAGAGGAGAGGACAGGACAGGACAGGATAGGAGAGGATAGGAGAGGATAGGAGAGGAGAGGAGAGACAGACCTGTTTGCACTGGCTGTAGTCTGAGCAGCAGTCCAGGCACTGCCTGTAGTAATGGTACGGCACCACAGGCTCAGGAAGGGCGTCCAGGAAGAGCAGAAGTGCCTCCGCCACAGAGTGGTTACTTCCAGCTGGAGGTCAACTCAGGGTCAAGGGTAACAAGGGAAATTAGACGTCCTGGACTTGGTAATCTATCACTTCCCTGTTAATTTACCACTGAACTTGACAGATGAAAAAGGACTGTATTGAAAATGCCACCCACTCCTGCACTCCTCACTCATTGAAATTTGAGGTTATAAAGAAACTATTGCTGCAAAAGGTAGGTGGAAAGGCATTTTAGACTTTTTTAAGACTTTTGGTGACTGCAACACTATTTGTCTTTCTATCATTATATTTTTTCTCTGATTCTTTTGCCCCAAACAACCCCAAATAGAGAGTAGCAGTAAATCTCTGAATTGTCCTGGTGATGAAGTCAGGATGGTTTGGGGCTCAAGGCACTTCTGCGCTAGCCTGGCTATAAGCCTGCCTACGCACTTCCGTTCGATTATTTTCGACCTACAGAGAGTCTGAGTTTGCTTCCATTAACATGGTTGACTCTGGTCGAAACTTCACCAGACCAGTCAGTGAACAGAGGTATTGTTTGAATTGTAGTGCGTAGGCAGTCTTATAGCCAGGCTAACTGCAGATCCAAACATCAGCAGTCTATACGTCCAGGAAGCAAGCATTAATCAATGCAGCACAACCAGACCCTCCGTACAAAATGAAGTGCAGTACGAGGGGCCGGTTTACCAGGCTACTACTGAGCCAAAGCAATGCTGCTGTGAAGGTGTGTGTTGTGGACATCAGTGACTGACTGCGCTGTGTTGAAGGTGTGTGTTGTGGACATCAGTGACTGTGCTGTGTTCAACAGCCCCGAATTAAGGATACGGATTGAGTCTGGCTCCCCCGTGTCCAGGCAATCCCGGATCTCCTCGAACTCGCTGCGAAGGCCTGGCTGCTGGAACAGGTCCTCCTGTAAAGGCACATCAGTGCTTAGTAAGATATGAGAGACACAGTAAGATATGAGAGACACAGTAAGATATGAGATCCCAGTACGGACTTGGTAATCGATCACTTCCCTGTTTATTTAGCACTGAACTTGACAGATGAAAAAGGACTGTATTGAAAATGCCACCCACTCCTGTACTCCTCACTCATTGCAATTTGAGGTTATATAGAAATTATAGTTGCCAAAGGTAAGGGGAAAGGCATTTAAGACTTGAAAAGACTTTAAGCAACTGCAACAGTATTAGCCTTTTTATCATTATATGTTTTCTCTGATTCTTTTGCCCCCAACAACCCTAGTAAGATATGAGATCCCAGTAAACAAGACTGCCTGCCTATGCTATGCCCTTGCTAGCCACATGACTCCCATTTTCAGCCTGGTTTCTCCTCCTACCAAAAAAGGAAGCAGACCAAGTACAACCAAAAACCTGTTTCGCCTCATAGGAATGCGAGTGTTTTCACAAGCCCTGCCAGCTGAGGCAGAGCGAACAATGACTCTCAAACATGGGCCTTTGGTTCAAGGGCCCCGCAATACAGTATCTCTGTGACGGCCGCCAGCGACACAAAAGCCTGCACACATTCCTCAGCAAAAACTTGTCGTTGCTCTGGCAAGTAAGATCAGTGGGCCTGGGCCATAAACCCACCCCCCCACACACACACCCCCACCCCCCAAAAAACAAACAACCCTCTCAGATTAAGAGTCGTGCCTCTCTTTCACTGCCTCAGTGTTTCAACTCCAGAAAAGCTCTCTGTGAGGCTCACACACACACACAATGATGCCAGTTTCCCTCACATTTAACCCCCCTGTCCCAACATGAAGGGTGAAAGAAAGGCAAAAAACAAAGCTAAAGAAAAGAAAAGAGGAGAGGAGAGAGAGGAGAAAAGCATGGCCGACCTGCTTGCTGGCGTTGCGGTAGAGGTGCTCCACCATCATGCAGACCTCCTTGGGGGTGTCCCTGGGGGGCTCTTCAACAGGGCTACTGGTCAACTCCCCTCCCGCGGACACTGAAGTCTTTCAAAGAAGGACAAAACAAATACACGGTTGGTAAAATCAAAACACAACATTTCAAGAAGGAATTAAATACATACACGTAATAATCACTGAAATGATCATTTATGGAGTAACCAGACTTTGGTCTTTATAAAACAGTATAAGTAGAAGGCTTACTAAGGAGAAAAAATATATACAGTTGGTAAATAAATAAAAATTAAAAAAACACAACAGCAGCACAACATTTCAGGAAGAAAGAAATTACAAAAAAAATCCAGTTGCTTACAACTTAGCTCATTTGACTAACATGACTTGGATGAATGAGAATCTTTACAGACAACAATCACTGAAATTATCATTTTAAAAACTTCAATGAAAATGATGTAATCAGACTTCGGTCTCCACAAAATAGTACAACGAGAAGGCCTACTAGCTAGCTGGACAATCAGAGCGCAACTGTTATTTGAAAAGCTTGATTATGGCAAAACTACTGGAGACCTCTCGAATAAAACCTGTGACTGTGGTGGTGAAGCCACTATACTAAAAACCACCCTATTAAAGCAGCAGGCACTATAGATGACGTTCACATTTTCATTAGATATGTAAACAGTTGCTCAACTGTGCTATTTTCTTCTTAGCTAGACACAGAGTTGTTTTTATTGTGTTCCTGCATGTTAGTAAAAGGTTTGTGGCAAATTTTTGGCAAAGCTGTCAAGTTATATGCCATCTTTGATCAAACATTAAAGTATGCCTCATATGCCTCTCTCTCGCCCAATTAAGTTTATGAACAAACAGAATGGGCGTTACTTCCTGTGGCTTTCTGTGGCTGGCATACAAAGACCTAACAAGGTAGCTAATCGTGTGAAAAAATGAGACATAAAACAGACCATTCTCCATGCTTGTGTGTGTGTGTGTTTTAGGAGGCTTGAGGACTGGGCTCTGCTGTGCTGTGTCACTGCTGTGCCCCGAGCGGGCCTGTTGTTTTGCAATGCTAATGACCCTATGGACATTTCCTGCAGGAGTACACAAGTTCCTGGCAGAGCAGAGGAGCGAGGGAGCGAGCGCTCTGTCCTAAAGCAACCCCGGCTCAGCTCCCAGAGGCCTTTGCTCCTAGTTGGATCCATCCTAGTTGCACCCCCCCGTGGCAGACGTGCTCACGCTGCCTCACTCTGCGCCTAGCAACCCCCCCCCCCCCGCCGACCCCCGCCTCCCTCTGCGCCTAGCATCCCCCCCACGCCCCCGCCTCCCTGCTGCACAGGGCCCTGCACCTGACAATCAAATGAGGATGCAAACACCTGACGCAACACACACACACACACACACACACACACACACACACACACAGAGCTCGCCTCTCTCTGCCCCTGGCTGGAACACCGAAGCTCACCTCTCTGCCCCTGGCTGCAAAACCACAGCCGACTTTAAAAACAAAATGGCACCGTATCAACCATGCCCTGAATGCTGCCAGTACTAGTCATTCTGGCCATCAAGCCACACAAAAGGTTAACACAACCGAATAAAGTGTTTTTTGTTCTACTCAGGGAAATGCATACTTGTGTGTGTAAACACACACAGACTTGGTGAAACCAGCTTTGGTGTTTGAACAGAGAGGATGACTCACAGTGCTGTGCGTCTACGCGTACATAATTAACCAATAAAACCATGCTGGCGAAGGCCGTGTGTTTGGGCTTTGAGCGTTAATAAGTAAGGGTTCCTGGCAAACGCGTCAGACACCCAGCTCTAGGCCTCAATCTAAGCCAGCCCCACTGCACTCACTAGTTGCTGGATGGTGTCGAGTGGCATGGCCTGGATGGGCTCCCTCAGGTGGCACAGGGCGCGGATGGAGGTGCCGAAGCAGCTGGGCAGGTAGTTGCCCATGACGGAGATGAAGTAGTCCTTGCCCCGCTCCAGGTGCAGCACCAGGATGTCCTCCATCTGCTGCCGGCCCGAGTTCAGCTCCGGCGCCGTGAAGCGGTTCACAAACACCTCCAGGTCCACGTCCACGCTGGCCCCTGGGTGGGTGACAGACAGACACATGGGAGAGAGAGACTGAGTACAAGGATACAAGGATGTTTTATTGTCACTTGCATAGACATACTGGGTAGAGTAGGACATGCAGTGAAATTAGTGATTGTTTGCCTAAAACTGTGCATGGGGAGGGAGGAGTAAAGTGTTTTTTTGGATGGCTACTTGATAAAGGGAGGTAGAATGTGTGGGTGGGGCGTAAAGTGCATAAAGTAATGGCCCTTAGCCATTGTCAGGATAGTGCCACCTATTATCAGACATTTCTGTTGCTGTGCCACTTAAAATGAGGCTTTAGCCGGTGAAAAAAAGAAGTTATCCCTGTGAAAATAGACAAATGCAGCTCTTGTTAACCTTGTAAGTGAACTTTATTTTAAACTGATTTTGCACCGAAATGTCTCTCGCCACCTGGCCGATCATAGCCTTGCTTAGGGTAATGGGCATAATGAGGCCTAATGGATAGTGTGTGTTACTCTGTTGAAGACTGAGGTCATGGTGGTGTGGGTATTAAAACCACGGGCACTGCAGGAATGAAAGGCATTCAGTATTAATAAGAGTTTAGTGTAAATTTTGCAGCAAAATCACAGCGGGCTAAAATGCTTTTGTTTTGACTTAGAGCTAATATTTCCAAGCTGGCAAGTTTAATACAAATATTCTTCAGCTGCCCAAAGTAACTGTTATACAGGACCTTCTAACTATGATTGTTCTGCATATACAGCACTTCAGAAAGATTTGTAGATATTTTCTCTTTTTTTTCCCCCCAACGCTACAGTGACTGTCTGTACAGCAGCCTGTTACAACACCTGTTGATGTGTGAGCTTTATAAAATGTACTTGTTGCCCTAAAGGCAATGGGAAGTTTATGAGGCAAATGCAATGATGCAAATGCAAATCCCAGCTGATGACTGTTCACACGTGTGGTTCAGTCCCTTATCAACACAAATGGATGGCCTCCCTACTGATGGTACTATGGCAAAACTTCCTCCTGGCCAAAGTGTACCCTGTGACATTACTCTACATCACTGAGGCTAGAAGACTGGGACAGTTGTGGTCTAACAACGAAGGGATCTAAGGATCGCAGGTACAAATCCCATACCATTAACTGTCAGCAGCGCCCGAATGAACTTTCACGGCGCTACCAAGCCGCAACAAATACTGCCTTGTGTTTTTTTCCTGCCAAACTGTTGAAGCACTTTGAGCTACATCTTGTATTGTGCTGTACAAATACAGTTTATTATTATTATTATTATACCAATAGTAAAAATGTGGGTAGGGGAGTGAATAACCAGTGCTCTCCTACACCCCAACACGTCCACGGCTGAGTTTGTTTTCTGAGCAAGTGCATCTAAGCCTACATTGCTCAGGAGGACTATCCCTGTGCTTACTTACCTGGAATGACTGAGACAGATCAATGCAGCAGTGTACGAAGGAAACGCAGAAACACGACACTCTTTTCCCGAACACCTTGTTGGTGTTTCAAGATGAAATTTAAGAGTATCGCTCATGTTCCAGGGACATGACCTCACACATTCCCTCATCTTCCGTGTCCCTCTTAATCCTCCCAACTCATTAACTCATTAAATACCCACAATCTCATTAAATAATGCACCACAGGCAGAGACAGGCACACTGGCAAGTGTGGCATACAAACAGTAAGCCCAGTTCAGACAGTAGCACTGAGACTGAGCACTGAGGCTGAGGTGATGGATGGGCGGAGAGAAGAGGGCATGCTCCAGTGTCTTTACCCTGCGCCAGGAAGCCCTTGTGGGGGTTGGCCGTCAGCCAGGCCTTGCAGTAGGCCGGCTCGTCCAGCTTCTGGATGAACTCGAACTGGCAGGGCACCTGGCCGTCGTTGTGAATGGTCAGCGTCTCAGCGCGGTGCTGCATGAACTTCACATCTTTGAAGAGGAACTGCACAGGAGAGAGGGAGGGAGGGAGAGAGGGAGGGAGGGAGAGAGGGAGGGAGAGAGAGAGGGAGGGAGGGAGGGAGAGAGAGAGGAGGGGAGAGAGAGGGGGGAGAGAGAGAGAGAGAGAGAGGGAGGGAGAGGGAGAGAGAGAGAGGGAGGGAGGGAGAGAGAGAGAGGGAGCGAGAGAGAGAGAGAGAGGGAGTAGGAGAGGGAGAGGGAGGGAGGGAGAGACAGAGAGACAGAGAGAGAGAGAGAGAGCAGAGGGGGAATTAAGCATGACTTTTGGGTAATATTTTGACAGGTAAGCACTACTACCAAACAGCTGTATGAAATCAATATTTTAAGCACCAACACACATAGATAATAATATGCACAACAAACAAAAAAACCAATGTCAACCAAACAGCCCCGAGTTTTTAGATTTAGGGAGAACGTTGTAGCATTTGTGATGAGATGTGTTTTGTCAGCATGTGCGTGTGTTTGGTGTTAGCTGTTAGCTGTTTGAAGTGTGCATGTGTATGTGTGTGTGTGTGTGTGTGTGTGTGTGTGTGTGTGTGTGTGTGTGTGTGTGTGTGTGTGTGTGTGTGTGTGTGTGTGTGTGTGTGTGTGTGTGTGTGCGCACGCGTGTGTGTGGTGTTAGCTGTTTAAAGTAACAACAATTCGCACCTCTCTTTGTGACAGGGACACAGAAGGAATGCACTCATTCTCCCATCTGTCCATGTTCCTCACAATCTCCTCAAATATCCGCTTCTGCTTCTCCTCGTCCACCACCTTGATCTGAACAGTGACGAACGACAGAGACACAGAGACTTCTGGTCAGACAGGCAGTTTTTGCTGCATTACATCAAAACCAATGGCAGAACGGAGCTAGTTCTTTCATCGTCAAACTCATTAATAATTAAAACCCTAAGAACATAACCGTAAAAACAGCCATTATGCATGATACAATGTTATGCCAAACACCCATTCCTGTCCTAAATGATATACTTGTACACCGTAAATACATTTCCAATGCGTTTTGATGTGTTGCAGTGCCTATGTGCATGTGGTCTGGCCTATCTCCAGAGCCACACTGGGGGACCTGGAGAGGAGGGGGGGGGGGGGGGGGGCAGGGCAAGCTGTGGGTGGCCAGGCAGCCAGTGTCCGTGTCCGTGTCAGTGCTCACACTCACCCCGATCTCCAGCAGGGAGCTGACGGGCTTGTGGTCGCTGGTCTTCAGGGCCATGTGGCTGGTGTAGTGCAGCTGGCGGATGTTCTGGCCTCGCCACAGGATACGGTCACACCAGGCCGGCACTCGGCACTTCTCACTGAGGACAGCAAGGACACGCATAAACACACACACACATATATACACACACACGCATATATACCGTATACACATACACACACACACACACACAGGCACATAAACACACACACACACACACATAAACACGCATGCACATAAACACACACACACGCATACACACACAGACAGACACACACACACAGAAACATGAGACGAACACCCTTTATACACATAAACAAACACACAGGCTATACAGATGAGCAGCGCACATTATGACAGAGAGGAGTATGCAGTCAGTCAGACAAAGAGCTTTACAGCACACGGCTGAACAACACTGAAACCTGAGACTTCAAAGTTGTGACATGAAAGGTGTGTGTGTGTGTGTGTGTGTGTGTGTGTGTGTGTGTGTGTGTGTGTGTGTGTGTGTGTGTGTGTGTGTTCATTAAAACCTCTGGAACAATCGCACCGCCTCACTTAAGACGTGCAGTACAATCACTACCACACTAAGACACTGAGGGTGTGTGGCGTGACTTTAGTCCCTCTGGCTGCCTACCTGGAGTCCCACTGGCTGGAGCCGGTGTCGTATTTGTACGTAGGCTGGAAATCGATGTCTCCCTCAGTGAAGCCCACAAACACAGCCTCCTCATCAACCTGCCTCTTCAGCTGTGGACACCACACACACACACACACACACACACACACACACACACACACACACAAGGTCAGAGCTGTCTGTTCAGCATCCACAGCTCAGCTTTCACAGTGAATAATCAAAACCAAAACCAGTGTTTCATATATTTTATCTGAAAAGTTTTCATTTGAAGCTTAAAGTAGTTCTATTGGATTGATACTTCAAACTGGATCAACAATGGGAGATCTTGAGAAGGGCCTCACCTGGTCATACGCATGCAGCGCTTCAAAGTCCTTTTTAGTTATTAAGTCCTTCACCTGATCCACGTCAAGGTTGCTGATCCTGTAGTTTAGATCTCCCAGCCAAAGAACAATGCTGGTGAAGGAAACAAAGGTACATATTTTACATGTCTTGTACTTTCAGGAGAGATTTACTTCATTGCAAAAGGGGAAAAAGCCTTCCAGTAAAAGAACATGTTCACAGCAATAACTTGCAGTGCATAGAATAGCTTCTATCTCTAGAGCAAGTGGTGTTAAAAATCTCTCCCTTAAATTGTGGTAAACAGGCTTCAAGCAACTGTAGATTTCACTTACCTATGTGAGGAAAATAAAGACAAAAAGAAATAGAAACTGCCATTTTTTTGAATTTTGGATTCAGAATGTTGAGGAATTGTGACATCCTCAACTTCTGCCACAGAGTGGAGCTACAAAGCTGCACAAAATACACAAAAACCTAAAACCTCTGCACTAGTTAATCCAATGACACGGTTGACATTTTGTGAGAGTAGTGTATGTGTGGTGAGCGGTATCAGTAACTCTAGTGCCTAAGCAAGCTGCTCCATCAGGTCAGAGGCTCTCCCTCCAGAGAGCAAACAGTCAATCCATGGTGCATATCTCTCTCTGTACTATACAGTCCATGGGTAAAAACACACCCTCCAACACTGACTCTGTGGATGCTTTTGTGAACTTTAAAACTACTGGGACGGCCTTCAACCAATAACTATTATTTTGTTGGTGAGGTATGTTATGCCTAAATGCAGCATACACACTCAAACTTCATACTCGCTTTCAATCCTCCCACTACATAGCTACACAGCCCTTCCTGTGTGCAATGACTGGTTGTTACATTTTACAGCTGCTAAATCCAAACCCATTTTAAAGCACCCTGATGTAGTACTGCAGCATAATGCAATACTGACCGGAGGTATTACAGCCTTATTAGCCTGGCTAGCAGATACTCCCTTAACCATTGGATCTGTGTATAAAAACACACTTTCCACAATTGTCTCAGCGTAGCCTGTACAAGGAGCCATTTGGTGGTTTAGC
The DNA here is from genome assembly GCA_030347295.1 of Setipinna tenuifilis. NCBI lineage: Eukaryota > Metazoa > Chordata > Actinopteri > Clupeiformes > Engraulidae > Setipinna > Setipinna tenuifilis. Next base: position 5,011,548 of record CM059277.1, read on the forward strand.
AAACAGCAGTTTGCTGATTTATTTCCACTTCTGTAGCTGTTTTTAAAAGGGCTTCATAAACAAAATGCACTTGTCGCCTGAGAGCACGTTTTTAAGAGCTGAATGATGCTAATGCAATCATAGCTGATGACTGCATTCACTCCTCAACACAAGCTAACGGCAGCCATTCGGGGGCTAAAAGGGAGCCCTTATTACATGACACTTAGCTGACGTTCTTATCCAGAGCAACTTACAGGTACTTACAGGGTTTCAGATACAGTCCCTGGAGCAGTGTGGGGTTAGATGTTTTGCTCAAGGGCATTTCAACCATGGGTAGGGTGGCATTTGAACCTGCAACCCTCCAATCCCAAGACCAACTCCCTAACCACTAGGCCACAGCTGCCCCTTACTTGTGCTTGAGGATGGTGAGGGGGGGGGGGGGGGGGGGCGACAGGGTCCTGCTGGCAGAGCTGCCTGCCTGCCTGCCTGCCTGCCTGTCTGTCTGTCTGTCTGTCTGTCTGTCTGTCTGTCTGTCTGTCTGTCTCACACACACACAATTCTCAAGGGCCTAGTTTTACACCCCTTCATCCTTTTGGGTGCATCCCTATTATTTTCTGCAGGTGTTTGTCTTTTGTTTGTTTGTGTTTTGACAATAACTTTTGCCAGGACAGAATCTGAAAGGAGGCCCTTACTTGTGCTTGAGGATGGTGAGTGGGGGCAGGTCGGGGTCCTGCTGGCGGAACTGCATCCTGGAGCAGATCTCTCGGTAGTCCTGGTTCCGCCGCTCGTACTCTTCGATGTGGGCGGCCAGGTGTGAGTTCACCACGCAGATGTCCGAGTTGTGGAAGCGGAAGCGGATGGCCACGCCCCCTTTGTTGCCCTAGGCGACACAGCACATGCCACGTGAGTCGACATAATGTCATGTCTTACATTATAGAACACATGTTGTTACATGCTGTAATTCTGAAAGTAACACCAACCCAGACTATAAGGAATTACAAAAAAGTAAGTAGTAAATTGAACTGAATTTTATGTTCTTCTATGGAGTTGAAATTACATAAAATTCAGAATTTTGCCTTGTTTTGACTGAAACTCTCATGTTTCTTTTTCATCATCATTTTGACAATGACGCGCTCATCCCCATCTCCTATTGGTCACTTACCATCCTACCCATAATGCCCGTGCCCACAGTCTCCGCCTCCACCTCGTGGATGTGCTCCGCATATTCCGTCTTCACAAAGCACAGCAGCATGATGCCCACCAGCCGCACGTGCTTCACCTGGGGACAGGTCAGAGGTCAAAGGTGAGAGGGCAGGTTAAAGAGCAACATGAGGCAACATGAGTAAATAGTATACACAATTATAAATAGACTGGTAAGGATACAGTGTGTTATGGCACAGTGATGACTCTGAAAAATGAAACAGGAGTTGGCATACTGTAGGATTGACTGTAGGACTGTTGTTGCTTCATTGCACAAGTACTTGCACTATAACACCAACATAAATTCTGGTAGCACTTTATTTTGAAATGAGCATGTTATAAACATGACATAACACCCATCATGAACATTAATGACACTTTATTCATGTTTATATACTGTTGCCATTAAGTGTCACTCGGTTTTTGTAATGTTAAGTTGATATTTTCTGGGATAAAACTCACACTGGGTAATAATACGGTCAAAAAACATCAACACTAAAACTGAGAACACAGGAAATAACTGCATCCTGAAATGCTGCCCACACTGCCCCCCTTGCCCATTTAATGTATTTTATGCATAAGGTCAACAGCGGCTACCACATCTGCTGTGCCAGCACAGATTTCCTGTTTTAGTTACTATCGCTCACACAGACTGGCTCCTCCCAACATCAGCGTACGTTACTACTGTTTCATTTCTAGCCTGACCTTTACACTAGCTGGCCTGATGCCCTACATCTACAGAAATGGCTAACGTCACTGTAGTTTTGTGTGTGTGTGTGTGTGTGTGTGTGTGAGAGAGAGAGAGGGTGTGAGTGTGGTGTGAGTGTGGTGTGTGTGTGAGTGTGTGAGTGTGTGAGTGTGTGAGTGTGTGTGTGTGTGTGTGTGTGTCTGTGTGTGTGAGTCTGTGTGTGTGAGTCTGTGTGTGTGAGTCTGTGTGTGTGAGTCTGTGTGTGTGTGTCTGTGTGTGTGTGTCTGTGTGTGTGTGTCTGTGTGTGTGTGTCTGTGTGTGTGTGTCTGTGTGTGTGTGTCTGTGTGTGTGTGTCTGTGTGTGTGTGTCTGTGTGTGTGTGTCTGTGTGTGTGTGTGTGTGTGTGTGTGTGTGTGTGTGTCTGTCTGTGTGTGTGTCTGTGTGTGTGTCTGTGTGTGTGCGTATGTGTGTGTGTGTGCATGTATGTGTGTGTGTGTGCATGTATGTGTGTGTGTGTGCATGTGTGTGTGCATGTGTGTGTGCATGTGTGTGTGCATGTGTGTGTGCATGTGTGTGGTGGGGAACGGTGGTGTTTGCTCTTACAAAGGCGTACTTGGCGTCCGGATGGAGTCCCTCCATTACGGCATTTATCCATTCCGACTCCTTTGGCGTGTCGTTGAAGATGAACGCCTCTTTGCTCAGGTCGAGCTCCTGGAAGCTAAACAAGAACAAAACACCATCGCTCGTGTTGTTCAGCTATAAAGATACATTCTCCTTGATGAAGCTGAGACTTTTAAAAGGGCCAGTAATTGGATAAAATCAACCAAATATGTTAAAAACCATTACAGACAGTATAATTGACAACTTATCCACAGACAATAACCAAAGTCAATAACTAGCCGACAAATAAACGATGAAACGACTTTGTTTCCAAGCACACAGACAGAAGTGCCCAACTTACTCACCCAACAAAGTAGACGTCTGGGGGGTCGGCTGTTGAGGCCAGCCATGGTCCTAACCTCTCCTTTGGAGTCTGGCCATTCACATTGTAAGTCCCCAAAAAGAAGCTGTGGGCAAGGCAAAACAGATCACGATTTAGATTATTTTAATTTAACATTGTTATCATTGTTCATCACTACACTACTTTCAAATTTTTCAGTCTAGTCTGGCACCGTGAACCCAAATGACTCTGCACACCAATCTTCTGCAGAGTTGCAGAAACATGGTCAGTACAATGCCAAGTGTGTGTGCGTGAATGTATTTCTCTGTCTTCACCAGTAGAGGGCAGTAGAAGATATGAAATAGGTTTACTATTCTGCATGCACGGTCTGCATGCAAACATTTTTTTAAATAAATAAGAAGAAAGAAGGAAAACAATATGTATATATGTGGTGCAGTTTGCCTGTTCCAGTAGAGTAATCCAGTCAGGCCTGCATGTTAGACATGTAAGCTCACCACAGAGAGTGAAGTTAAACTTGCTGACAGACAGAAAGTCAGACAGTCAGTCATCGTGGGTGTCATCTCATGTCTTACCACATGCGTTCAGACTCGCGGCCTACTTTAGGCACTTTTACAATCCCTTCTCTAACCACACAGGCTTACGGCAGGGAAACTCCCGCCATTTACTGTAAACTATTAGTTTAAATGTTTTAAAAATGCAATTATAATACAAACCCACTTCAAACACATATCCAAATAATTAGACTAATCCTGACTTGCCTGGGGCTTAGCATTATGTCACCAAGTGCAGTGCCAAGGGATAGAAATTGGGACCAACCACATGCTGGTAAAATATTAAAAGTGGCTGGTAGATTTCGGAAACAAAAATAATAATTTACTATCGAGTTGCTGGTGAATTTTAACCATTGATTGGCCAGTGGCTGGTAAAGGTTTACACTTTTGTACAAGTTAATTTCCGACCCCTCGTAGGCGGGCAGCCTCCCACCTGAAGTTGTGCAGGTTTGTGTAGGCGGCCTCGTTCTTCTGCAGCTCGCAGCGGATCAGGTTGTCCCGCAGGCCGAACTGGGGCATGGACAGCATCTGGGCCTTGTTGGAGCTGTACGTCTCTATGGTCGGATGGGGGCGGTCATTCCTCTCCTCGGGAGACACCCTGGCCACCCTGCAAGCCACACACACGAGAGAAATCAGGGGTTAAAGAGGGTGGATTGGTTGAAGAGGTCTGTCTAACTGTCTACATTGCTCTTTCAGACATTGACAACTTTTTGCTAGGTATAGACATACGCACACATAGAGACACGGTCGCACAGGTCTGTCGGTCTACATTGCTTTTTCAGACATCGACAACTTTTTGCTAGACACATACAGACACACACACACAGACACACACAGAGACACACACACATGTATGTGCTTGCAAACCCCAGGGCTAATTTGAGATTCTACTTTTACAGTTACATTTACAGGTTACAGAAGCACACTTCTGTGTGCAACCGAACAGAGAGAAGCAGAGAAAAGCAGCCACGTGTCTACGGGTATCTAGCCAATCGCACTACACATACAAGAGTGGGCGGCTGTGCATGATGCAGATTCTAGGATATCAGTACAATCAGAAGTACACCACAAGATAGGTAGGGACTGAACATGACTGACACCGTACAGCCCTCACAACCCAGCTCCCACACAGCTTTCTGCCTCTCCTACTCCTCCTCTTTCAGATCCGTGCCTAGCTCAGCAGGACATGAGTGATTATCACAATGTCCATTTAACTCACTTTGTGCGCGCGCGCGTGCAACCACACACACACACACACACACACACACACACACACACACACACACACACACACACACACACACACACACACACACACACACACACACACACACACACACACACACACACACACACTAATTTACAGAAAGTATGTGCCTTCAGTCAAACTACAACAGGACTGGGTAAACGGCTAAAACTTCTGAGGGCAACGCAGGAGAGTCGTGATGGATGACCCTGACGTCACTCCAAAGCAGAGTAGCTATAAACAGATTGCGCCATTTTCCATGCAGTAGCTACTGAACGCTAACATCACAGACAGCTCCAGAGGCAGTGACACAGTGCAGCTGTGGCAGACATCAGGGTGACATGTTGGAACACTAACAGCAGGACACACACCAGAGCTCCCTGTGGTCTTGGCTGCACTGAGGGTTTCTCCAGCTACCAGTGTGACAGGGCATCAGCCCTGCACCTCTCATTGTTTACTTCAGGGGCTTAAAATAACAGCATTTTGCATTTCTAGGGTTAGCTGGGGGATATTTTAGGGGAACTTGACTGCATTTCTGTGGCACTTTTCTACTGGTCACGATGGTCAAAGTGTTTACAGGTCAATGGCTCAAATTGCCCACTCACAAACTGGTGGAGAAAGGCTGCCATGCAAGGCACCAAGCAGCACATTGGGAGCAGTACTGGGCTTCAGTGTCTCGCTCAAGGACATGTTGACCAGAGCAGGAGAAGCCAAAATTAAACAAAGGTGAGAGGGCAGGTTGAAGAGCAGCAGCAGCAGCAGCTATCAACACCGTAGGCAACATGAGCAAATAGTATATATAGTAAACACAATTATGCTTCTGATAAATACAGTGGTCAGGATTCAGTGTGTTATGGCACAGTGATGACTCCCTGTCGCCTTCTCTACCTCTACCTGAGCCACTGTCATGCTCATATATACAGATCTTATTTTGGCTAGCGTTAATTAGCAGGCTGTGCTAGTTAGCGGCATAGAATTGAATTAAAAACACAACTCTAACTGTAGTAACCACTCACAATCATGACATGATCGTGAGCAGCGGGTCTTTAGGACCCTGACCACAGAGCCAGGCTTTATGGCTTGGCACCGAATTCCCCTGTTAAGCTCCATATAAACCCAGCACAACATAGCGTAAATGCTCCGAAGGCCAGGAACTCGGTCCACACACCAGAGTATTCCAAGTATGTGGATAAGTGATAATCCTGGTTCAGAATAAGTGTTAAAAGAATAATGGGGTAAATCTTATAATAGAAGAGGTCAATGTTTTGGTTTTGTACGGTGAGCGAAACCATGGAGCCCCTCTATTAGGAGGTTTACCACTCACCCTTAGTTCAGTTGACCACTAATCCACACGCTTGGAATACACCCCAGGTTTGGCATAAAAGTGTAAAAAGAGCTAGTAAGTCCTTTATTACATTAATTTCTTTCAAGGAATCTGATGAATGACCTGTTGGTAATTTTCCAGAGTATAAAGATTCAATTACAAGCATGAAAGACTTCACCATTCAGAACATTTATTGACACTTAAAATGTTTTGAACTTGAAAATTGCTTGAAATTACTTAAAAATTGCTGTCTTTCTTTATTCTGATGTGTTAGTTTCAGTTTGGCTCTATTTGCAGGCTCTGTGATACTCTTAAGTGTTTTTACACATAAGTTAATCATCTAGACAAGTCTATCCAGGAAACACTATTCAGCTGTTCCTGTCAGACTGCAGCCATTGCAGGACTGATGCCATTTATTGGCAAAAAATATAGACCTCTCAACTGAATAGCCAATCAAATACACTGCCCCATCTGCCTTTTCTGCAGCAACATTAAAAGATGCAAGCTCTTTACTGCTCAGTAGCTAGAATATTGCTAAGCCACAGAAGCACAGAGTCCACAGAAGCTGACAGAGAGGGTCAATTTATAGCTAGCAGGTGTGGGAAGGTATGGTCACAGCATCTGAGATCACTGGCTTAATGTGTGGCTTTATTAAAATGACGTTCAACAGAGCTGCACTGTACTGAAAAGCCACACCTATGCAGCTCAGTGGTTACTGCGTGCGAAGTCTGCTGCTACTTGTCAAATATGACTTCAGTGATGCAGTGACGAAGTCGCATACCAAACTTTTTAAAGGGATTGTTTATATTTCAAATGGACAGCAGCCATCCCAGACTGGATATAAGCTGGTCTGTATTCTAAGGTGTTTTTCCCACTGCTGCCACCTTCATAACAACACATTCCCCCTGCCATGCTAACTAAGCTGTCCCAATAGAACACTAAAACTGACTTGGGGCTTAAAATAAGGTGATAAAATTAAAGAAATATGCATGGAAGTAGACACTTCGTCGATGGCTTTTCATTCAAATCAGTCGAAAAACTTAAAGCAGAGGAAGAAGAGGACTAATATGAATAATTTTGGAGTGATGCATTTCTCCACCATAACCCTGCACCTCTCTGCTCAGCCCTAACCTCTACTTGCAGTCTCCCCAGAGTGTGTGTGCGTGTGCGTGTGTGTGTGTGTGTGTGTGTGTGTGTGTGTGTGTGTGTGTGTGTGTGTGTGAGACACTGTGAGGTGGAGAGCTGAAATACCTTCCAGGGCTGTCTGGTACTGCGCTGCCACTCCTCTTGTCCTCTGCGGGCGGTCCTCTTCTCTCAGCGGCCTGCGACCTCTCTGGGGGAACACGTAAGCACAGCAGAGGGCCATTAAGAGGGAGACGAAAACTTGGTGTTCTGGCATTTCGTGTGAGTGAGAGAGTGACTGTGTGTATTTGTGTGAGAGTGTGTGTATTTGTGTGAGAGTGTGTGTGTGAGAGTGTGTGTGAGAGAGTGTGTGTGTGTGTGTGTGTGTGTGTGAGAGAGAGTGTGCGTGTGTGTGTGAGAGTGTGTGTGTGTGTGTGAGAGAGTGTGTGTGTGTGTGTGTGTGTGAGAGAGAGAGAGAGAGAGACAGAGGGGGGGGGCAGCAAGAGGGTGCAGTGTTGCATGACTAAACAAGTATTATTGGAGTGCTGATATTTTCTGACGCAGCAATCGATCTGACTGAGCATGGCACCCAAGTGGTCAATAACTGCCTGGGCGCCAGGGGGGTGACTATGGCGGGGGGGTCAGCCAGCCACTGCACAATCTGCACACACACACACACACACACACACACACACACACACACACACACACACACACACCTCTTCTACATGCCAGCAGCTAATGAGGCTGAGTCCTATGATGTGACAGTCCGGCGGAGCAAAAAGCCGGTGACCCCTGCTGAGGTCATCGGGGGATGGATAAAAAAGAGAAGCTTTGTATTTCTGATGGTCTTGCTAAACGACAGAGAGAGAGAGAGAGAGAGAGAGGAAAAGGGTAAAACTTTCAAACGAGACATTGTGTTCCACCGGCCGGCCCCAAAAATAGCCCGTCTGACCGCAGTAGTGACACACTATATTTAGGAATCACTGCAGTCTGAGAACACCGAGGGCCTAATCTTACACTTTTTGGATTAACAGAGTCTGGGGATCTCACACACACTCTCTTTCTCACACACACACACAGTCTCTCTCTCTCTCTGTCACACTCACTCACACACACACACACTCTCACACTCTCTCACACACACACACACAGCGCAGGCAGAAGGCCCACTAGAGCAGAATCTGTGAATGTAGGCGCTGTAGTGTTTTCCCTGTGGGCTATTAAGACAGTAATGTGAAAGGAATGTGGGTGGGTGTCTGGGTGTGGGGTCTAACATCAACAAGCTGCTCCTCCACAGACAAGGCTACCCAGCTGGGGAGAGAATCTCTCACACGTGCATCCTGGACCGTAGCGATGGTCTCATTGTGGTAGCTTATGTTTCTATATCTTATTTTTATATAGTTCGGTCTCACTGCAGCAGCTTATATTTCCATATGTAACATACCCCAGTGTCATTATAGCAGACTATATTTGTATACATTGTATTACATTAACTTCCGTCTAACTGAGGCAGCCTATATTTCTATGTATTATTACATTCTCTATTCTCAGTACAGACGTTATATGTCTGTCAACTGAGTTATCATTGCTGCTTCCCTTCTGTTGATAACAGCACAAGTTCTGCGCTGTTATAATCTGACAAACCCAACACTCGCTTTTGATGATGACAGACTGAAGATGCCTGTGGTTTCCGTTGCATTAGCAAAACCATGCAGCAAGTCCCCAGCCTGCTGCAGCCCAAGCTGAGCACAGCCAAGCTAACATTTCAACCACCTGCCTGAAATTCTGGTCTCCTTTGCCATTTTCATTAAAACTGGCACTCCCAGAGCAATGTAGGCACGAGACTATTTCACACATCTGTTTTTTAAAGCAGAAGTGAAGGTACGAAAGGTACCCAAAACAGAAGACATGAGAGCAGATGACTGATAACAGCAACCAAGAAGGGAGGAACATCACACTGCAGTGTGTAACACAGCATGCGTAATAACAGTTGAAACAGTCATGACAACATCTGGCCAACCGTGAGTGATCAGTAGCCTATTGCACACTCACAGACATTGCACAGGTCCTGACCACATACCATTTATAAGTACAATAACAAAATGACCAAGCTGTAATGGAGTACACTGTATGCTATTTAGGGATACATTAGCCTATGGGTGGGGATGTGTTGGGATATGTTTTTCCATTTTCCTTGCCAGTGAATGGGAACGCTGAGCAAGGGAGGAAGTGCGGAGCAGGAAGTGGCAAACAGTGAGTGAAAGGGGAATCGGGAGTCTCCAGGAACACCAGCACAATTCTTCGACAAAACAGCTAAAATCCACACCGCCAGTCTCAGAGCTTGGGAGCAAAAAACCTTTGCTAAAAAAAACGTATATGTGCAAAAATATGCGCTTGAACACAGGTTCTGTAAAGGGCTCTCATGAACTAATTAATAGAAGGATACTTTGGCACAGCACTTGGGCCTTAGCATATTACTGGCAGCTACTAAAATAAGCTTTAAAAACTTCTGATATGCCTTAGAGTAGTGGATTAGCTCGGCTTAGTTTAGCAGAGGGAAACCCTGTGCTGCTGAGAGAAGAAAAAAAAAAAAGCTGCGCATGTGTTTACAGAGTTAAGGATTACAGTTGTGTAAACACCAACGCTAATAACACAAATCTGTGTAATGCTAATAATGTTAATAATACAAATCTGTGTAATGTTAATTATGCATGGTTAGCAAACACATTGTTTGCACTGGGGAAAAAAGAACTGCAAACAAAAGTGCAAATCTGTGTGTGGTAAAAAAAAAAAAAAAAAAAAAGTACAACTGTGTACTTCTACATGACGAGCCTAAATATAGGTCTACACACCTCTGAATATGCCTATGTCTAAATATAGGTCTACACCTTGGGAAGGAATGCAATGCATACCTTTAGGTGGTTTCTAGTGTCAGACTCTGACCCCTCTCTGCCTCTCCCTCCTAACATGTTTGAGATAACTGGACCAGTAGGCTAACTGGATCATATTGCTGAGCCACCTCAGAACATCTGTATTCTCTAACTGGGGCCTGATCACCTTATATGAATGAGGAGGACACGTTTATGCAGTTCTGAATGATCATGTATAGTGTACCATTAGACTTTCTACCATGTAGTCAGCTGACCAAAAGAACAAAGAAAACTGTGTGCGCTTAGCTACCTAAATTCAAAACGTTCATGTTACGCTATTGGCTCAACAGGCCCTGAGAAAGACACATAAGACAACTTTGATACGTTACGTCCTTTCACCAATCACCATGTTAGTATACTCTTAAAGCCAGCAAACACATCGCCCCAGTCCCCTAACAAACATAAAGGCCATCATGAGACAGCTACACCCCCCCGCCCCCATCACACACACACACACACACACACACACACACACACACACACACACTCCTCTTATCCAGCACACATGGCTTGATCAGTGTGTAAAAAAACTAAAACTGGCACACAGCCCCAACATTTATCTAAAGGTCCAGAGTGAGTGGTTTACAAACTCACTATGAGCAACATTGTTAACATTCCAGTTCACCATAGACGGCCTCTTGCTCATTCCTTCTAACTTCAATAATCCATTCTGCCTAAAGCAAAGCCAGCTGACAATTAGGCAATACGAGCCTATGGAGTTTAGCACCAGCCACTGTTCATGGACTATGGTTGCTGCTTCATTTGCCTATCTGAAAGGCTCCATCTAACCCTAGGACATACACAGGCCTGTGGAATGGCAAGGTGTGTTCATGACAAAGTCCACGGTTGTCAGATACCCTTTAAAGGTAGAAGACAAATTACTCATTCGCAACCACACCTCTTCACGATCATATTTAAGGTATATTGATTATCCTACCAACCTAACACAACAAAAACAGACTAACGTGAGGATAACCAGTCCTTTGGCGACACGGGAATGCAGCCCATGTCTGGCGTTGCTACCCTATTAGGACATGCTTAGCTTGAAAATACTTAGCGCTTAACAAGTCGCTAATCTCTCTATACATGCTTCTAACAGTACCATGTTTCAGCTGGCAGTGGCATACAGACGTATTTGTGAACCACTTTCACCATAGCTACTCCAGTCTCAAAAGTAACTAATTGCTAACGTTGCTGTCTGAACATCAAACTAATAGTTGCGCAACACAATCCCAAACAAGCAGTAAATGCTATGGAGGAGACGCATCACACTTACCTACTAGTTACTCTCAGATGGTAGCGAGTAAAGTAACTCGGTTCACTCATGCATGAAGCGAGTCATTGCAAATCTGAGTTAGTTTGCCGAAGTACGGGTGGCTTCCCAACGGGGAAATCAGACTCGACAAGACAACGAGCAACAAACCCACGCGAGGCACAGCTCCATCCAAAATTAGTAACTAGCTGACCAGCTCGGCATTCTCACGGGGCGAGTCCACTAATCTGATACCTTTCATTGTAACGTTAATCCAATTCATGTCCGAAATGCATGAGTAATAGTTTATCTTCACAGTGCAGCCATTACCGATGCTAACAACATTAGCTGGCAGGATGAGGCGCCATTATCACATTTATGTCGTCTTGAATTGATAACAAAACAGCACCCATTAGGTTTGATGAATGGTTGACATTTAAGTTTCACAACTTGCAACATCAACCTACGTGCGTAGTTAGCAAAATTTATCTGATCAAGGTAATAAAGGGAAACGGTTTCAATAGCTGTGAACTGTTTCATTTGCACCAAACGTTAGCTTCTGACTATAAGGTTTCAGCCAAAAATGACAGTTAACCGTATTACTTAAAAAGGATAATAACGAAAGCAATTTGCATCTTCACGATGACGGGCAACGTTAACTTTTTAAGGCAAACTACACCCACTAACAGGTTGCTTTGATTTTCATTTTAAGTCACTCTCGTTCACAGTGAACACTTAAGAGAAATCAAACGGCGTCTTACCAGCCGTCTTGCTTAAATTAGGCATTTCCTGGCTCACAGAAGACTGCTTTTACATTCTTAACGATTCAAAAACAGCAGAGCACTGCAGCACCTTTCGTGATCATGACAGCAAAGCAGACTATTGCTGGAGGCGTTCCCTGTTACCACCACCGTGTGAGACGAGTAAGGCCAAAGCAATCAACCTATTTATCATCGGAAACTGAATGGTGTCTGCGCTGCTACATTGTCATCTTTTTCAAGTTTTCCATGAGCATGGCTGTTTCTAGGCCTCCCCTCCAAAATACAGCAAAACACTGTCAAAAACTTCAAACAGGTTCTTCTGAAAAATATTACAGCAAACTAATGTCTTACCTTTTGTAACACAATGCAAAACAATAACAATAGGCCTGTGTCAACAGCAACACAAGTGTTCAGGAGAACCTTTACCTTCTCCATTAACCATAATCTAAGAAACACAGAAACGGCTCTGAGAAGCAGACTGCTGTGACCTATGGCGGTGACACAGTAATGCAGACATACCTGTAAGTTAGGTTAGTTAACATAGGCAGTGGGGAATGGATACTGACATGTTAGGTAGGAAACTCCTAGTGACAGATGTGCTAAAGGGGCTTGTGCTGTCTCTACTGTGCATGGCACTAGCTTCTAAGTGGAATGTAAACACAGATGGCCTCTAACTCTCATCAGCGCACAGCCACTGATGTGCCCAGTTAACATTAACACGACACATCTCACACTTTGGTTCCAAAATGAGCATGCTGGTTAATGTTACTACAAGAGGAGCTGTTTCCACCCGCTTTTTATTCAGCATTTAGCACAAAAAGTTTGTTTTCTGTATCTGCAAGACGATGAAATTTTGCCCGACTGTAAATAACAGGTCCGTTGGGGGTGACCCACGGTTTACAGATTGGTAAAGAAAAAAAAAAAAAAAAAAAAACTAAAGTCCTGTACACTGTCCAACACTAGTTCTGCCCACTTTGCATTATATTTAAATACTGCTCGCTGAATGGGCAGTGTGTGGGAGTTTACATTCTTAAACTAATCTTCTCTGTATTTGTTAAGATGGATTGAACTTTGGCATGTTTCTCCAACAGCACAGACATCAGATACTGTATGTGTATCAATGATGTAGCCTTGCCTGTTTTCCTGGTGTGACTGGACTTGGACATCGACTCCACTTTTGACGTTAGGGCCTTCAGAGATCCTCTGGTCGGTGTGACTTTGCTACGATACTTGGCCAACCACTGGAATCTCGGTGTTGAAGCTGGGTATTGTTGGCAGACATCTATAAAGAGAGAAAGAGACAAACGCTTTTCCACCAACACAAAATATTTGTTGTAAACTAGTAGGGGATGTGGGCAAAATCAGAGAACATTGGTGCTTTTTACACAAAACTACAACAGGAATGGTTGTCAGAGAGTTACAGCACACCATTACAATAGTGCTTCTTTGGTTATCTGATTACCTTTAAAATATTAAGGTTTGAATATTGTTAAACACACTTGGAAACAGAAACAATCATGTTAATGAAGCAGTAAGTCATTTAACACTACCAATGATAAATACAACCAATAAAAAACCAAACCATTTACTACAAACTCACACTCACACAAACACACACACACACACACACACACACAAACAAACTTCCCTTTCCCCCATTTAGGCCCGGCATCCCGTGGTGTGGTTTCAAACCAAACACATTAAGATGCTCAATGCCTCTCCACCGCTCCTCTACTTACTTGTATGCTTCAACATGTCATCACAAACACCACTGTCCATCTCTGCTGGCAATTCTAATCCAATGTGTAGAGTCTCTGTGACTGTTTAGACACTGAGTGATTCACAATAGCTGCTCCATTCACTCTTCTCCAACAGACGTAGATTTGCCCCGTTAGAAATGACACATCCTTCACAAAGCACACTGTCTCCCTTCTTCACCCACAACGTGACCTCATACAAAATGCACCTCTTGATGAAACAATGTCTCATCTACTCATTCTTGTAAATGAGCCACTACAAGAAAACTATTCGCAACCCACTCCATCATCCACAAGGCTCCACCTCTTTCCTGAACATTAACCCCTCCTTTCACATCACACCAAGGCACATTCATGATTCCAGAGCTACACGCAAAGGTAATCTTCTACACTGACCCAGCGAATGGTTGCCACTCGGTTAGATTTATGCTAAATCAGGGAGGTCATTGTTTACAGTCAGCAGTTCTTCTGACTATTCAGTGAGCTGCATGTAAGGGTATGGAAACTTCTTTCCAGTTTCATGCAGGAAAACACATCAGACTAGTCTGACAGGTCCTCTCTTGACACAAGTTCTACAGTGATAAGCAAATGAAAACTACTGAAGTTCAATGACGTAGTGCTCAATTGAAAGGGCAGTAAAAACAACAGCACTGGAATGCCATGTCCATTTATCTTGAGTATAATACAAAGGCACTGAGGATATTCTGTATGAAGGCAATTGTATTTGTAGTGTCTCGAGGAAGTGTCCTCAATAACACTGCGGAAAGTGACAAGGACTTTGAATGAGTATTACTTCCTCGCATGGTTTCCTGGTTGTCTTGGAATGTCTTGGAATGTCCCTGACGTCACAACTGGTAATCCGAAGAGATAACTGTCCATAGAAAAGTTTTCTTTAAGCTACCAGATACTAAATGTGAAAGTGGTATAGTTAGCTTGGACAGCTCAGCATTCAAGTTGGTGAAGACCAGCGCACATGGATCCGCATGTGCTGCTTCTTAACTTAGAAAAGCCCTGTTTATTTATTTATTTATTTGTGTGTGTGTGTGTGTGTGTGTGTGTGTGTGTGTGTGTGTGTGTGTGTGTGTGTGTGTGTTGGAGGGGGCGGGATCAGTAAAAATGTGAGTTTCTGAATGCCTTACCACTCCAGGCCTTGTTGACCTCGCTGAGGAAAAGGCGCGAGTGTGATCCGAAGGGCAGCCTCAGCTCCAGCTCCTCATTGAGAAATGTCACCCTACACCTGGTGTCCGCACCTGTGATACACACACACACACACACACATTCATGTGCCTGCCAAGAACGTGTGAAAGCCCTCTGCTACACAATTTAACTCTTGCATATCTAATGTAAAATCTATAACCTTCATTCAGGTTTTGCCATGTGTGTCACACATAGGAATTAGATATAAATGACTTACCGACAACAGCAAGTTCGTCTGGAGAGGAAACTGAGGGAAATAAGGTGTAGTTACTACTCTGTTTATGAATACCCTACAGTGCTGTTGTCAAAGCAGTACCAGCAATCAACAAATTCGGACACATCATATTATATTAAAGTATCAAAAGATTTGACTGTAAGCACACTATTGCGCTTACCTTCAACAACTGCGAAATCATACGAAATAGGAATGATTCCATCCAAGCTGACATCGTCTCCAGTAATTGCCATTCGTCGGTGTAAATACACGAACAGCCTGAGAAATGATAACATTTGAGACCCCAACTTATTTTAAACATAACGGCACCTTTTCAAAATTCCAAGTATCCTTGGTGGTTATCCTTGTTACTTTGTAGACTTACGCATGTTCTTTGGAACGTTCCACCAAACCCAAAAGTCTGCTTTCAGTAGCATTGTCTATGAGGATAAAACATTGGACCGCATAGTTCAGTAAAGTTAAGGAGAATGTTACAAGCTTCAGCGAAAAAAACATAAGTAAGTAAGTGATTATGTAATTGTGTAAGTAAAAATACATGGGGTTATTGACATCTTCATTTCAGATGGCGAGTACGCCACAGACTATAGGCTATATGGCTTGTGCAAGATCTCCCCCGTGTGGATGTTGTTCGAAGTATTTTTTTTTAGCTTGAACATGCTTAAACACTGTTACATTTTACGTATGACAACGATTCGAAGTTGAACAAACGACTTTTTGAAGACGCAAACAACAGAAAGCTGGTGTCTACCTTCTAGTGGGATGTGCGAATTTCTACCACCGCAGATTTCTGAGGCTGTATTTCAAACTGTACGATGTAAGCAAGTTCAACACCCAGGCCTCGCCCAAAGCAAATTTCCCCTGGAACAACTTTCTCCGAAAGTAATAGCTGCAGCTATCTTGGGAAGCAATGGGTATGTAAGTCAAGTGAAAAATAGCGCCGAGAAACTGGGATTACAACACCCGAAATATGCAATGTCAAGCCATTTCAGTGACTGGCACTTAAAGGATACTATAATGCAGTTCTCGTCTTCGGCCAGAGTTTCTTGGATTGCTATTGACTGATCCATTTCTTCGCAGACTGAAGAACCGTTAGCCTGTCCTGGCTAGTACAGTTGCATTAAAGACAGCTAAGAGAATACCCACGTAATTACGCGTGTATAAACGTCGATTCGTCTTGTGTTTTGCATTCTTTGAAGTTTGGAGGCTACTCTAAGTCATAGTCCTCGCCGTTCTCTTTATCTCCAGATGTGGTTGGTCCTCCTCTGCCACACTTGTAGGCTTCGCAACTGCCACGCACTGATTACAGAGCTGACGTAAGATATTGGACCCGAAGTCGTTCCCCTCCCAACTCTGTGCTGACAAGCCAGTTTTAGGCCTGCAGGGTGGCATATCGGTACTAGTATCTGTACACTAGAACACAACTAAGCCTATCTAATTGTAAATTGTAAATAAAGATATAGTTAGGCCTCAATTGTTATAACATTAAAATCAGACACTGTACAGCAGTGCTTTTGGATATACACGTTTATTTGATTTCAAAAGTATAGTTTCTACAAGGTACATGAAAAGGTAGTATTTAATCAAATTCTGCACAGTTGACATTGACCATATTGCTTAAGTTAGTCTATGTATGCAGGCTGATATGCTTGATGTAAGCATCACAACATCAATAATTCAGGAAAGAAATAACAGTAGATGCTGAATGGCTCCCTACGTACGGTGTAAATATCTCACATGTAGACAAGAGGTGGTAATAAAATCTTTCACTGATATTTATATGCATAAAGTGCAATTCCCATTTTATTTGGCAGCAGACGTACCCTGTGAATATATCTCTATTTACACGTGAAAGGTGTTGTAAACAACATGGAGGGGCCGAATGTTGTTGTCAATCTTGTGCTGTCTCTGGGGTCTGCAAAGGTTGTTAAATTCCCAATCCTGTTTGTGCATGAGAGAAACACTTCTACACCGTCCAATGGCGTTACAGCGCCAGCCCACTGACAAGGCCTCTGGGGGGGGGGTGGGGGGGGGGGTGGTGTTACAAACTGAAATGAGGAAGGAAAGCTCCATTTTCGAACAAAATAACTGAAAATAAATATCTGGTTCGTCCGGAGAGTGTTTCCACAGGGAACATGAGAGAGATGAGGAGAGTAGCATGAGTCAGTGCGGTGCTGACACCTGATTGCAAACAGGAATATACATGCAGGATGTGGCGTGTGTGTGTGTGTGTGTGCGTGCGTGTGTGTGTGTGTGTGTGTGTGTGTGTGTGTGTGTGTTTGTTTAAGATGAATGTGTCTTCATATAAGATGGACGTGTCGTTAAGGTTTTGAGTAAACAAGGAGGCATGAGGTGGAATACACATATCTCCTGCAGTTATGATGCTCAAGCTTCACAAATCAACATACAAGCCGACACACACACACACACGCTCACACACACACACACGCTCACACACACACACACGCTCACACACACACACACGCTCACACACACACACACACACACACACACACTCAAATAGAAAAGAGAGGGAGGCAATAAACATGAAGTATGCACTCATACATATGGACTCGTGCAGTCAGGGGTGCTGCCTATTCCCCAACCAGACAATTTATATTTATGTGCAGGCACAGTCAAGACACACACAAGCAGCGGCCACCCCATCACACACACACACACACACACACACACACACTCACACAAACACACACACACACACACATGCATGTGTGCACACACACATCCACTCACAGACAGACAGAAAGACAAACAAACACACACACACACACACACACACACACACACGCACGCACGCACACACACACACACACACATACACACACACTCATACACAAACACACATGCACACATTTATGTGCACACATACACACACCATAAACCAACACACTCCAGGAGACTGAGAGCTGAGAGCTAGTGTTATATCCTTCATCTGTGGCCGAGGGCTGATGCATCATCAGAGCTTGTACAGGTTACAGCAGTTCTCCGAAGACCAGCAGCCACGCCATGAGGGAGGGCACCAGGAGCACCATGTATGGGGAGTGTATGGCGCCTGAGTTTGGCATGTTCACCTTGCCGTCCAGCTTCAGGCAGTCGCCGGCGGCCGAGGCCTCGCAGCACTCCTGGTGGCAGGTTTGGGCCGTGGCCGTGCAGGCCGTCTGGGCGCTGCAGTTCGTTGCGCAACCGGCCATCCAGACCGGCGTCGACCCCTCCGTCCACTTCTTTAACTGCAGGTCGGTTAGTCAAGTGACACGAAACGCCACAGAGAGAGAGAAAGAGAGAGAGAGAGAGAGAGCAATGTTACATTGCGTCTGAAGATTCTCATTCATCCAGGTCATTGTAGTTCGAAAAAGATTAGTTGTAAGCAACTGGACGTCTTTTGGACACTTGGAGCTTGAAGACGTTTCACCTTGAATCTCTACATTTCACCATGAAGCTATGAATTAGACCTCTATAATTGGGGGGTACCACCTTTTTTACAAGGGGTACTACATTTTACATTAGTTACATTAATAGGTCGGTACCCTCCAACCCTGCCATTTTGTGTCTTTGGGGGCTACTGGGTCTTGATTAGGGGGTACCGTACCCCCCAGTACCCCCTGTAATTCAAACGAGCTGTAGACCACACCCCTCATCATCACCCTTTTGTCACACAATACAAAGAGTGGTCTACAGCTCACAGCTCTATCTCCAGTGGTACAGAGATATAGTTCCTGGTTCCCCATCATCAGACCAGAATTGAAGAAGTTTTTTGGATAAAAGGTTGAAACGTGTTCAAGCCCTTTTGGCTGATGTTACAATACATTCTTTTACATTACATTACACCTAGCAGATGCTTTTAGCATCTACTATAGTGTCTCATAGAATCTTCCTTAACTATAGATCAGTTAAATCAAATGAAACATCATAGAGAACAATGTTACATTACCTTGTAACACTGGACATTACATTACACTTAGCAGACACTTTATCCAAAGCAACTTTCAGTGGAAGATGACGATCAAGCTCAGGTAACATCGGTAATTAGGTGCAGGGGTGCCGTTAGAAATTGTGGGCCCCCTGAAGGAAAATAATTTTGGGCCCCCACCCCAATGATATCATAGTCCGCTGTGGGCCCCTGTGAAGCTCTGGGCCCCCTGAATTGTCCTGATCTACCCCCCCCCTGATTATGTGTGAAATTCAACACTTATCATACACACGTCATTGATAGAGATGATAAAACACATCTCTGACATCACCAGTGTCACTGG
The DNA here is from genome assembly GCA_030347295.1 of Setipinna tenuifilis. Lineage (NCBI taxonomy): Eukaryota > Metazoa > Chordata > Actinopteri > Clupeiformes > Engraulidae > Setipinna > Setipinna tenuifilis. The sequence continues at coordinate 5,031,021 of CM059277.1, forward strand.
AGGGGACGTTAGTGCAGATTCACTTACCTCACAGTAGGTTAGTGAGTCATAGCACCATGCCATCGCTGCCTGAGTGGTCGTGTAGCAGTCTGCCCCCGTACAAATCAGACTTTTACACTTCTTGCCCTGTTGTCAGAGAGAGTTGCAGTTTACATATTTACCAGCACCAAGTATATGCTTTATAGATGACTATTCACTGATATATTTTTGGTGATGATATATTTGTGTATCGTACATTGGACGGTCTCATAGTCGTTGCGGGTGTTGTTGTTGTGGTAGTTGTGGCTTGTGTGGTTGTTGTGGTAACTACAATAAAAAGAAAATATTAATAAGTATCCGCAGGAAGAGAAGTAATAAATACAACACAGATGGGGAAAAAAGACATTACCAAATAAATAATAAGTAATATCAGGTCTCAAGTCTGGTGTTAGAGTGAATTCAGTCATGTCATACTGGTAAAATAAAACAAGTCATACATATGCTTTAAGCTTTGTGGTAACTGAAGTGAGAAGTGAAAATACTCATGGCAATATTAAGAAACGATACCTACTGTAGGTATCACTGAGACCACAGAGAAAGGGAAGTGGTTTGGATTAGTTGCACTTTCACAAGTGTCTTTTGGATAGCTAGGGTATGGCAATCTCAACAGAGTGTGAATTACTCCCCCCTCCATAATTGGTTGGTACTACCTTGTACAGGGGGTACTGCCTTTTACATTTTACATTAATTAATTAATTACATTAATATGTCACCCCCCCCCCCCCAACCCTTGGGGGATATACTGGGTCTTAATCAGGGGCTGACCGCAACTCCCAGTACAACCTGTAATTCGAACTATGGAACTATGAATCTCCAGTCAGGTAAGACAGGCTGATGCAGTTACTGAATATGTTTTCTGGCAGACTAACTATGATTACTGAATAGATTATCAGACTGAATGCACTACCACACAGAGCATACCCTGTAACAGTATACTGCACTATAGTGGCTACACCAGCTGGCTACACCAGATGTGAAAGCTCTGTGCATGTAGCAGGCTGGGCTGGTCTTAGCCCTTTACATACACAGAAAAAAATATATATAACAATTTTCTAAACAGAAATTCAGCTCTGCTACCACTTCTGCTTTGGTTCCATGCCCAGTGTAGCCAGCTAACAGGACAGGTTTTTTTTTTTACATTTCGTAAAACAACAATGTTCTAGAACAATGTAAGATTCCAGAATTTTATTTGTATTCTTTAGAACATTCATCTCCCCAACATTCCTCTCACACTGCCGTGACAGTACCGGTATAGAATAGTCCAACAGAGGTTTAAAGGTCAAATCCATGATTCAAGCAAAAGACTGTTGATATGTAAGCTCAAAACCTGTTCAAACTGCCCCACTTCCACCTTCTGTACTCTTGAAACAATATGTGCATTGTCTAAAGTATACCAGTCAGTCTGGGGCCATTTTATACTGAAGATCACTTATTTACGTTTCAAGACCTTAAGGTGTAAATCAATGAAGCGGTATGGTAAAAGGTGCGCCGAATTAGAATCTAAGACCATCTAAAATGGCACCTTCAAGCCCTGCGCTCTCTGATACTCGTGGGTAGATACCTGTGGTTGTTGGGGTTCTTTCCATGCCTTGCAGTGTGGTGTTGAGGCAGCCCGTCATATTGCAGCAGTCTTTCACACAGTTGACCTGGGTGTCATTCACACATCTGGATGCATTACAGGAGTCTGCACAGCCCACTTGGTACATTGACTCGTTCCACTGTCGAATCTGTGAGAGGAAAAGTACGCGTGAAGAGGAGCGTATGTGAATAGCACTGGCTGCCATGTGACAGAGAGATGCCATAGCATGATCATGTGTTTGCTACTGAGGCCAACGGTTATATGACCAGTGCTCATGGTTTAGTCCAACCACAAGCGCAGAAATGTAAAAATAAAATACTAATGGATCCTTTGACTTTTTAACTTGTCAAGAGAAAGCCTTAAGTATGCTCAATGGAAAATTAAAACAAGTATCAGCAACCAATTAACGGAGTAGTCCTACAGAGTGAGCTGTGGAAATTGAGCACTGCCAAGCATTACATCGACCAGATCTGCATAGCATTATAAGAATGTGTGTAATACTTACACCTCATCAGATTACCCTTACCATCTAATTCAGAAATAACCGATGCTATAATGTTGAGTTTTATTTCAGTCTACTAACTCAAAACTTACTTAGGTAAGTGTAATGTAAAGTGTAATGTAATGTAATGTAAGCAGCATTGGCATTGTTTTATCATCAGTCACCTCACAGTAGTCGCAGCCACTGGGGCAAGCAGTTGTATTGGTATTCATGAACATGGAGTAGCAGTTGGATCCGTCGCAGTAAAAGGTGCGACATGAGATCTGTCGGAAAAAAAGAGGAAAACGTTTAGCGTATTCTCCTTTCCTGTGGGTATCCTGTGTGTTATGTTCATAGTTCAAATTACAGGTGGTACTGGGGGGTACGGTACCCCCTAATCAAGACCCAGTACCCCCCAAAGAGAGACAAAAATAGCAGGGTTCAGGGGTACCGACATATTAATGTATTAACGTAAAATTAAAAAGGTAGTACCCCCTGTAAAAATGCGGTACCCCCAATTAAGTTACGTTGATAGTTGGAATTACAGGTGGTACTGGGTCTCCCAGTACCCCCAAGAGAGACAGAAATAGCATCTATCGATCTATTAACTGTTATTCCAGCAGGTGTCCACACTGTCCAGAGTGACAGATGCCATGGCCCTGTACAAGGAGGATTTTTATCCATCTAAACTGCCAAACAAATGTTTTACTTGAGATAAGGACTGCTTGTTGCAGTCAACAACTTGCAACACTAACATTTGATCCTATTAAATAAACTCTAATAAGTGTAGAGAATACTCAATATCCTTGTTCATTTAATATCACTTTTTTTTTTTTTTTTTTACCACAAATGGAATTATGAACGTTCATATCTGAGGAAAATACTCTATGTAATGTGTGAATTCTCTTACAGGCATTGAGATTGCAAATTCATTTGTAATCATTTTTATTTCAGAGTGGGCATGCCATAGCACAAAAAAAAAAAAAAACTACAAACAACAAACCACTCGTCCTGGGCTAATTCACTACCTGTCACACATCCATTCAGGTGACAAGACAAGCCATTGAGGCAGAGCTGAGAGCCGCACAATTCATTCCTTTGGGCCAGTGCCAGCACTAGCTCAGATGACACTGGCAGCTCAGTTTTAAACCCAGGAGCTGTGCAGCCCTGCCTGTGATCCTTGTGTTTGACTCACCGTGCTGTTGGAGGTGTCAGTGGTGGTGGTGCTGGTGGTGCTGGTGGTGGTGCTGCTGCTGCTGCTGCTGACGCTGCTAGCTGAGCTAGTGGTGCTGCCTGAGGAGGTGGTGGCGCTCACCGTACCTGGACAGGTGAAAACAGCGCTGGTCATGCATGAGCAACGCTCAACCCTCATGCTGCATAGCCTACGCAATATTGGTTCACTGACAATAATGCAAATTTTGAAAAAATATTTAACTTTGATGTGTTATGATTTAAGTATTTTGACAAAGGAAGAATTGTCTTTATGACAGTTTGGTTAACAGTTATGCATGGTCTCTATTTTAGTGTGGCAGTTTAATCATCTTGCACCACTTAGTTTTAATAGCACCTACAAAGCACACTTTAGGAGGAAGTCGTCTTAAAATTGTGGCACTTCTCACTTCCATACATAGTGGAATCAGCTAAAAATGAACTATGCCTGTTTCTTAGTGTCCACACATACTCCTAATGTTTGTAGATTCATGCTTGTGCGGGAGTTTATGCCCTATGATCAGTCACTCAGTCTTACTCATGCTGTTAGTAGTGCTGTCTGTAGCAGGGGGCATGCTGGTGGAACCCATGGTAGAGACTGTGGTGACTGTGGTGGATGGAGGTACTGAGTTGGTGGACGCAGGTACTGAGGTGGTGGACGCAGGTACTGGTGCTGGGACAGCGCTGCTTGACATCGCAGATGTTGATGATGAATCGGTTGTCATGGAGACAGAAGCTGATGGAGACTGGTTAGAGCTGGTTGCCATGGTAGTGGACTGACTTGACACCAATGAGGGAAGCCATGCATGGCATATTAAAAAGGCCAGGAAAGCTGTGGGAAAAAAGCAAGAAGAGGGACAAACATCTGTAGTCCATTTGCATCTGATGATGACCACGGTGCCAGGTGTACAGGAAACATTAACATGCAGTTCGACAGCATATTGAATTTGAAAAAGCGTCAAAATAAGGTTCACATTCTGCCATTAATATGTGGAATGACTATTTTTGAAGGTAACTATGATTTAAAGCTTTGTTATAGCCATAACCAGTACAAAAATTAAATTGCCCATTTTCTTGCCTTTATATATAATGTCTGTCAAGAACACACCTAAATGTCAAGATATTTAATTTTATCTTTCTGTTAGTAGTCTGTACTAGTAGTCTTTGTGACAGGTGAACCTTAATATGCTTTCATCTTCTCATTTTCATCTTACCTTTACAGAACTGCACTGATGACATCATCTTAAGTTTTTCTCCGTATAATCAGCCTTCGAATTGTGCTCTGTAATAGAAATACGAGAAATACGATTTTTTTTTACTAATCTACGTCCACACAGCCTACGTTTGTATAAAGCGTTCCATATAAATGTTAGTGACCCGGCAAATACAGTGGAGTGGCACTAGAGTTTTTCCAATGCTATGTCAAAACTGTCCCCTATAAACAACAGGTCTTCCACTGATTCAACTACTGCGCCAGTCGTGCTGTGCAGACTGTTTATCCAACTTAATTGAGGTTGCATAACAACCATGATCATTCATGCACTCCCAACTGGGCCTCTCTTTGATCTGCATGAAGCATGTCATCGGAGGATTGCTACGCCGACAGTCTCTAATTGTTCCGTTGAAACCGATCCCGTGTTTGCAGAGCGGCAGTCGCAGCTGCAGGTCGCCGTGTCGCTGAACGCGTAAAGATATAACGCTACAGCGCCCAGATTGCTGCTGGTGGGCCTAACTTTATAGCATAATATAGCATAATATTATACAACCCTCGAGACACTCGAGCAATTAAATGACAAGGTAAAAAACACTAATTGTACCAGCTTACTTCAGAGAAGCCTAGGCGTGTAGTTAAACGACAAATGGTGTCATGAGCTGTCGGTCTGTCAACCCTTGTCCAAGCTGTCTTGTCTTAGGCTGAACCCACGCATCTACATGGTGCAACGCTCAATTAACACTTGTTTGTTCGTCTTGTATCCCATGGGCACCTACACGGCTTGTTCCTTCTCATTCCCCTGAGGTAGACTTCACCCCTGCGCTGGATACCAGCGTAAGAGCTGTTCGCCAAGGCTATCACCATGCGGGATAGCACTTCTACTTGCAAATGTGGACACTTCTACGCTCAGTAAATATGAACTGTTTGATCAAGTGTCTGATCATTTCAAATGCAGAATTCACTAGCCTAACATTTGCCACCCCAAGTGACTTTCATCCAAACTAAAATCTTGCAAAAACATTCTACACTCAAATGTATTTAACTTGTATTACGACTGAGGTTAAGTGAGGATAATTGTCTTTTAAGTGTAGCCTATCTGTTCTTCTAAGAATCTAAGCAATCAACACCCTTATCTATTCTGCATCCAAAGTTTTTTTTCAAAAGAGCACCCTTAATAGTCTGTCCTCCATATTATTCCTCAATGATTTCTCAATAATATAAATAGAGGAAGATATTAGGCTATTCTTACTTTTAGACTACACACTGTTCACAGACATATAAAATCATCACCATGTAATGAAAAAAGATGTAACAATGCCTCTTTAAAAAGTTAGTTTAAGTAGCACAGCCCACTGACATTATTTTCAACTAAGACTAAATGTAATTTGTGAGTATAGCCTACTGTGAATAAGGTTGCTATATCACCCAATGCAACCATGGCAACCTAATGTACCCGGCTACATACTTCGAAGATTATCTGAGCAAAGCACGCAGCAGCACCTGTGTGTGACATTCAGCCAATCTGTAAAGCAGCGTCATGGAAAAAGAAAGGAAAAAGAAAAACGTTTCAGTGTTACTCACTGTGTCAGAGATGAGATTGGTAGGGCAAGCTTGTCAGATGTGTAAGCATCAGTGCTGGTAAAAAATTATGCCTTGTTTGCTCCGCTCTGCTGTTGTTCTGCTCACTACTCCCTCTCCCTCCCTCTCTGCCTTTCTCTCTCTCTCTCACTCTCTCTCTGTCACTCTCTCTCGGTCCTCTCTCAGGTATGGCTTTTTCCCCTCTCCCTCCCTCTCTGCCTTTCTCTCTCTCTCTCTCTGTCACTCTCTCTCGGTCCTCTCCCAGGTATGGCTTTTCCCCCCTCTTTCCTCGGTGACATCACGGGAGAGCTTGTCTAATTAGCGGAAACCCTCACCCACATGGCCCTCCAGGCAGCGGCAAAACCAGTGAGAAGGGACTTCGGCCACGCTAGCATTTTGACTGGGGCTTCCACAATAGATAGGATCAATTTACAAACTTGGATCAGTTCATTTTCAGGTTTTTTTTTTTTTTCTCTTTTCCCTGTCTGAAGCATGCTGTATTCAAAAGTGAGGAAATTAATTCAAAATCTTGCACTACAGCTGTGGTCGTATGCTGTCTAGAGGTCATAAAGGTTAGCAATCAGATTATTACCCCTAAAAACATCTTGAATGGACGCATGCAGGGGCACTGATCACAGGTTGTGCTGGATGGCAAAAAGGCCTTGATGTGTCTTCAACATGCCAAACCAGTTTTTCAAACAGTGACCTAAAACCCTAGACTCACATGAAGAGAATTGTGATCTATACTCCCCTACACATGAGGAGAATTATGATCTATACTCCCCTACATCTGTTGAGCAGAGAGTTTGGATATCATTTGTACCTCAGGGCAGATCTGAGAGTAGAGAGGGATGACGAGAGTTTGGATATTGTTCGTACACGAGGGCAGCGAGGGCAGTATGGGACAGCAGCTGAACAGTTAACAGATGGGCGAGAACGGAGTGAGAGGCTGAGGTATCAGCTGCGACTGAAATCAAGTGTCATTGTCAAGCCTTCTTCAGTTTCTCAACAGCTCCGTTTTTTCCCCTCCTCTGACTGTAAGCCTGTGGCCTCGTTTATAACAGTAAAACAGGTAAAACAGTATTAGAGAAGAAAGACCACTCAACACTTTCCTTTGGAGCATGTAGACAAATAAGTGTTTAAAGATAAAGATCCTGACCGGTTGTCCAACAAAAGAGAGAAAGAGATAACTTTAACCAATCACATTTACAATACTCCACTTAGTGGGTGACCAAAGGCAAAATGCAGGTGAACATTGCGCCTATGCTGCTCCCCAACCTGTTCACCCCCCCTCTCTCTTTATGTACCTGTCACCCTATAGCCCATCGTAAAAAGATATTCCACTTTGATTTAAGCGTCTTGTGTTTCGTGACATTATTTGCCTCGTTTCGCCACATAAGAGGAGGAACCTAAAAGCAACTATGTGTGGGAAAGCCGTATGATTGGCAGACACTGGCAGTTGGAGCGGTTTCTGAAGGGATACGGTCCATGGTCTGTGCAGTGGAGCAGGTGAAATGAAAAACCCCTACTTTTCTGACTGACATGAAAAGCTCTCCTCCGGACAAACAATTGCCCCTTTGTGGCGCGGAGGAACAGGGAATGCAGGCATACCTGGTCGGGACACAAAGGGGACAGACAGGGGCCACTCGGGTGACAGAAGAAATCCTGCTCTTTTTCATGACTCACTCCTCTGTTTCTTAGAATGGATAAAAAGGGAAAAAAAAGACTGTGTGTGTGTGTGCAGACGTTTTTCGAGTTCCTCTCTTCCCCTCCTCTCCACAACACTCAGCAGTGATATAGAATGTTTCTGAAGAGGGATAAAAAAAGAAGAGGCTGTGTACAGACATTAGTTTTGTTTTTTTGTTTTTTTCTAACTTGCATCTAAGTTGCATGGATACTCTCAACACTCAGCAGCTATACAGAGTGTTCACACCCGTACATTCTCACACTCGTACACAGTCTCTTTTGTGATGCACATGTACATGGATTAAGCGAGGACAAACAGCATATCTGATGGCGTTTAAGCCGCATTGCTGTGTGGCTGGACTCCCCAATCGGTTTGCATAGTCACTCAGGGGCATCACCACTGGGCACAGGGCAATACTGTAAAAGCTTCATAAGCAAATGAACTTCCTGGAAAAAAGGCTGAGTATTTCAGGGATCTGAGAGTAGAGAGGGATTAGGTGTCCCGCTCGGTCCCTTCCCACTGTTAATTTTTGTTGTGTTGGATGAATGAATGATAGAGCTGTATGCAAACACGTTATTTGGCATTTTGCTTAATGTTATTGCAGATGCCATGAGCCATCGGCGAAGAGCCTCTGCCTGATTCAAGGCCAGTGTTGTCTGTGAGCCTGCGGACTGTTAGCATTGGTAATAGCTCAGTGCAAATAAGGGAGATACTGCAAATGCTATCAAGATTATTAGACGAGGAAAAGCAAAGGGAAGTTTATATATCTATTTATACTACTATTATCACATGCAGACAACACAATGTGCCTCACCATTTCCGACAGAACAGAAACAGTTGTAGATATTAATGGTAGTAAAGGGTACATGTTTTCACTCTTTCCATGTCTTGGTAGTCACACTAAAAACCAATTTCACTGCATGTCCTACTGTACCCAGTATGTCTGTGCATGTGACAATAAACCATCCTTGTATCCTTTTATCCTTGTAAAATATGGTGACCAAATGCTGGATTTATTATGCCTGAAGTCTGTGTCAGTGTTACACACATTGTATTTCCCGCAAAGGCAGTGATTTAGGTTAAATATCATATGACGTAGCTTTATAATGCAAAGCTAGTGAGCTGTCATAGTGTAAATGAGAAGGGGCACACTTGAACAGCACGTGATGGCAGTGAAACATGACCCCCATCCCCCAACCGGAAATGGGGTAGCCATTTACAGTAACAGAGTTATTATTATTAAAAGTAAAGGAAGCTGCAGTGAGTTACATGTAACAAAGACCAGTTTGAACTGATATTTCCACAGAACTGTGACATCACCTTTCTACACCCCTTGTCTTTGTGTGTCTGTGTGTGTCTCTCTCTCTCTCTCTCTCTCTCTCTTTGTGTGGGTGTCTGTGTCTCTGTGTCTATTAGTGTGTGTGTGTGTGTGTGTGTGTGTGTGTGTGTGTGTGTAAGAGAGAGAGAAAGAGAGAGGTGTCTTTCCTGTTGTCATCCAGTTCTATTGTACTCTGGCTTTCATTTTGAAGACATGAAAAATGTTATCAACACGTCAGTAAAAGCAAACAGACAAGCTAACAAACACTAAAACAACAAGGAAACCCCCCAAGTGTCATTTACAGGACTTACTAGCCTTTGTCTGAGTACAGACAACATTTAAACCTGAACCGTGACTAGAGAATCGGTTTTGCTATATGATATGGAATATAAGAAATGTTTAGGCTATGCCACACGTCCTCTCATGATTTATAACATATCTGTGTAGTTGACAGCACACATGCCACGTTTTTCTTTTTTAAAACTTGGAGAATAGCTTACCTGGGTGGGTTTACCTGTAAAGGTGACCCTCAACACAGCTGTGAGTGTTGATTTACGGTCACAGTCAGAACTGGGGCATGGTATGAAATGAGAGCCAAATTGTGTCAAATTGTACCATAACACAATGCCGTCTCACTGCGATGACACTGTGTCAAATTGGTGTGTGTTGCATGAGGTTCTGTTTTCTAAGATACTGAAGACCATGCACAGTAAGTAGATGTGTCATATTTTGCTGTAGGGGGACACAGCGATATGGTAGTGATGCAGTATGTGTGCTCAGCTCAAGCAGAATAATTATGCAGAGCTAAAACACTGCCTCTTGAGCATGGCATTGACATGGGGCCTTGTTTATCACCATTGAGGTGTGTTTATGGGAGTATATTTAAGGCGGACTCCAACATGTACACATTCTGTTTTGTTCAAAACACGGCAGCTAGTCTACTAGTTGCACAGTCATTGTAAATATGGTCACCTTTCACTCATTTCTTTTGTCCTCCATCGAAACCACGGAATTGACGTTTCAGCATGAACGTGAGTAGAAAGGAGCTTTCGAAGCTGTGTTTAGTTTAAAGAACAAACAGCGGCAATTGGATATGTTCAAATAGGAGATAGCGTGCCCGTAAAGCCTTAATTGGTCCTGACTGCATTCAGTGTGTCTGAATGGGTTTATTGGTGCAGGTAATGTGTGTTCACCTCAGAGGCAGGTAGGCTGTGTGAAAGCAAGGGCGCGCTCAAAAGGAGAAACAGACGGCTATGACAGGGGCTGTTAGACCAGCTGTGCATTGTGCAATCATATGTGTGGACAGGCCGTATGTTTAATTAATATCCTATTCATTTAATTATTGTAGTCCTCGTTCCTACAAGAACATAGCGTGATAGTGATGGAAAAAGAAACAGACATTCAGCATAGTGCAGAAGTAAAAAAAAACAGGCAGGTAAGCGAAACACAAAACCCTTCTCTTCTGAGACTGCTTCTCTTCCTAGAAAAGTAACAAAACTAACAATCACAAAATCAACTCTCTCGCCGCGTGGGAGGTATGTATGTCTGTAGTGTCCCTGCTCTGGGAAACGTACTTAGGCACATGCATCTCCCTGTATGTACAGTATGAAGGTAGTCTGCTTACTCTGTGTTCCTCTACACCTCTGTTAGCTTATGTCCTCCTTTTTGTAAGTCGCTTTGGATAAAAGTGTCTGCTAAATGTAATGTAATGTAATGTAATGTCATAGTGGTTAGCAAGAGCAGCCATGATCATGCTGGTAAGAAACTGGTCTCATCTCAGTGGCACTGGAGCTACCAGTACAGAAGCATTTTGTTCAGCAGTGTACTGAGAGGTTTATCAAATCAATTACTTATTACTTATTACTTATCAAATCGAGTACTTTTTATTCCACGAAGAATGTGTAACATCAACAATGTCAAAAAGTTATGATTAGTGTTCTTGCTTTTAAATAAAAAGTGATGTGTGTTTTGTCTTAAACTACATGCTGTTCTGACGTGTTCTGACAGAGACTGTTTCTCCCTCTCTCTCTCTCTTTCTCTCTCTCTCTCTCTCTCCTGCACCACTCTCTCTCTCTCTCTCTCTCTCTCTCTCTCTCTCTCTCTCTCTCTCTCTCCCTCTCTCTCCCAGGTCGTGTGGAAGGAAGGTGTGGGAGCCTCTGTCCATGTTCATCTCTGAATAAACACATGGGTCTGGCCTCCTCTCCCACACACTCACACAGGCAGGAGAGCACTGGGTCCATGCGCTGTAATGGGCTCGGGATGAACATGACTAGCTTTGAGCGATGGCAAGGATGACTAACTTTTCTCTGTTGGTGTCCCTAAATGGTGGAACAATGTACCAGTTGCATTACATTACAGTACATTACACTTAGCAAACGCTTTTATCCAAAGCGACTTACAAAAAAGGAGGACATAAGCTAACAGAGGTGTAGAGGAACACAGAGTAAGTGGACTACCTTTATACATACAAGGAGATGCATGTGCCTAAGTAAGTTTGGTGAAACAACCTACCAGTTGCTACAAGACTAGCAACATCTCTCTCTGCCTTTAAAAAGACCCTTCTCTTCCGAGACTGCTTCCCTTCCTAACAAAACTAGCAACCACTAAACCAACTCTCTCCCGAGGTGCCTCATGCTTGTATAATTCTCCCTGTGAAAAAAGTGTGTCTGTGTGTCCCTGCTCTGGCTTACTTAGGCACATCTCCTTGTATGTATGAAAGTAGTCTCTGTGTTCCTCACGTCTGCTAGCTTATGTCCTCCTTTTTGTGAGTCACTTTGAATAAAAGCATCTGCTAAGTGCAATGTTATGTAATGTAATGTAATGACTATCCTTGTCGAGGCTCAGACACAGAGCAGTTACAGCACCGAAGACTATTTATTTTCAACACACAGGCGCTGGCATTTTCATGTGGACATAAGATGATTCATGATGATGTATTTAAATGGTCTGTGTGGCATTAAACAAACAGGTTGATGAATGTTACCTGACAGCATTTGAATCAGGAAGAAGTAATGATGGAAATACATTGGCCTGTCTGTTTGCCCATCTGGCTATGTAACCAAACTATTGTTAATTATTACATGACTCTGACAGGAGTCTGTATATTTGGGTTATCAAAAGTGCTCTTTGGGTTATCAAAAGTGCTCATTTGACTACCGTGACCTGGATGAGTGAGAATCTTCACAGACATATTAATTTTGGTTACTTCAGTAAAGACCCACAATAACAGCACTGCCTAGTACACTGCAGTGTAGTCGTTCCAGTGTACATCACCAGAGACAGGCGGATATTTCAAACAAACTTGGCCTGTACCGTTACAACTGCCAGGCTACCGTAGCGAATATTTACTTTCAAAGTGGCCGAACTACTTGCGGAGTGATATTGTACCGTGAATCTGAAGTGACAAAACTCGTTGCCATTGGCAGCGGGCGTTAATGGCGCAGCGGGCGGTTATCGAAAAATATCCGCCCGCAGAACGCTGGGAAAGTCCATTCAAAGTGAATGGGAGCTGTCACAACATTCTAGAGGGCCGTAGAATAAACTGTGATATTGGCCTGTACTATACGCTGAGGCCCCTTGGTGATGATACAAGTATGGATACATTGGTATTGATACAAAGGTTTGAGACGGTTATGCTGTACCACAAATCATTTTTTATATTGATAATGGTGACATATTTCAGTGGCATCATGTGATATTTGTATGGGACACATAACGGAAATAAAAGTAGCAGAAACTAAGAAGGTAACTGAACACTTTGAACATTGAAAACTACAGCCTGAAACTACACACTGCCAGGAAGAACTGCCAGGCGGGGAATCAGTGCTTCTTAGAATTACAAGCAAGAGATACAAGAATCAAGACAGTCTCATTTGCCAACAATACGAGGCGAGGTGTCAAAAATTCTGGGAACAATCTACTGATACTCACTGGGAAATTGATTCTGATTCGAAGACAGGGGAAGGTCCCACCAAGTATTAGTTTGTGATGTATCAGTTATATTTATGTGAATACATGATATAAGAATATATTAGCAATACTTAAAACAAGCTGAAAGGCTTTTAATACAGCTTCATGGCTTGTAGGAACACATTATGTAGCCAGACATGGAGGCTCAAATTGTTGGTTTTGAATAAGACGTTGCAGTTCTGTGTTTAGTGCACTGACACTTACTTTGTGTTTAAATTCTATTTAGTAATGCCTGTGAAGATTCTCATTCATCCAGGTCATGTTAGTTAAAGAAGTTAAGTTGTAAGCAACTGGACTTCTTTTAGTAGCTTGAAGACATTTCACTTTTCATCCAAAAGGCTTCTTCAGTTCTGGCATGATGGTAGGGAACCAGGAGTTAAATCTCTGGGTCACAGGTTGTGAAGTTGTAAGCCACACCTCTCAGCACATGACAAAGGGTCACATTAGTCTCTCCTCAAGGTGTGAATTGGAAACTGCACTTCCTGGGATGAGATCTATTTAGTAATATCAGAATCCCACATAGCAAAGTTGATCAAGGAACAGAGGTGGCCCACGCTGTGGTTCCACTCATACTTGGCCCTCATAACAATATAATAACCTTTACTTGTATAGCACGGTTCATACATACAAGATGCAGCTCAAAGTGCTTTACAGTTTGGCAAGGTCACAAACAAGACAGCATTTCTTGCAGTCCAATGGCATCGGAGTAATTGAATGCAATAATGAAATGGCGTAGTGTCATAACAATGCAATGTCACAACAACGCAATGCCCCGTTGATGCGGGCTCTTGCGCAACACAACAATGAAACACAGGTAAAAAGCATTTGTTGCATCTTGGTGGTGCAGGAAGGTTGTTCATAGAGCAATGAACTGTACAGTGGTCCATTAGTGGGCCATCTCTGGTAGTCACAAAGATGTAGTTGCTGTAATTTGGGTCACGTCAGTAAAGACCTGCACAGTTATAGTGTATATCACCACAGACAGGCGGATATTTCAAACAATAGTCAGAGTGTGCAAGATACAGTGCAGGCCAAAAGTTTGGACACACCTTCTCATTCAATGCGTTTTCTTTACTTTCATGACTATTCTCACTGAAGGCATCAAAACTATACATGAACATATGTGGAATTATGTAGTTAACAAAAAAGTCTTAACTTTTTTGTTAAGTACATAATTTCATGTTACTACATAGTGGCTACCAGACAGCAGTGGTTTTAGGCACAGGAAAACAGGGCAGCCGCCCGGGGCGCCATTTCATAGGGGGCGCCACAAGCACTTGGAAAAAAAACCCCAAAGTAACTCTGTCTATCATATCACTGTGTGGGCAATCGGCTTATTGGCACCCCCTAACTGCAGGCGTCCTTGCTTGCTGAGAAGGTGGTGCGCTTGGGGTGGGGGGGTGCTCAGGGAGTGAAACATTGTAGAACAGTGGCGGTTCTACAGTGTTTTACGTCCCGGGCGAGACCACCTCTCAGCACCCCCCCCCCCCCCCCCCCCCCCCCCCCTCAGGCAGAGAGACCCGCTGCTTCTGTGCATGGCAGTGCAGTTTAGCAGTTCACCAGGGGGGCGCCAATGTGCCGATTGCAGCGATATGACACATGGAGCGTTTTTATTTTATTTATTTTTCCCAAAAGCGCTTGTGGCACCCCCCACGAAATGGCGCCCAGGGCGGCTGCCCGGTTCGCCCATGCCTAAGACCGCTACTGCTGTAGAACCACCACTACTTCTACCAGAGGCGGCCCTCTAATTGACCATAATTCATTGCGCTGTGTGAGCCAAGTATAAGTGGGTTAGGGTTAATGTGTGGGTTAGGGTTAGGGTTAGGTTTAATGTGTGGGCTACCTCTGATCCACCTCTGGGCCAGACCAACCTTGCTATAATGTGGGCTGTGACTTGCTCTTGGCCAATATTGATTGTGACCTTATCAACACATATTTTTCAAATGTGTACTCAGCAATTAAATCGCATGCTGGCAGCTGAGAAGTACTGCCATTTACAGTACACCTGTGATAAGGTGTAGGCTGTTTTGTCCAAGTGGTTAGGCAACAGTAGGAAGAATGTGTGTGGGGGAGTCAATAATGAACACTCTCCTGCACCCTCGCCCATGGCTGAAGTGCCCTTGGCCCTTGGTCTACAGGCCTTTAACCCCACATAGCTCCAGGGACTGTCCGTCTACCTAATTCACTGTTAAGTCACTCTGGATAAGAGCATCAGCTAAATGTAATGTAATGTAATGTAAAGATCAGATGTGCTTGCAGAGATGCTACTAACCACTTTTGCTCATACACTGTTGTCACATCCATTGAAGTTGTTGGTGTGGAAACATCAAGACACAATGAAGCAGTGCTTCCTGAACTTTTAACTGCTGCAGACCTCCTGACACTCTTTATGTCCAACCTGGTGTTCCCTGCACCCTGGACAGCTTGCTGTGAATATTTTTGCGTAATTATTACTGCATAAACAAAACTGTGAACACATACTTTAAGTGTCAGAGAGGTGGATGTGCTCAACTCCAAACAGCCTTTTGGTGCGCAAAAAAAAAAAAAAACAATAACTGAGTCAAAGAAAAATAAATGCACTCTAAAATAATATTATATAACCTATTGGACTAATAGCATGTCTAAGACCATTGGCAATTGATGACATCATGTCACCTGCTATCAGTCACACCTGTTGCTATCCTCTCCAAGACGCTGAGGACAGCTTTTTGCCAAAACGCGTCTCTCTTGGACATGCTATCAGTGCAATAACATGTAAGATATATTATTTTAAAATGCATTTGTTTTTTTTCTTCTAACACATAATTTAAGCCTTAAGGGACATAATAAGGTAGTGGTAATTGGGTTGTATCGGGCATAGTTTGAATGTAACATCTTTTTTCACCACATAGTGTGAACCTGAACTTTATCTGTATGCTGATATATATTTTAGATACTTTCAGATATTTTGTGTAGAGTCTAAAATTGTATCGTGATAGAATAACCTGTAATGTGTCACAGGCCACCTCTGCAAGTTCAGAATCACGGTGAGGTTTGTTGGCTTGTCTGTTTGCTCTATCCACCTATGATTGCGTCATCCACAAATCAATTTTAAAAGTATGGACAGTTAGATATAACTGTAACTTTTCACATCAAGTAAATATCATTGCATTAAATACAGAATTAGTATTTAACAATAAATTGGAGAATTTAGTTGGACTCCATGGATAAATAATGTTTATACATTGTTATATCCAGTTGGTTACCTCCTTTCTAAGTATTTTTAAACATACTACATATTCTGTATTCAGTGTAAACATGTAATTATATTTAATAACAGTGTTCTGTGTCCTCTCGAAAGAAATATGCACTCAGCCGCCACGTTCACAGAGCTCAGGAGAAGAAACAAGAATGGATGCCACCATGTGGTCATAGAGAGGAAGTGCATGTTGTACCCAATGCCACATTACACACACAAACACCAACACCCGAGAGAGAGAGAGAGAGAGAGAGAGAGAGAGAGAGAGAAAGAGAAAAAGAGAGAGAGAGTCTTGTGTAATGAGCAATTTCCCTAATTCAAATTCAGTGACATCAGCACACTTTTATTTTATTGCATGTCACTCAGAAGATTTTAGACAAGTCGTTAGCTTGATTGTAGCTCTGCCATGTCTTTTTTCCCCTGTGTGATTGTGTGTCTGTACTTCCATTTGCAGGCCTAACCAAACATGTAATGACAGCTAGCTATTAATTACTACATTTTAAATACATATTATGTGGTGCTATGCCCATGAAACATCTGACCTTCTCTGATTTTATTTTCCTGGACATGGCTAGCTTTTGGAGCAGGGTGATCAGGTCTGGATGACCAGCCTAAATCAGTCTGTGCCCAATTACTAGTGGTGTGAGGCGTGTCCATGACATGTGTAAGAGGATTAGCCAAGATTTACAAGTCAGCCCTAACGCACATACAGTAGCGACAGGCTAACGCTCACTGTCACTGACATACCACGGAGCAATGCGGAGCACTGCAAGGCCTTCATGCTTACACCCGGACCTCAGCAAACACACTGACTGACCTGACACCACTTAGAGGTACATGCTAGTATTGCTAATTTGCTGACATTGACTTGGATTGTGTGTGTGTGTGTGTGTGTGTGTATGTGTGTGTGAGATTTAATGTATGTGTGTCAAGCTGTGGTCTGTGAATGGGAAAGACTTAAGGAGGAAGTGACACAAATAGATACCGGGAGGAAGTTCTGCCCTACAAAGGCAAAGTGCAGTAACTACGTAAACACTGAAACTGAGACATAAAAATGCCTTTAATGTTGTCATACTGCCCAATTAAATATGTTGTAGGTGTACTAGTGGTGATGCTTTTATGCAGTGTTCTCAAGTCTCACTCTTTGAGAGTGTGACACACGCATCTCAACGAGTTCACACGCTCACACGCCACACATGGTATTTCTCACTCTCAAAATTTTTCACCTCTCAAAAATAAATAAATAAATATAAACCCTTCTTCAATCACCGCTAGGGTTGCACGGTATACCGGTACTGACTTAGATAGATAGTGGAGCACGGCTTCTGCCACCACGCTGCAACTTGTGGACAAACCACCGACGATAAGTGCCACATGGCAGTACTTCGGCTTAAAAACAAATGAGCAAGACGAGGTAATTGACGCTGATCGATGCACCATTGTATAAACGGTGTTTTAAAACATGCATGGCTAAAGGTGGAAACACCTCCAACTTAGCCACCCAGACCTGCACACTGAGTTCAGGGAATGACAGGTAATTTACTCATGACATGTACCCTTTTCAAAAGTAATAGTTCAATAGTTTTAAGTGCAACACATGATAGAGTTCTTATCAAACAGAAAAAAACATGCAGCTGCCACCACATATCACGTTTTGCAATATATTGTACATCTCAAAAGTTCGTTTCAGTTCATAATAGTCTTGCAATACACTACCAAAACCCAACACCCTAGCAGGCAAAGGTTCAAAGCCGAGCTAATAGTCATTAAAAAATATTCAGTGTCAGTCAGCGTCAGTCAGGGAGCCTACAAGATCCATAATCCAGTCCGAGATTTAAGCAGCGAGCAGCAAACTTTCTCCAGCGTAATCCGTTTCAAAAATTAGACAGCATAATTATCTGTATGAGTTTGTTGATCTATTGCACATAATGCATTCAGCACAAAAAGGCGACGGTAGTGTCAGCTGGAAAGAGAAAACAACACGCGCACGATAAAGCTCTCCAGACATTCAACTGGATACTTGACTCCGCCATGTTACTAGCATGTAGCATCCACGTTCGGATATAAACAAAAAAGGAGAGGCCAATTAATGAATTAGCGCCATACTGCAAAATGGCCACACTAGGTATTACACCTAATAATAAGGTAAGACAGAGAGGGATTCGTCTGGAAAGTATTTAGACAGAACATACAAAAAAACTCTAATAAACTGACATATTCAAAGGGCAGAGGTTGCATAGTTAACATGCACGATCTTTATAAATAACAAACTTTTACATACACATTTAGCCATTTAATATGTTAGAAATACTGGTAACATACCATTTAAAGACACTGGTCCTAGTTAAGACAGGCTGTATGTGATGAAAATATTGTTTAGGTTATGTATCTCAATATAAATCAGGCCTTAGCTTGTATGACAAATGTATCACCTTATTTATTTAAGTATCAAAAAGTACCGAAAGGCATCAAAATACATGTTGGTACCGGTTGGTATCGTGACAACACTAATTACTGCATTCATAACTATTAGTACTAATGAGTGGTATTGTCTTATTATTGTTATTATTATTTGTCATAGAATAAATAAACACTGAAATTTGATCGAATCAAATTTGTTCTTTTTTTAAGTAGCTGTGTTGAACACACTTGATGGGTTCGATGGGTACGCTGCCACCACCCCCCCCCCCCCCCCCCCCCCACACACACACACACACAACCCCCTTTAAAAAAAAAAATCTCACTCCCACCGCACTTCAAAACTTGAGAGCCCTGCTTTTATGTACTTTCTTAATACGAAGAAACAAGGGATTTAGTCCCAAGACAAAGTTGGTGTTATAAAGTGAATTTCCAGTCTAAACCCAGTTTTGACAAAACAATGCAGTTGCTGCCTTTTGGCCCTGTAGGGCAGTGCTGCTCTCTCTCTCTTGTGTGGGCGGGTCATGCATGGAGCGCTAACATAGACATAGACACTGTACAAAGTAAAGCATAGAACCAAGGAAAGCAAAAATAAGTAAGGCAATATGCATCATGGAACTTTTTGTGTTAGTCAATCTTCCACTATTTTAGTATAATGCATTGCTCATGGTACTTCATTATGGTAATGGTATGGTAAAGTTAAACCAACCTAAAAAAAAAAAAAAAAAAGATCGATGCAGCACTTTCCCTGCATTGTTTAAATTGGTTCTGTGCTTCCCTTATTTATAATATAGTTAAAAAGTGTCTCCCACATGACAAGTTGGTGGCTACCCATCAGTAGAATAGCTGGATATACAGTACTTTAGCTTCTGACAGCCCCCCCTAAGAGTCATTAGCCTGGTAAACCAGCCCCTCATACTTCACTTCATTTCATTTTGTACAGAGGGGCTGACTGTGCTGTACTGAGAAAGGTTTTCCTTCCTGGAGGTGTGGACTCTGCTGAAGTTTAAAAAGTTTGGATCTGCCTTTACCCAAACATTAACGTGAAGGAAGTTATGAAGCTTTCCAGAAACTAATCAACTAACAACTAATGCTCACAAATGTTCACAATGACTCAATCTGTGTGCTGATTTGGCTAATAAAGATTCTGCCTACAACCAGCCATTTCAATGAGACCAGCGCCAGACCCTCTGTACAAAACAAAGTGAAGCACGATGGGGTTGGTTTACCAGGCTAGAGAGTTATTAAAGCCATTGTTTTTATATTCCCTGCCCAGGAGGGGGCATCGCCCATGGGTGAACATGCCCATATGGAGACTTTCATCCTGTGGTCAGCGCTGGTGTGGACATTCAAGGGGTTGCTGCTCACCTGGAGGTTCTTTTGGGTAAGCACTCTCTACATAGACATATAAACATAGACGCCGCCTTCCGCCTAGAACCACACGTCATCCTCGCCGCCATATTGGATGTGGCAAAGTGGAGATTCTTCAACCGTCTCTAGTATAGCGTCTGGACAGTAGCCTAGAATAAAGATGCCTCATTCATATGCTGCGTTTAACTGTACCAACAGGTTTACCGCCCAAACGAGATAACATGGATATTGACGGGTATTTCGCACACTATTTAGAACAATCACATTAAAAGTTGTTTTCATGCCTGTTTGTTTCCCAAATATATACGTGTGTGTCTAAATCTGTGAATAAAAGGCTTCAAGTTAAATATCTTTGTAGAAAGGTGCTTTATGAAGTTTGATCCATTTACTTCCACTGGTTTACAGGGTAGATTTGCCATATCCAATATGGCGGACACGCTGACGTATCCCAGCAACGGGCCACCAGCTCAATGCGGCGTCTACTGTATGTTTATATGTCTATGAGTCATGGGTAAGCGGTTAGGGCGTCGGACTTGTAGCCCAAAGGTTGCCGGTTCGACTCCTGACCCGCCAGGTTGGTGGGGAGAGTAATTAACCAGTGCTCTCCCCATCCTCCTCCATGACGTACCCTGAGCATGCTCCGCTGCACTGCTCCCTTAGGGGCGCTGTTGGGAGCTGCCCCCTTGCACGGGTGAGGCATAAATGAAATTTCGTTATGTGTGTGCTGTGTCACAAATGACAACTGGGAGTTGGGTGTTTCCCAGGTGGACTTTCACTTCACTATGAGTCTTTGCACTACATGTAGGCAGCTGTGGCCTAATGATTAGGGAGCTGGTCTTAGGATCGGAGGGTCACAGTTCAAATTCTGTAAAGGTAAAAAAAAATGTGGGTGGGGGATTGAATAACCTGTGCTCTCCTGTTAGTCCTCTCCTGCACACTTATCCATGGCTGAGGTGCCCTTGAGCAAGGCATCTCACCCCTTACCTTGCTCCCTGTACCTAATTCACTGTAACTCTGGATAAGCTACTTATAGTAGGGGGAATTAAGTGAAAAATCGTTACGCGGTGGATAGAAGCGTGAAATTTGGTACAATTGTCCCTTGGGTGATCCTAAGACATCCTAGAAGGGGTGCCCAAAAAAATTTCAATCAGGAAGTGAGTTATTGAAGAAATTCAAAATGGCCGACCATACAATTAGCAGCTGATTCAAAACACACCACAAACAACCTCATAAAATCATGAAATTTGGTATATATGCTCTTTGGGTGACCTAAAGGCATCATGGAAAATTTGGCTCAAATATCTCAACCAGGAAGTGAGTTTTTGAACAATTTCAAAATGGCCGCCCATATAATTGGCAGCTGATTCCAAACCCATCAAAATGCACCACAACCAGCATGAAATTTGGAGTATACACTCTTTTGGAGACCCTAAAACATCCTGGAAAATTTGTCTCAAAAATCTTAAGCAGGAAGTGAGTTTTTGAAGAAATCCAACATGGCTGCCCATATACTTTGCTGATTCAAAACCCACCAAAACCGGCCTCATAAAAGCATGACATTTGGACTGTATACTTTTTGTATGACCTTAAGACATCCTGGAAAATTAGTCCCAAAAATCTAAAACAGGATGTGAGTTTTTAAAGGAATCAGAAATGCCCACCCATACTATTGGAAGCTAACTGAAAGCCCACAAAAAAAAAAAAACTTAAAAAAGGGAAATGTGAAATGGCTACCTATGTCATTTGCCTAAAATAAGATATCATGCACTTCAAACTGACTATCTACAACTATAAACAAGCAATGAACTATGAAATGTATCTATTCACACATTGGCATAATGCTGTACATGGTAACCCTGCATTCTTGCATCTACACTTTCGAGAGCACAGAGGTTCCGTTTTGCAGCCACATTTAAGCAGTTCTCTACAAACGTTGGCTGCCTCTGGTAAAAGTGTCCATAAAGGTGTCCAGCAATCATCTGTTTTGGTCCATCCATATTTGTCTGGAGTCACTGACTGAATAGCCTGCATACTTTTGGACCAAATGCTGGCTTGATTGCTCGATTAGAATGCTGTAGCAGTGCAGCCTGTGTGGGAGGGATATTTTCCATTGTCAGACATTTTTGAGAAAACATGTCCTTCCTGAGATCATTGACTTTGTCCAGGTTAGTTGTCTTATCATAAAGAACACATGTGTACCTCTCCAACATTCCAAAATGTTGGATTTCTGGCTAAGCTGTTGAAAAGGACATGCAGTCATAGCAATGAAAGCATCTGTTACCTCTGGAAATGACTTCCATGCAGCCCACGCTGTCTTTTTGCCCTTGCACTGAAATTGAGAAGTTGTATCACAACCTGTGAATGTGTGGAAACCTGGTAGAGCTGCACATGTATCCTTCCCCAGGGTTTTGAAAAGATCATTGATGTGTACTTCTTTAAACTTTTGCCCCATACCAAAAGCAACCCACAAATCGACATATGGGTAGTTGTCAAGAAGCTGTCCAAAAACTCCAAGAAGAATAACTACAATGTCTGTGTCCACTGTCCAGAGGTGGACGTCCCAGGTTCAGAAAGTAAAAATCCTGCCACATATTTGTTCCAGCCAATTCACTGAACCAGCTGATCCCTATGTAGATGAGATAATTATTGAAATCAGCTGTGTTGAGGGCACAGGCAGAAGCAATACATGACAGGACTTTTACTTTCTCAGTCCGCTTTGTCCGCCTCTGCCACTGTCCTAACTACAATTTTCTGCACACCATTTTGCAGAGCATCTGTTATATGCAGGCATACCCTTGTGTCTGCCTCTTCATGGTCACACTCTGGGACTGAAGTGGATTGACCAGATGAGACAACATGTCTGCCTTTGGTGGCATATACTTGCTTTCCTTGCTCAAATTGTGTAGACCTGATGCTCTCAGCCAACATTTGAAAGAGTTCTTCCTTGTTCTTTGAGTCCTTCAGAAAATCAGAGAACTTGCGGGGAAGCTTTAGCCTGGGCACGCCCATACTTCCTGTGCCGCTGCATTTGAATTTCGCTTGCAAGTCAGTCTGGCCAATCTCCCTGTCTACACCGTTTCTACATTAACAGAGAAACTGGGACCAATGAAAATCTAGCATTTCAAAAAGGCAATGACGCGGTATTTTAGCGACCGGAAATCTACCTCAGTCACTGTCAACATGGTGAACGTGGAGCAACGGCAAGATTTCAATGCAACTGTAGCTGCTGTTTTGGAAGAATTCAAAGAGAAGTTCTCTCTGAAAATAGAGCAAAGGTCAGCCCTTGAAGCATTCCTTACAGGAAAGGACGTTTTCGCAATGCTACCGACCGGCTTCGGTAAAAGTTTAATTTATCAGTTAGCCCCACTGGTTGCCAAGTCGATTCTCGTTGTTTGTATCAAGCAGTTTCTGTCGCTGCGTATACGTCAGAGGACAAAGGGGTGTGATTGGTCGAAGCTTCGTCCAGTAGCAAACACAGGCATTTCACACACGTGGGTTAAGCCCGCCCTCTGAGAAATGGGTTTACAACACAGCTTGGCCAGACCAATGTTCGCAGAGCATTGATAAGTCGCGTTAGCCAGGCTAGGGAAGCTTAGTTATTGCACCAACTTTCTGACGGATGCCTTGCCCCCGCTTTTGCCGTGTTGAATCTTTAAGACTGTTGTCTATATACACATCCCAAACCATGTCAAGCCTGTTGCATGTCTTCAGCTGATGCTTCATCCATGGCACAATGACCTCACTGGCATACTGACCAAAGGTGGATGCCTTATCCACAGGTAAAGAATACACAATGGCAGCCCCATCAATGATCTTGACATCAATCACGGAAGGCACACACGAGTACGTTTCAGGAGCTATTAGTCCAAGCAGATCAGATTTCTGTGATGGCAAATTGAGTTTACCGTCTTTGGAGAGAGCAGGGGGATAAATGTTGTTCTAATGGGAAAAGAACTCATCCAAATCTCCATCTCTGAACTTACTTGCAATGTAAAGCACAGGGCGTAGCGTGTAGAACGTTAGTAAAAGCTTCCCTCTTGACACTTCAAGAATGCCCCTAGTCGGTTGACCGAGAGCCTAGGCTTTTCAGGCGACTGGCTAGAGCTTTCACCTCCTAATCGATGGTTACTGTGTGGTTGTGAGGTCGTGGGTTCGAGCCTGGGCGTTTGCAGGGCTGGACTAGCGCAGATGACATCGGTTACATTAGCATGGACAGTAAATCCCGTCCCTTATAGCATCAAGAGGGGTTTACTCATAACACAGCTATTGTACCTGCTGGCTATTACTTGTGATAAATAAACAATTGAGAGTTTCCCAATACATATTATCAGTAGGGCTATGAATTTGTACATTTATATGTGTATGTGTGTGTGTGGTGGGGGGGTGGTGGTGGTGGTGGTGGTGGTGGTGGGGGGGGGTTGTTAATGAGTTAGTAACTTAAATGGGTTGTTGCACTAAGTAAAAGTTATCTTGGCATCATAATTTTCAGGGTAGCATACTTAGTCTATATTGGCTAATGCTAGTGCTAACATTTACATAATATTATGACAATGAGTTGTGTCCCAATTTAAGGCTTTATCTCTGCTCATATGAACATTTCATCAATAAATTATTCTTTGAAAGTTAGAAATAAGTTCCTGTGGAAGTTTTTAAAGCTATATATGTATGTATTTAAAAAAAAATTCCCCACTCAAATGAAGATCCATTTGAAAAGTAATCTCATTCAGACTGCTTTTTTAGCGTTTTTTTCCTCTTTAAAGCTGTATAAAAGTTATGAAACATTATTTTATGTATGAAATTGCACATATTTATTGATGGCAGTCTATATACATCACATGCAAAAAAACTAAATGGCAGAAGGAGCCAAAATATCCAAGCTATGTAACATTTTGTTATGTTTGGGTCGTTTTTGGCAGCCATCTTGGATTTTCCCTTTTAAAATGACCTTAATTGACTGAAAATTTTGGGCACCCCTTCTGAAATGATGAGATACATCCTAAAGAATATCTATACCAACTTTGGTGCTTCTATCCACCGCGTAACGATTTGGCCCTTTTTTGTTGATAATTCCCCCTACTATTAATAAAGACGTGGACAAACCAGACTGAAAAAGTAGAAGTCCTGCCATGTGTTTCTTCTGACTGTGCTCTTTACACAGGTGATTTCACTAATTATTTCACCCACTTGTGCTTGTAACACAGGTGATTTCACTAATTAGCTCACCTAGCTGTGCTTCCAACACAGGTGATTTCACTAATTATCTTTTCACTAATTAGCTCACCTACATGGTTGAAAAGTTGTGCTGGATAAGATCAGCTGGGTCATTAAATTGGCTGGAACAAATATGTGGCAGGACTTTTACTTTTTGAACCTGGGATGCCAAGGATAAAAGTGTTTATTACACACTTCCACATTTATTTTTATGTTTTTTTGGGTGAAATTCAATGAATTTGTCCTCACAGTCCCTTACTTGTTCTGAATGGCCCTCATAAAACCATGAGGTTCAGACACACACAGCCCTTGCACTGCACATAGGAGGCAAGCCAAGTGGCTTAGCCTGAGGCAACAAACCATTCCCGGCAATCAACATCCATCATTGTCTACAGGAGCACATAAAAACAGACATATATTTAATTGGATGCTGAGTTACAACGTCAACAGTTTCCCACCAAGCACTGTGGATAGCATTCTTATATAGGTTACGAGAATAAAATAAAATAATCCCTTTTGTCTGTGTCCTGAAATGACTCGATGGATGCCATGTCATGCCTCAAATATTAAATCAACAACATCATAAATAAAAAATGCTCAGTGACACCCACACTTTCAAATGTAAATGAAGGAATGAAGGAAATGGTTGCTACGGTGCCAGGTACTTACATCCCATAATAAGCGGTCATCTTACATCTTACCTGTCTCCTCTCCAGGTTAGCCCCTACCATGCAATAAAAGCGTCGCCACGGGAACCACATGGAACAGGTACTATGTGCTTACCATGCCTCATGTGTGTGCACCACTACGCATAACATTACACTGCATTTGGCAGACGCTTTTATCCAAAGCGACTTACAAAAAGGAGGACATAAGCAAACAGAGGTGTAAAGGGTCACTGAGTAAGCAGACAACCTTTATACATACAGCGAGGTGCATGTGCCACCTATGTGAATAAGTTTCCCGGAGCAGGGACACTACAGACATATGTACTCCAATATAGGGACAGAGAAAGAGAGAGACTTGGTTTAGTGATTGTTAGTTTTGTTGACACAATACACCAGACTAGTGCCCAAAGACAACAAGTCAAGTCCATCATATAGGGCTCAAAATGAACAGAATATACAATAATTACACAGATAAAGCTGCACCACTACGTATGACACAATACAGCAGACTGAATGAAATGAAAACCCACATGTCCAGAAGAGGGCAGCATTTTCGTAATTGTAGGTTTCACACTCTTGCATAGTGCCCACTGTTATCCACTTCAGTTTAGTCGCATCGCAAGTAATGGCCAAAAGTTCATCTGCTCAGTTAAAATGATAAGGTGATTGTGGTGGCAAAGATGACACTTCAATAGTGATGAGAAATAGCAGCAACAACAACAACAACCACAACAACAGCAACAACAACAATAATAATAAGACTGTGATCATTAAAATTAGGAAGATGAAAATACTTCTGGATATGTTGGGTGAGGATGATGAACAAAAAGAGGTGAAGAACAATGAAGATGATAATGGAGATGATGATGATGATGATGATGATGAAGATGATGATGACGATGATGATGATGATGATGATGATGATGATGACCATGATAACGATGACAATGGCCATGAAAATGATGATTGCATTGTGTCCTGTTAAGTCTCTTGTCTACATCATGTATTGATGAATTTGATCAAGTATTGATAAGTGAGTTTAAACATGTATTGATGAATTTAACCATGTATTGATGAGTGAGTTTGATCATGTATTGATGAGAGAGTTTGATCATATATTGATGTATTTGACCATGTATTGATAAGTTTGATCATGTATTGATGAGTGAATTTGATCATATATTGATGAATTTGGTCACATATTGATGAGTGACTTTGATCATATATTGATGTATTTGACAATGTATTGATAAGTTTGATCATGTATTGATGAGTGAGTTTGATCATATATTGATGTATTTGACCTACAGTATGTCACAAAAGTAAGTACACCCCTAACATTCTTGTACATTTTTTTATTATATCTTTCCATGTGAGAAGTCTGAAGATATAACACTTTGATACAATCTAAAGTAGGTGTAAGCTGTACACTGCCTACTTTACATTGTAAAAGTGTTATATCTTTAGACTTCTCCCATGGAAAGATAAAAAAGTACAAAAATGTTAGGGGTGTACTCACTTTTGTGACATACTGTATATTAATGAATGTGACCTCCCTCATCAGGCCATGGGTATCAGAGGACCGGCAGGCTGAGGCTGAAGGTGCCCCTCCCCCAGAGAGTGTCCGCTGCCGAGGAGGACATCCTGACACTCAAGAACCAGCTCAACAGCCACAGGGAGACCTGGGAGAGGAGGTTTCACAAACTACACAGGAGGCAGCAAGAGCTACGGAACCAGGTTTCTCTCTCCCTCTCTCTCTCTCTCTCTTTCTGTCTCTGTCTCTGTCTGTCTGTCTGTCTGTCTCTCTCTCTCTCTCTGTCTCTGTCTGTCTCTCTCTCCTTAATTCTCTCTTTTAAAAGTCAAGTTTCTCCCTCTTCTTTCTCTCTCTCTGTCTCTCTCTGTCTCTCTCTGTCTCTCTCTCTCTCTATTAAAAGTCAAGTCAAAAAGTCTCTCTATCTGTCTCCTCTTTTTGTACTCGATTTGTCCTCAGACCTGACCTAAAAGTAGCAGATGTTAGCAATATGTATACAGTACATGCATATGAGTAACATCTTTTTAAAATCTTAGTTGGCCTCTGACACTTGGGTGAGAAGTGGGATCTACCTCAAGCAGGAAGGGATACACGTGCCCAGAGAACTGCTGTTTGAAGCCATGTTGGAGAACGGACCGCTGGGACCTTTTGATGAGCGAGACCAGGAGGAGACCAGGTTCCCAAGTAGGATGAAATTAGCATAAACATAA
This sequence comes from Setipinna tenuifilis, assembly GCA_030347295.1. Taxonomy (NCBI): domain Eukaryota; kingdom Metazoa; phylum Chordata; class Actinopteri; order Clupeiformes; family Engraulidae; genus Setipinna; species Setipinna tenuifilis. Next base: position 5,059,241 of record CM059277.1, read on the forward strand.
ACATAAACAAAATATAAATTACATTATAAATTACACATCCTTTTACCTCATGAAGAACATGTCATTTCCATTCACTCTCACTGTCACTAAAACTCAAAATGAACACACATAGTGGATCTGTAGTGAAGCGATATACTCTTTCTTATTCCCTCGAAGTGTTTAGTACAGTATATGCTTGTTTCTGTCCTGTCTTGTTTCTTGTCACTTTTAGTTTAATAAAAAATGACAGAGGAGTTGTTTGACATTTGAGGAATGCTTGAAGGGACTGCTGTGAGTTGAGTGGCTGCCCACCCTTTCAGGCAGCCTGAGGAAACATGACATGATGATGACGGCCACAGCTGACCAAAACAGCCACAAGTCCTCGTCATCAGTATGTGACTCCAGACCACCCTCAGCTTTGTCTGCCAACACAAACACCAGGTATGCCAGACAGACACATTCATGTCTTCGGAAGAGACAGAATTACACCCAACTCAGACACACTTGTGTAATGAGGCATAACAACTATGGTTATAATTGTATATCCATGTCTTCAGAGATGGCACAGTATGGCACAGCTATGGTTATAATTGTATATCCATGTCTTCAGAGATGGCACAGTATGGCACAGCTATGGTTATAATTGTATATCCATGTCTTCAGAGATGGCACAGTATGGCACAACTATGGTTATAATTGTATATCCATGTCTTCAGAGATGGCACAGTATGGCACAGCTATGGTTATAATTGTATATCCATGTCTTCAGAGATGGCACAGTATGGCACAACTATGGTTATAATTGTATATCCATGTCTTCAGAGATGGCACAGTATGGCACAGCTATGGTTATAATTGTATATCCATGTCTTCTGAGTTGGCACAGTATGACACAGTATGTTTGTGTGCTGAAATACGTGGACAAACACAGGACAAATTAATTCCATATAAATCGCTGCCTACTTGGCAGACGCTAATCTGACTGACATTAAAAGACAAACTAATGACATATAACAGACCCAGTGACAGCTTTATTAGGTGTAGCTCTGCCAAATAAATGTCAGCGATTAAATACCTTGGCTGGTGTAGCGTCCCTATCTCTATTAACTTATAGTTTAATAATGGGATATTGAAAAATGTACTAACATTGAGTTTCCCAGTTGCACTCATACAACCCGTGTACCCACAGGCAAAAAGTCACAACTGCTGTTTAGAACTGCAGGCAACTACACATTTGTGGCAGGGAGTTTACTTTTTGAACCTGGGATTGATACCTCTGTTGGTGGTATTCATCATCCCCATGCTCTCTGTCCTGTATCCCTATGCTTTCTGTCTGTCTGTCTGTCCTGTATCCCCATGGTCTCTGTCCTGTCTGCCTGCCTGCCTGTCTGTCTGTCTGTCTGTCTGTCGGTCTGTCTGTCTGTCTGTCCCATATCCCCATGCTGTCTGTCCTGTCTACCTGTCCTGTATCCCCATGGTCTGTTTCCTGTCTGTCTGTCTGTCTGTCTGTCTGTCCGTCCTGTATCCACATGGTCTGTTTCCTGTCTGTCTGCCTGTCCTGTATCCCCATGGTCTGTTTCCTGTCTGTCTGTCTGCCCTGTATCCCCATGGTCTGTTTCCTGTCTGTCTGTCTCTCTGTCTGTCCTGTCTTCCTGTCCTGTATCCCCATGGTCTCTGTCCTGTCTGCCTGTCTGTCTGTCTGTCTGCCTGTCCTGTATCCCCATGGTCTGTTTCCTGTCTGTCTGTCTGTCTGTCTGTCTGTCTGTCTGCCTGTCCTGTATCCCCATGGTCTGTTTCCTGTCTGTCTGTCTGTCTGTCTGTCTGCCTGCCTGTCCTGTATCCCCATGCTCTCTGTCTGTCTGTCTGTCCGTCCTCTATCCCCATGCTTTCTGTCCTGTGTCCGGCTGTCCTGTATCCCTCTGCAGTGTGGGCTCCTGGAGGAGTGGCAGCGCCCCCCCGCAGCGGGTCTTTGTGCCCCACTCCCCTCTGGACCTGCAGCTGGGCCACCGGGTGCGAGTGCTGCTGTCCTCGGGTCGGATCAGCACCGGCGTGCTGCGCTTCCTGGGCCCCCTGGAGGGGTCGGGGTCGGGGTCAGGGTCGGCGGGGTACCACCTCGGAGTGGAGCTGGAGCGGGCCGACAACGGGTCCCAGGCTGGAGTCCACCAGGGACAGCACTACTTTGAATGGTAACAGCAGCAGCACACTTTTAGCCTATGTTCACCATATCATTTAAAAAACACATTATGGAGCATTTCTTTAAAGAGCAAACACACTAACCATAATCCTAGATAGAGGACAACTTGATTAATAACACCAGGGGCAGCACTACTTTGAATGGTAACAGCAGCAGCAGCAGCAGCAACAGCAGCACACTGTAACCCTAGGTTCACCATATCATTTAAAAAACACATTATGGAGCATTTCTTTAAAGAGTTACACCAGCAAACACACTAACCATAACCCTAGATAGAGGACTACTTGATTAATACCACCAGGGACAGCACTACTTTGAATGGTAGCAGCAGCAGCAGCAGCAGCAGCGCACGGTTAGCCTGCTAAAGCAGCCCCTCGTACTTCACTTAATTTTGTACAGAGGGTCTGGCTGTTACCCAAGCATTAACGTGAGGGAAGTTATGAAGCTTTCCGGAAACTAATGGACTAACAACTAACGCTCACGAACGCTCATGAACACTGCGCGCTAATTTGGCTAGGAAGAATTCTGCCTACAACCAGCCATTTCAATGACACCAACTCCAGACCCACTGTACAAAACAAGGTGAAGTATGAGGGGCTGGATTATGAGGATAGCACTCTATAACCCTAGGTTCACCATATCGTTTAAAAAACACATTATGGAGCATTAAAGAGTTACACCACCAAACACAGTAACCATGACCCTAGGTTCACCATATCATTTAAAAAACACATTATGGAGCATTAAAGAGTTACACCAGCAAACACAGTAACCATAACCCTAGATTCACCATAACAGTTCATCATCATCATCATCATCATCAAAATCATCATCATCATCAAAATCATGTAGGACTACTTGATTAATAACACCAGTGAACTGCTTTGAATGGTAACAGCAGCAGCAGCAGCAGCACACTGTTAGCCTGCTAAAGCAGCCCCTCGTACTTTACTTCGTTTTGTACAGAGGGTCTCGCTGTGCTGTATTGAGAAACGTAAAAAGATTGGATCTGCCTTTTTCCAAACATTAACGTGAGGGAAGTTATGAAGCTTTCCGGAAACTAATGAACTAACAACTAACGCTCACGAACGCTCATGAACACTGTGTGCTAATTTGGCTAGGAAGAATTCTGCCTACAACCAGCCATTTCAATGAGACCAACTCCAGACCCACTGTACAAAACGAAGTGAAGTACTGTATGAGGGGCTGGTTTACCAGGCTAGTACACTGTAACCCTAGGTTCACCATATAATTTAAAAACACATTATGGATCACTACTTTGAAGAGTAACACCAGCAAATACACTAACCATAACCCTAGGTTCAACATAACATTTCATCATCATCATCATCATCATCATCATCATCATCATCATCATCAAAATCATGTAGGACTACTTGATTAATAACACCAGTGAACTACTTTGAATGGTTACAGCAGCAGCAGCACACTGTTAGCCTGCTAAAGCAGCCCTTCATACTTCACTTCGTTTTGTACAGACGGTCTGGCTGTGCTGTATTGAGAAACGTAAAAAGATTGGATCGGCCTTTTCCCAAACATAAGCGTGAAGCAAGTTACAAAGCTTTCCGGAAACTAACGGACTAAAAACTAATGCTCACAAATGCTCACGAACACTGTGCGCTAATTTGGCTAGGAAGAATTCTGCCTACAACCAGCCATTTCAATGAGACCAACTCCAGACCCACTGCACAAAATGAAGTGAAGTATGAGGGTCTGGCTGTGCTGTATTGAGAAACGTTTTTCATCCTGGACGTGTGGACTAAAATTTAAAAAGATTGGATCTGCCTTTAGTTTACCCAAACATTAACGTGAAGGAAGTTGTGCCACTAATGGACTAACGGCTAATGCTCACAAACCCTAACTCTGTGCACTGATTTGGCTAGGAAGGATTCTGCCTGCAACCGGCTATTTCAATAAAACTGACGCCAGACCCACTGTACAAAACAAACTGAAGTATGAAGGGTTGGTTTACCAGGCTAACCGTAACCCCAACACTATTCCCAAACCAAACCCTAATCCTAAATTCCCCATGAAGACACATCAAACAAGACACACACACACACACACACACACACACACACACACACACACACACACACTTTATCATAACATTTAAAACTACACTATGGTGCACTACTTTGAATGGTAATGCTAGCACACACATGGGTTTCCTATAACATTTAAAAATGCATTATATAGCATTGCTCTGAATGCTAACACCGGCATTAAAACAAAGACACATAGATTCATCATAACATTTAAAAACGCATTATAGAGATCAGAAAGCTGTGCGATATGTTGACTTGGTCACACTTTATTTTATTGTCTCTGTTACATCAATTAGGTACAGTGTAACAAAGTGTGTAACATTATGTAACATTATGTACTTACACATACCTTAGGATTAAAGTTAGGGTTAGTGTTGTACAGTGTAAGTACATAATAGCATGTAGATACACTAAAAAAGAAACTGTAAAATAAAGGTTTTTGTGACCATTTTTAGAGACAGACTTAGACACATGGCAAAAGTTTGGACACACCTTTTTGTTCAATGCGTTTTCCTTACTTTCATGACTATTTACATTGTAAATTCTGACTGAAGGCATTACAACTATAAATGAACACGTGGAATTACTGTATGTACTTAATAAAAAAAAAGTTAAGACTTAACACTTTTTTTTTTGTTGAGCGCATACACTGGCAGGACGGAAGACGTGTGTAGTGTACACAACCACATGTCAGACTGACATTTACAGCATATTTGCAGCTCGTCCGGATCAGTGGGATGTGTCCTCCCAGGCTCAGTCTGCTCTGGCACACCATGTGTGGCAGATGTATCACTCGCCATTGCCAAACAACACATCCATCAAATATGCTCACATATGCCACCCATCTGAGCTGCCTGACAGATTAATCTCCCTCATATACTAATGCACTGTTTTCCGACTCTCTGTGGCTTCTTTGCAGCATGCCTGGACACGGAGCTTTCGTACCCTTCCACAAGCTGCTGATGGCCTGGGAATGAAGACTAGAGAGAGAGAGAGAGAGAGAGAGAGAGAGAGAGAGAGAGCAGGCAGAGACAGAGAGAAAACAGCTGGAGAGAATGAAGGAGGTATATATAGAGAGAAAACAGATGGAGAGAGGCAGAGAGAGAGAAAGAGAAAGACAGGGAAAACAGAGAGAGAGAGAGAAGAACAGAATGGGGGAGAGAGAGAGAGAGAAAACAGGTAGAGTGCGAGAAGGAGGGAGGGAAGAGGAGAGGAATTGAGGCAGCACGCTGCAAGGATGACCGAGATCAGCCGACGCGAGCCCTCGACCCTTTTGAAGTTTGACTAAATGGGGAACCTTCAGTGGACAGGTCTGCCCTACAAAGGCAAAGTGCAGTAACTACACAAACACTGAAGCTGCCTTTTGTCATACTGCCCAGTTCGACGTGGTGGAGGTACAATAATAGTAATGCTTTTATGTACTTGCTTAATAGGAAGAAACAAGAGATTTACTCACAAGACAAAAGAGGTGTTATGAAGTCAATCTACAGTCTGAACTCAGACTGTAGACAAAATGGGCAGTTACGGCCTTTTAGGTTTGCAGAACAGAAGTAGTGGAGTATTTATGATTTCAGACCTCGAAAGGTAGCCAATGCCATGCTCTCGTTTTTTGTGGACACCTACAAGGTGATCCACCTCTACTGATAGCAGCCGAGACATTTTCAAAAAAGTAAACAGTAAAGAAATAAACGAATTAAACTATCAGTTCTGTCCACTCCGGTTGTTACAACGGTTACGGTTGTAAGTACGGGGCACTTCCGCCCTACCCGAAGAATGGTCACGTCATATTGTGACGTCGATGCAAATGATGAATAGGCAGTAGGAGGTCCCCCTTCAGACTGGCTCCATTGCAGTGAAGGGTAGACTGTATTGGTGTAAAGCATGTTAGTTCCTATTAGGCAATACACTGCACATACACTGTGTGCACTGAGTCTGTGAGGCACTTCAAGACAGACTGTCTGTCACACAAATCATTTCTCTACACCAATAAAAGACACAAAGAAAATAATTCATTAAAATTCATTCAAATCCTAAGTGTAACTAAAGTGAGAGAACTTATTTTTTGAGTCATGACTTTATATAATTATTACATTTTTTGCCGCCATCCTTTTAGTTGTATTCTTCTTCTTCTTCTTCTTCTTCTTCTTCTTCTTCTTCTTCTTCTTCTTATTATTATAACAATCATCGTTACTTGTATAGTGCATTTCATACAAAGTACAGAGATACACATGGCAAGCTTTGTGATAGTCCAGTAGCACCTGAGAAAGCCGGCAGGGTGCTGTGGAGGGCTCCACTAATGTCCCCCGTACTTCCAAGGGGAGCTCAATTGCCAGGATGGTCGAGGGAAAGTCTGTGAGTCACTGTGAGTCTGTGAGTGTTTGAAAAGGGAGTCTCTCTGTCAGAGTTGCTAGGGGGAGGGTGTCTGAGTGCCTGAAAGTCTTTCAGCAGGGCAGTTAAGTGTAGGCAAGGTTGAACAGGTAAGTCTTCAGTTGCCATTTAAAGGAGAATTGAAACAGATTCTGCCTCTCTAATGTGTTGGGGTAGGGCTTTCCATCTCTTTGGGGCATAGTATGAGAAGGCTGCTTCTCCGATCCTCTTGGGGTGGGGCCTCTGCAATCCTTAGCAGGCCGGCGTCAGCGTATTTAAGGGCTCATGCAGGAATGTAAGAGGACAGTGTATCAATAATACAGCATGGAGCTAGATCCTCAACAGCTTTGAATACTAGTAAGAGTACTTTAAGTTAATTCTGTAGGACACGGGCAGCCAGTGCAGCTCATCTAGTATTGGAGTAATGTGCTCTCCTTCTTGTTCCTGTTTAGCCTCATGGTTGAGTTTTGAATAAGCTGTAATGTTGTTTACTTTTTGTTTTTTTTAAAGCAATTTTCTATTCTACTAACAGTCTCTTTTATGTAACATTGGCCATGCAAGTGAACGCCATGAAGATTCTTTTAAGACAATGCAAAATATGATTCTGAGGCATATTCACTATTAGCAATTAGTGTGAAATGTGTTCTTTGTTTATTGGTTTGTATAGTATGCTATTGAGTAATGTCTTCATAGAACACTATTGTAAATCACAGATGCATTGTGGGAAGACTGGTATTGGTGTCTTACTTTTGGGATTGTACATCTCAAAAGTGAATTGTGTAAGACATCTAAAATATACTGAAAAGGTTAAACTGTGAAAAACAATATCTGTGTATTGTTGTATCAATTCCTTGTTCCTGTTGAGCTGTAAAGTGTTTTTTGTTGGTATTTTCTGATAAAACTGAAATAAAAAACAATATGCTGACTTCAATTTGACAGCAGTAAAAGTTAATGTAGGGAACAAACAAACAAAATGTTTTGACATTTGCAAAAAATAAAATAGCCTGTATTTATGACTTTTCACTTTAACAAAGACCAACACTGTATTTCAAAAATAAATATATATTTTTTTTCCAATTTTTGTGAAAGTATCTTTTGAAAAATATTTTTTAAAATATTTCTCTAGGTGAGTTGGTCGATCTGAGGGAGACCAAACTAGGTCAATGAGTTCATTACCCAGAGTTCTCCTGATTGCTTGAGCTTCACAATGTTATTCCTGTGAGCACTTCCTTTTGAAGTGTTACTTCATGAAGCATTTGACCTTTAACCTTTAACTGGCAGGCCACTAAAGACAGACAGAGACAGTGACTGGAGTGGGACCCCAGGGAACTGCGACCTATGCATAGTTGAGATGCCACCACTTGCTTAACTGCTCATTGCAAGCTTTGCATTGCACCAATTCAATAAAGGATCTTTTATGTGCAAATGTGCACACGTGTGAAGAGAGTGAGACATGTCCCTGCTACGACTGCTTCTCCCCGAGGTACGCCAAGAATCTTCTGGAATGTCTATGTTTTTACGACCTACTCTAGCATTCCTACTCTAGCGGTTTACATAATGCATGTGTGTACCTCAGAGTGCCTAGCTCAGCCAGTCCTGTCCTCAAGAGCCACATTCCTGTCGCTAGCAGTCCCGCAGAAGAAGAAGAAGAAGAAGAAGAAGAAGAAGACACGGCGGAAACACTCGTAGGGTGAATATGGGCCATTCGTTAGCGCGTATTTGCATAAAGTGCTCATATCGGCTCTGAATGATTTATGAAAATAAATATGTTCTGAGTTCCCGCAGACCTGAGGTATCACCACAGATAGGGGCAGGTAAACTGCAATGCGCTCCAGCCTGCCCCAACGCCTGGAATAAAGGTCAGCGCTTTTTTTCCCCCCAAAGCGTGGCTTGGGATGAGTTAGTAATTGAGCCCCACGTTTTTGCATAATTCGGCCTGTCTGTCTGTCTGTCTGTCTGTCTGTCTGTCTGCCTATCTGTCTGTCTGTCTGTCTGGCCAGCATTCAGACACTGGCCAAGATGCAACATTTTGCCTTTGATTTATGGGCTGCAGTTTGTATATTCAAAATAAAAGTGGCCTTAAATAACCACATTTGCTTAGAAGTGAAAAGAAAGAAAAAAAATCTTCACTGGTGCATGGAAATTGCTGAGGTAATGTTCATAACAATTTTTATTTAAAGGGTCTTGTAAAACAGTCTTTTAATGGCGTCATTCCACGACAAGACGTTTATTACTTCCTCTTTTTGAAATACGATAGGTAACTCCGAGTTGCATATGCATGCTGCACCTGAAAATATTCTTCTACCCCCATTGCCTCCATCAGTCAATAAAAGAAAATAGATGGAATAATGAGCAGATAACAAAAGGGCACCCAAATTGACTTATGTTTGTGAATTAGAAAAAAAAAGATGGTTGGCATGTGACTTTAGGGTGGCTTGGTTGGGTTGGTTGGTGATAGGAGTGGTTTGGGTGGGTTGATCGGTGCATGGGGTGGGTTGGCTGGTAACTAGGGTGAGTTGGTCAGTGACTTTAGGGTGACTGGGATGGATTGGTCAGTGACTGGGATGGTTGGCTGGTAACTAGGGTGAGTTGGTCAGTAACTTTAGGGTGAATGGGATGGGTTGGTTGGTGACTGGGGTGGGTTGGTCGGTGAGTTGGCATCTGGTTTGGCCAGTGACTGGGATGGTTGGCTGGTAACTAGGGTGAGTTGGTCAGTAACTTTAGGGTGAATGGGATGGGTTGGTTGGTGACTGGGGTGGGTTGGTCGGTGAGTTGGCATCTGGTTTGGCCAGCGACTGGGGTGGCTTGATGAGGTTGCAAGAGAAGTGGCAGTGTTAGTGAATCAGGCTTCAGAAATCAAATTTAAGACGGATTCCAACCCAGAGTGTGCTATTATAAAGGTAAACAGAAACACAGCAATGAAGTAGGGCTGGAGGAGCCAGGAAGGTGATCCATCACTTAAACGCTGAACACACGCTGGCCAGTGGCCAACAGCAACTAATAAAATCATCTAACCTTAAACATGCAGGCAGGCAGACACACACACACACACACACACACACACACAGACATAGACAGACATAAAAACCTTGAAGATGAATGAAGATGTACATTGTTTATCATTATACAGGATTCCCATTTATGCCCTTTTGTCCATGTTCCTATCTACCCACCTACACACCCACCTACACACCCACCCACACACCCACTCACCCACCCAGAATAGCATAACAGGATCTATTTGTATTAAACAAAAACACAAATGCACATCATAATTTGAACGACATTGCACAAGTGACTGTGGAGTCTGAAAAACGTTTTTTAAAAAGTTGTTTAAATCTGACTGGATGAGTATACAGTACCACAGTGCCTGAGAAAGAAGGCAAGACCTGGCATTAGTTATTATGGCTCTGGGCTGGGGAAATAACCACTCTGGCTGTGTGGGTGTGGTACACTACAGGCACAGACAGGACCTGTGTGGACTGGGCTTTTCATTTACATCGTAAACTTCACAAACAGACAAAATTAAATATATATATATAAAACAGTACAGGCCAAAAGTTTGGACACACCTTCTCATTCAATGCGTTTTCTTTACTTTCATGACTATTCACATTATAGATTTTGACTGAAGGCCTCAAAACTATAAATGAACATGTGTGGAATTATGTACTTAACAAAAAAGTTAAGACTTAACACTTTTTTGTTAAGTACATAATTCCATATATGTTAATTCACAGTTTTGATGCCTTCAGTGAGAATCTACAATGTAAATAGTTATGAAAATAAAGAAAACACATTGAATAAGTGTATCCAAACTTTTGGTCTGTACTGTATATCAGTATACAGTTGATATACAGGCCGCTGTCAACGCACAAATGTAAAAAAGAAGGCATATGTAAAGGAACTTATAGTGCATTACAACACAGTACGTTATATGGCTGATTTATCTAAAAAAGACCAAGAGTTCCTTGCTTTTGATTACTTTTAAAAAACAGTTTGTGTACAAAAAATGGGTTAGGAAAAAAGAAAAAAACTGTTAACTCAAAGTCGTAGGGCAGGCAAAGTAAGTAGGAAAGCATTAGTAGGATACGCCATTTAACCCTCTCTACCTCCACCTATAGGCCTGGCATGGCAGTGCTTTTTTCATCGATTTAAAAAAAGAGAGATTTCCTTGTAACTCACACATGCCATCATAGCAACCCGTGAAAAAGCATGTCACGCTCTCTTTCGTTTCTTCACGTCAAGAGGGTTCCAAAGAACTAAGTTTGCATAACCAGCTCTGTAGTTTCCTGAACAAGATCAGACATTTCCTTTACGATAACTGGTAAAAAAGTCACACAGCTCATATCCAGGAAGGGCCCTTGCAGTAAATGCAAATGATTTATGATATGGAAATACTAGTTTAGTATTTCGAAACATCTTTTGCTTTTCACTAAACATAAACGTATCATATCTACACCACCTGATTATGGTCATTTAAAAGATGGTAAAGTTCATTCTTCAATATTTTACCTCTTCCAGTTTTAGTTCAGGTTATGCTTCCTCATCTTCTGGTATGTTTGAATTTATTTATTTATTATTTTTTTTATTTTTAGATATCACCATGGCAACCAAAAGGTTGGAGTAGTGTTTCTGAGTAACCATAACACATTCATGGTTTTCATGGACTGAGTTTAATTTAGGTAATGCAGAGCCATACAGTTCAGTTACATTCAGCTGCGTAAAAGGTGCCTGGTTTAAACACCTTAGGCATGAGAACTTTGTTTAACAATGACTATGATGGACAAACACTGTACCTTACAGACACTTGAAAACTTACATGCAACAAAATTATATGCAATCATTAGGCAGACATTATAGACTAAAACATAATCTGAAGTAGCGAGATGAACAAAAAACTCAGAAAAGAACTTAAATCTTAAAATTCATGATAAAAATAAAAATAATGAGATGGTAATCGTGGTGTGTTGCCAGGGAGACTCCAGTGTCCCTGAACATTCTGACCAACGGAAGGTGTCTGACGTTCAAGAGGCAAGCGTGGCATTTTTAACGTAGTCCAGGAAAATATGATATCCTTTGTAGTGTACTATAATTTAATTAAGCATCAAACCTTTGTATAATTTCATAACAAATATGAATAATCAAAGTCCATTTCAGAAATGGGCTCTTTTTAAAACGATAACAAAAAACTGAACATGTGTATTTCTTGAAAAGTATATAGGTGAATATCAACACCATACAAACTGAATTCCTCATCACCAACACCACATTTGGTATAATAGTGCTACTTGGATATTTTGATGACACGAAATGTTCTCTTTTTTTGGCCTCGGATGCCTTGTACAATATAAAAAAATACAATTCATACCTGGACAAGATACAATATGTATCAACAACTTAGCCCTTGCTGACCACTAAACAAGATGGCACATTATCAAGCTTAACGCAAAGGCAAATACGTATGACAAGTGCATGGAATAGACTTTGCAACAACTAGCAATGCTACTGTACACTTTGATGAGTCAGATCCGTGCCATATAATTCTCATATGACATTATTACTTAACATCAGCACTAAACACTGACACTTGCATAGACCATCTGGGGTAAAGAGCCCAACATAGAGAACTACTCAATATACAATTGTATATGTTTTAATGTTTGTGTGTCTGTCTGTCTGTCTGGTGTGTGTGATATTGTATGGGTATGGTCTGTGTGTTGTGTATGTCTCTTGTAATTGGACCACGGGTCTGTTTTATTATTAAGTTTATTATTATTGTTATTATTACTGTTGCTGTAGTCCTGGCAGTTGCTGTGTCCCAGAGGCCTGGAACCTGTAGCCTATGGTCTCCTTGGCAACCAATACTTACTCTTGTACAAACAAACAAACAAAACAAACCAAAACAAACCAGAGACACGTAGAATGGCAGTGGCGTTTTCTTTAGAACATCTCTCCTCTCGACTTGAGGGTCAGGATCTGTGCGGCCAGTTTCTGGGCGTCCTTGACATGGGGGTGCATACTCATGACCTTGTCCACCTGGTACGGGTTGAAAATGGCGTGCAGCTTCTTGCGAACCTCTTCCCTCTCTGGATCCAGGCTGACAGGCTGTGGCGGGGGTCCAGACTGTGGCTCCACCTGGCCGGGTGGGTGTGGGTGGTGCAGGTAGCCTGGGGGCAGGGGAGGCCACAGCTGCTGGTCCGGGTAGAAGTAGCCGGGCGCGGGACCGGGCAGGCTGGCCGGGTGGGTGGGCTCCGGAAGGCTGCGAGGAAAAGCACCCCTCGGCATCCAGGGCAGGGGCTCCGGCCAGCTTTTGGGGGGGCTCACCCCTCTTCCCGCAGGGAGGTAGCTGGGCAGGCTGGCATGGTGCATGGGGAGAAGCTGGGGGTACGGAAGGGGGTCGTAGCCACAGGAGGTAGGGTGGCAAGGGGGGCATCCAGTGGGTCGGGGGCAGTAGGGCGGCGGCAGGTGGGACAGTGCTGCCCTTGCCCCTGGTGGTTGTGGGGGGTGTAGAGCTGCTGCTGCTGCTGCTGGTGGTGGTGGTGGTGTGGCAGCCAGGTGGGGACAGCAGGCCAGACACAGGTGGGGAGACTCCACGAGGCTGGGGAGGCTGGGCAGCCTGGCCTGGCCTCGGCACATGTCCTTGGGGTACTGCTGCTGCTGCTGCTGGTGATGAGGGTGCTGGAGCTGGTGCTGATGCTGCTGCTGCTGAGGATGAGGAGGATGAGGATGAGGATGATGATGATGGTTCTGCTGCTGAGGATGATGATGATGGTTGTGCTGATGATGATGATGGTGGTTCTGCTGCTGATGATGAAGGTGCTGTTGGTGCTCGTCGGTGCCCAGGCCTGAGTCGCCGCTGCTGAACACCGATGTCGGGTCGGTGGCGAAGGGCGAGAACAGGCTGGCCCACTCCCGGTCTGACTGGACGCCAGAGGACGAGCCGCAGCTGCTGGACGACGAGTTCCGGCTGTAGGCCGACACGTCCCAGCGTTCCTCCAGGCTCTCGCCCACCTGCCCCTGGCCTTGCCCCTGCCCCTGGCCTTGCCCCTGCCCCTGGCTTTTCCCCTGCCCCTGGCCCTGGCCCCTGTGGAGGGGGGCCCCACTGGGCTCCAGAGTAAGTCTGTACTGCAGCTGCTGCTCCAGAGAGGGAGAGCCCCCCCCAAAAACAGGGCTCGTGCTGGATGGTGTAGCCCCCACCGGTGGCACCTGGGCCTGGCATGCCCCCGCCCCTGCCCCCCTGCCCCCGTCCTTCTGGGCGCTGGGGGAGGAGAGCTTGGCATTGTCCCGCAGCTCGTCTGCCAGGGCTCGCTGTGATTGGCTGGCACGCTCGGGGTGGTAGAACTTGCACTTCACACCGTAAGTGCATTTCTTTCCTGAAGAGCAAAAAAGGGCAAACACACAATAGTATTTTAGTATTCACATAATACAAACACAATAGTATTTTATTGCCGTTATGGATGTGACAAAAAAGTACTCATGCCCCCCACAAACACACACACACAAACACGTGAGGATTTTCTCACATCTAAGGTTTTACAATCACTCACCTATTAACCCTTTCCTTGGAAACAACACTGTCTTTTTGTTCTTCTTGAATTGTTTAACTGTCACTAGTTTCTATGCAAAGCATTAACTTTTAATCTTGTTTTAATCTTATTTTATTAATTGTTTTTTTCCTCTTTATGCTCAATCTTTACTTGTAAAGCACTTTGGTTGTAAATGTGCTAAAGAAATGTAATTTACCGTCTTACTCACTTCCCTTCTATGTCACACATTACCCCAACAGGAAGTCATTTATGAAAGCAAGAGCACGGTGCCTCCAGGACGCTGTACATTAACAATGTTGGTGGCGATATCAATCAGGCTGTACCTGATTGTACCTGATCTGATAGTACCTGTGTATGTACCTGTTGTACCTGACAGGAAAAAACTTCCACTGACTGAACTAGTCTTTTCTTCTATTGTTAGTCAATCTGTAGATAACAGAATGGCTGTTCATCAATATTCATGAAGTTCTGAGGTACTTTAACTCTGCACACAATCTGGAGATGCTTTACCATAGGGGCAGACGACACACACACACACACACACACACACACACACACACTCCAAGGGACAGAAGGTGGGGCTCGCTCACACACACACACACACACACACACACACACACACACACACACACTCCAAGGGACAGAAGGTGGGGCTCACACACACACACACACACACACACACACACACACACACACACACACACACACACACACACACACACACACACACACACACACACTGGAAGTGCTGTACCATAGGGGCAGAGCTGGCGTTTGTGCTCCGGTTGCAAGGGCTTCTTCCTCAGGAGGTTGTCCAGATTGGGGCCGTGCCGGCCGAGAGGGTCATCAGGGGGCATGAACCTGGAAATGAATTGAATTTTTAAAAAACCTTTATTACAGTTTTCTGAATAAATACAAAAGCACAGTTGTGCTAACAACACAACTTAACAAGTAAATAATAAATAAATAAATAAAATGACATTTTAAGGTGCTAGAAAATGTGCAAAAAGCAATTCATTGTCTTTAACTGAACACAGTGCACCATTGTAACACCAAATTTGAACGTAGAGATGGGAAAGGTCATGCAAATGCAAATACCCCACCAACCCATATACCACATAAACCAGATAAACACGATAGCAAACAACACATCCACAGATAGCATCAACACAAATACTGCAGCCTAAGCAGTGACATGCTAGAACTGGGAGCACACAAGGATACAAGGACACAAGGACACGAGGATACAAGGATACAAGGACACGAGGATACAAAGATACAAGGACACAAGGACACAAGGATACAAGGATACAAGGATACAAGGACACAAGGACACAAGGGTGGTTTATTGTCGCATACATAGACTTACTGGGTAGAGCGGGACATGCAGTGAAATTGGTGGTTGTTTGGCTGAAGCTGTGCATGGGGAGGGGGAGTAAAGTAGTAGTTTGAAGGTAGTTTAAGGATGGCTACCTGATAAAGGGCAGAGGTAGAATGGGTGGCGGGGGGAGGGGGTGGAGGCATTAAGTGAATAAAGTGCAGTTGAGGTTGGGAGGGAGGATTGGCTTTGGTGGCCGACGATGGGCTCTGTGTGTGGGAGGGGAGGTGTGCTGCGTGTGCAGCTGGCAGCACTGAGGTGACGATCGGGAAATGCGTGTGGGTGTGCCTACAGGTGAGAGGGCCTGAGCCAGAAACTCAGGTGTGCCACTTACTTAGGGAGGGAGGATTAGCTTTGGTGGCCGATGATGGGCTGTGTGTGTGTGTGTGTGTGTGTGTGTGTGGTAGTACCTGTGTCTTGCTGGTGCAGGTGTAGATGAGAGTGGACATGCGAGTGCTGGTGATGATGGGCTGTGTGTGTGTGTGTGTGTGTGTGTGTGTGTGTGTGTGTGTGTGGGTGTGTGTGTGTGTGTGGGTGTGGGTGTGTGTGTGTGGGTGTGTGTGTGGGTGTGGGTGTGGGGGGGGGGGGGGTGCGGCCAGCAGCAAGGAGGTGGGGATGGGGAAATGCGTGTGGGTGTGCCTACAGGTGAGAGGGCCTGGGCAGGAAACTCAGGTGTGCCACCTACTTAGGGAGGGAGGATTAGCTTTGATGGCCGACGATGGGCTGTGTGTGTGTGTGTGTGTGTGTGTGTGTGTGTGTGTTTGTGTGTGTGTGTGTGTGTGGGTGCAGCCAGCAGCACTGAGGTGACGATGGGGAAATGCGTGTGGGTGTGCCTACAGGTAAGAGGGCCTGAGCCAGAAACTCAGGTGTGCCACCTACTTAGGGAGGGAGGATTAGCTTTGGTGGCCGACGATGGGCTGTGTGTGTGTGTGTGTGTGTGTGTGTGTGTGTGTGTGTGTGTGTGTGTATGTGTGTGTGTGTGTGTGTATGTGTGTGTGGGTGTGGGTGTGTGTGTGTGTGTGTGTGTGTGTGTGTGTGTGTGGGTGTGTGTGTGTGTGTGTGTGTGTGTATGTGTGTGTGTGTGTGTGTGTGTGGGTGTGGGTGTGGGTGTGGGGGGGGAGTGCAGCCAGCAGCACTGAGTTGGGGATGGGGCAATGCGTGTGGGTGTGCCTACAGGTGAGAGGGCCTGGGCCAGAAACTCAGGTGTGCCACCTACTTAGGGAGGGAGGATTAGCTTTGGTGCCCGACGATGGGCTGTGTGTGTGTGTGTGTGTGTGTGTGGGGGGAGGGGAGGCGATGATGGGCTGTGTGTGTGTGAGTGTGAGGGGGGGAGTGCAGCCGGCAGCACTGAGTTGGGGATGGGGCAATGCATCTGGGTGTGCCTACAGGTGAGAGGGCCTGGGCCAGGAAACTCAGGTGTGCCACCTACTTGTCGTTGACGAAGGAGTACATGAGCAGCCGCTCCTCGATGCAGCGCTTCCACTCGGGCTTCTCGCTCTGCAGGTCGCGGTAGGTGTCGTTGGACACGATGACGCCGTCTAGTTCGTGGGCGAGCTTCACGATGAAGCGGTCGTCGTAGCACACCACCCGCTTGCCCCCCACGCGGCGCGACGGGGTGAACACCACGATCTTCTGCTTCTCCAGTTTGCTCAGGATGTGCTGATCTAAACAGGAAGTTGAAGTTGAGAGTACGCGCACATCCAAAAACTCAACAAATCAACACAAATCAACAAAAAAGGATTACCCGCACACTACCCGCACACACCCTGCTACTGATGCTCCCAGTGATTTTATTTTACAGACAACGTTTTGACCTTTACGGTCTTCGTCAGGTCAAACCTGAAATAAACCTAAAATAAAACCACTGGGAGCATCAGTAGCAGTGTGCGGGTAATCCTTTTTTGCTGATCTAAATAGGACACAGGAATGCAGCTTAAGAAAACGACAGAACATGACACGGTGCTGAATTGAATAGTCCTGTCAAGTGCTCAGTATGGTTACTGGAGCAAAACGTTTTCAAAGAGCAGGCAACACAGACAAGAGTGAAAAGAAGATATCATTATGATATCATTAAGCGTGATTGGAGAGGGAAATCCCAACTGTAAAATATGTTACCAGCAAAAACAATTGCATTGTTTCTAGAAAGAACCACATGATAATGCATAGGCCATTCATGGATAAAAGCCATCATACTGCAGCTCACGGGCTAACAGACAATTTGCAATGTCATCTTTCAGTCTTTTTGAATACTGTAAATGGCATCAGGCAGTATTGATTATATGTCAGGGTAATGCCAGTGCATATTACACAGTCACTTGTCTCTCTCACGGAAAACCCTCTCTGTCCTAACTATGGATGTCACTCAAGTTTACTGGAGCAGAGAGAAAGTTTCATTACACACTCAAAAAACTCAATGAGAACACCAAGCACCATGTGTTTGCGTGTGTGTCTGCATGTGTGTGTGTGTGTGTGTGTGTGTGCACGCGTGTGTGTGTGTGTGTACGTGCGTGCGTGTGTGTGGTGTTATACTACATATATGTACTGTATATTGCTACATATACATTTATATTCACAGTCAATGTCCACATTTCAGGAACATCTCCTTTTTTAATTGCCTGTACACAACACTGGCACACACAGAGCATAATGAACATGAGTGACAATTCCTTCACGTTAAGAGGTGAAAACTCTTAGGCACACTGCTATGGTTCAGTACAGTGTAGATAGCATCGACAGCATGTCTCTTTAGTCATTCATTCATGTATCTGATGCCTGCAACTCAACGACAGTTTTGGAATGCTACATGTCATAGTACATCCGCATACCATGCCTCTGCCATTCAGGGATTTTTTTTTTTTTTTTTTTTTTTAATATTTCTAATCCAGATGTCGCAAACAACATGACGTTTGTATGTCTATTAGTCATAGTAATGATGTTTGCATGTCTATTACTAGCAGTAATGGAGTAGAAGCACAGTAATGGGGCAGCTGTGGCCTAATGGTTAGGAAGATGGTCTTGGGATCGCAGGTTCGAACCCCATACCAACAGGAAAAATTAAATGTGGGGTTTGGGAGTGAATAACCAATGCTATCCTGCACTGTCATCCATGGCTGAAGTGTCCCTTGACTAAGGCACCTACTGTGCCCCACATTGCTCCAGGAAATGACCCTGTAGCTGTTAGTTGCTCTGGATAAGAGCGTTAGCTAAACGTAATTGAATGTCCTTGCTACTGTTTCGAGTTGTGTAGGTCACTTTTAGTAGCTTCGGTTCATCATCCCAAAATGGGGAAACTACACCTGTCTGTACTGTAAGTACTGTCCACACCTTTTGAGCCGAGTTTTGTCATACGTACGTCAAGTACTCAACATGTCTCCAGACACTTCTTGTCTTTGCAAAACGGACACAAAGCCAGCTTTTCATGGTGCCACATAAAGAGGCGCTTTCAACTTGCAAAAGGATCCCACAGCAAAAATAAAACACCTCCAGACTGGACACAGACCAGGAATTCCTACTTCGCACTGACTACCTTTGTCACCAGAGAGAGAGAGAGAAAGAGAGAGGAAGAGAGAGAGAGAAAAAAGAGACAGGGAAAGAGTGACAGAGAAAGAAAGTGTGTGTGTGTGTGTGTGTGTGTGTGTGTGTGTGTGTGTGTGTGTGTGTGTGAGTGAGTGAGAGAGAGAGAGAGAGAGAGAGAGAGAGAGTAGGGAGGGGTATAGATAAAGAGAGGGAGGGAGGAAAAGAAACAAATACTGTGGCACTGCCTGGTTAGGGAATCCCCCTGCGATGGACATTTCTGTTTCCTGGTACTGGTACTCTGGCTGATCTGTCAAAGGCAACCTTTGGATTCTTACGCCATGACTCCTCTTCCACTCAGAGGCTCAGAGGCCGAGGGGATACTGCCGTTTCTATCGGTCAAGGGGCTAACAATGACCGCAAATGCCACACAACTGCCACTAGAGTGAAACAGTATGGCAAAAATGTGTTGAGATCAAGATAAATAAAATAACTACCTGATAACAGTTTTTCTCTAAGAGTGGGTTGAAATATAAACCCTAATGACCTGGTCAGAGTTGGACAAAGTGGATTGAGAAAGTAAAAGTTCTGCCATGTTTTCCTTCTGCCTGCGCTCTCAACACAGGTGATTTTACTAATTATCTCATCTACCTAGGATGAGCTGGTTCAGTGAATTGGCTGGAACAAATATTTGGCAGGACTTTTACTTTCTGAACCCGGGATGTCCGCCTCTGGACCTGGTGGAAATATGTTGAGAGGCAGCACATGGCAGACCATGCCAGCAAGGCCAGCATAAGGAGGAGCACATGTGATGATTAAACAAATAAAAGAGAAAAAAAAACCATTCCATTAGTAATGCAGGGATGGTTATCTCAATACAATGTGACTTACGGAAATTACATACTCATGTGAAGCATTCAAGACGTATCATGCGGTACTTTCTACAATCTGACAAACAATCACAGATCACCATACATGGCCTATAAATCACCACACTGGCCTTACTAATGTATTGTTTAAAAGAAAGAGAGGTGGAACACTGCTTTGTGTGTAACCGAGAGAAAAAAGAATGTTTGTTTTACGGAACCAGACTGTCATGGTTACTTTCCACTGGAGTTTTAAGTTTTTTTCCCCAATTTTCCTCCCTTTGTGTCTCTCACCTGTGATTGGCACGTCGGGCCTGGGCGGCTCCTTCCTCCAAGAAGGCACAAACACAGTAATCTTTTTATGGCCACGCTTGAGGAAGTAGTTGACTGCCAGTTCGATTCCCCGGCACGAAAACACTTCCTTGTTCCCATGGCTGGTGCAGGAGAGGGGGAGAAACACAGACAGGACAGGACAGAGACAGAAGAGGGGGTGTTTCATTAACACACAAATCTTTGCTAAAATTTTAGGAACTTGGGTCTCACAAGACACTTGTCACACACAATTAGTTTTTACCCTGATAGGCATTACTTAGACAAAAGGAAATATAACTCATTATTTAAAACAGTATTTATTTATATATATTAGTTTTAGCTCATTGGTGAATTGGTGAAATATTCCAGCAAGACAATTTGCGTTCCATTGAAAAAAGAAAATAAATAAAAGTAACAGACCACAATATAAATTACCTATTTATATTGCTACCTGTTAGACAGAACTGGCTGGCACCAGTGAAATATGACATTTCATGAAAGCACAGAGACAGAATCAAGTCTCAATCTGCAAAATAAGTAAGTCGAGCTCTTAAAAAATGCTTAAAGCAACCTCTGCTAAGGACCTCACAAAAGTACAAGTATACCTGTAGCCAAAGAGACGACAAAAAGGAGGTAAAATCAATCATTGATTGTGTTATTGTGGCTTACTGCGATCACAGTTTGACTTTCTGACTTGTCATAACTATTATAAGCAAATGCACATATCCATGTCAACACTATGATGGAACGAAAACCACAAGCAGGTCATGAAAGGCTGGAACCAAGAGCTGACGAGGCCCGGGGCTAGGGAATACCTCACTCACTCATTCACAACACTCACAACACTCCCTGCACAGTACACCTGCTCAACCAGGAAGACTCACTCGGCTGCCGCGGCTAGAATTTGCATACAACCAATTGTCAGCGATCAGTTTCAGCGACAGCCAACAAAGAGTGTGAGTGTGGCTGCGAGCCTTTGGACCTTACGGCTTCTCTGTCTGTCCCACAGCTGCTGGTCGCTGCCACACCGGCCACAAGAATGAGTGGAGACAGGTGCTGAAACCTGATTTGCATGGAGTTAGGGAGTTTGAGGTGTGTGTGTGAGTGTGTGTGTGTGTGTGTATGTGTGTGTGTGGTGGTGGTGGTGGTGGGGGGGGGGGCATGAGTACTTTTTTTGTCACATCCATAACGGCAATACAACACCATTGTGTGTTTGTGTTATGAAAAAAATATACAAAATATAATGATGTATGTGAAATAATAATAATACATAATATAGTGATAAATATTATTTATAACTATAAGTGTTATGTTACATCCATAGTATGTAATTGCCTATATGTATTACTTAACTTTGTACTGAAATCATCATGGCACAACTTGTCTTTGTAGGCAAGAGGCCCATAACCCTTAGATTTTACTCAAAGATAAAATAAAGGAATCCATGTGAAGGAGCTTTTAAGCACCTTCAAATTTAAGAAGAAACGGTAAAATATTACTTAAAATCCTCTTTGTGGGTCTAACTGTGCCTAGGGAAATATCACTCAGAAGGCCAAGACTTGTGTTGAGAATTTGCATATTGGAGCTGTATCCTATTCACAGGCAAGCATGGACTGGTTGGACTTCCTTGATGTCGGGGCTGTTGATACACACACTTAGTCACACACTTAGTCTCACACACACACACACACACACACACACACACACACACACACACACACACACACACACACACACACACACACACACACACACACACACACACGTTCCTACTGTCTGCAACTTTAAGGTCAAAGGCTGTTTTGACAGCTAAGGAGACCTGGTGGTGGTGTGTTCATGGCTACAACACTGTGACTGACTGAATCCCTCTTGGGTTATACATGTTTGTTATTTCTAACAGGTAGTTTGTGTGGTGAACCTCATAGGGAAATGGTATACATACAGTATAGGCCAAAAGTTTGGACACCTTCTCATTCAATGTGTTTTCTTTATTTTCATGACTATTTACATTGTAGATTCTCACTGAAGGCATCAAGACTGTGAATAAACACATATGGAATTATGTACGTAAGGAAAAAAGTGTTAAGTCTTAACTTGTTTGTTAAGTACATAATTCCACGTGTTCATTTACTTTTGGCCTGTACTGTAGTTATAAATGATTATATCTCCTCGATCATTGAGGCGACCTGAATGGGATTGTCAGCTAAATGCAATTTAATGTAATGCAAATAAAGGCTCTTTTAATTCACTTTCCAGTGATTACATGATTTATGACCAATCATCATTACATGATTTATGACCATGGCCATTAAAAAAAAAAAACTCTCATTGCCAAAAGTTGCAAACTGCTTTTTGGCCTCATGACCAGATAATGTATTAGTTCTTTTCATGGGTAGTTATTTTAAAATGGCCATAGTCATAAACTTGCTTGCATGGTCATAAACCATGATGTCAGTGGAGGGAGAACTGAATGAGCTTTAATTTGCATGCTTTTTCATTGTGGTAGTCTCAATGAATGAGGAGATACAGTAATTCAAAAAGTGGTGTAGTATAATGTCATGGACTACAAAAAACAAAAAAAAAAGATTTCTACATTTTCTTCAAAACATACAATTCAGTTTGAGTGTCACCAGCACCAACTACACAAGAAGTAGCACAACCTTGTATAATGTGAAACAAATACAGTTGGTATGTGTAATTTTATGTAATGTAATATCTTATTTCATGTACTTGTATATGCAACATACAGACACAGACACAAACACAGACACACACACAGACACACACACACACACACACACTCACACACACGCATTCAAACCCACTCACCTCATGGCCACATTGCTCCCGTCAATAACAATAGGCTTCAGTTCATTCTCCGACGCGTCGCTCTCCTCATCCTCGTCACTCGCTGGACGCTGTGGTGTCTGGGCGGCCTTGACCGGGCTCTTCCCACCCGCAGACCCCGACCCAGACCCAGGCCCAGACCCAGACCCGGCCTCTGGCCCGGCTGGACTCTCCCACTCTGGGGTGGGGCTCCGGGAGGCTGAGGCTCTGGTCCTGGTCCTCACCAGCTCCGCCAGCACGGCGTTGGTGTCCGTGCCCATGCCCAGCTTCATCATGGCCGCCTGGATGTGCTCCGGCGAGTAGCCCAGCTTGCGGAAGAAGTCCACCTGCAGCTGCAGCTCGGACATGCTGCTGCTGCTGCTCGTGCTCAGGGCAAAGGGGGGGTTGATGCGGCTGGTGAAGCTTGGCTCCTGGACCTCGTACAGTGGTGGTGGCGGCGCTGCTCGGCTAACTCTCGGCGGCGGCAACTCTGCAGCGGGGTTCATCATTCCTGCCAAAGGTCTGAATGGCAGAATTTACCTGATAAGGAAACACAAAAGCTTAGATTAGACGGGCCACTGTTTACAACCCAGGACCGGACCGCTGGTGCTTACATTGCCAAGGACAGCCTACTGCTTGTTTACAGAGTGTAGTAGCCTGCATTATTTGGCCGTAGCTGTCATAGTGTGTGTTAGAGGGCACAATTGCAAGGCTGGTTTTGAGGAAGGTTTTACTGAATTGTTTACACTGCTTTAAACAAAATCCACGTTCGTTTAAGGACTATTTCACTATTAATTTAGGTACAATATACATTAAGGATGAGTTTATTCAGAAATTAAATTAACATTAACCTGAACAACTGTTTTTTTTTTTTTAGCTACATCCACAGGAGCCCAGCAATGTGGCTGTCACTGTGACAGTTTGCCTGGATGGGCCAAATCTATAAACCACAGCAGACAGCAGACACCCTCTATGAATTAAAACCTCTGGAAAAAAATATTCACACTAATTTCCATAAAATAAGTCAATTTGCCAACAGGCTATGGTAGTTTATGATTGCTGACCGACCACCTTTCAGCAGAGTAACACCTGTTCATTCAAACTTGTTAAAGGTTTATTATAAATCTGCGTTATCCCAGCGACGAACAGTGGGTATATGACTGTAACAAAAAGTTACGATGAACGCTAAGTATTTTACATATACACAATCTAACATTACAGTAAAACCTACGGCCTGACGTTAAGCTGCGAGAATTTCCAAAGTTCTCCCATTCAAGACTGTCAACTGTCGCGCAGGCTTTTCGGCGAACCAGCTAATTAAACCAGAGCACGTAAAGAAAATAATTACGGACACAAAAGTAACCCCCGACCTACCTTGAATTAGCAAAACGATCCTTCTCCATGTCTTCCTTTGTTTAACTGTATCACCTGTATTGAGGCAGAGCTCTAACAGCAGATTATCCATTTCCTTACGGGATCTTCCCGTGGACAGTGAACTTCGTTTCCTGTATGACGTCTAGGCCTCTAACACCGCCCTATCATGAACAAGCAAAAACCAGTTTTTGAGACAGACAGGCGTTTCCCCCGGCTTTGTAAAAACAGTGTACATGTTTAACCCTAATTTAATATGATTGTTAAACTCACATATACATTTTTAAGGTTCATTAGCAGAAAAGTTAAAAGCAGAAAGCAGTTTAGAGTTTAGAGTTCGTGTACAGAAATGTTTTCAGGGTGTTCCTTGAGAGGTAAATTATATATTTATGTAGGCCTACTGTATGTATGTATGTATGTATGTATGTGTGTATGTATGTAGACGTAGTAGTATATATAGCATATAAGTATTAGGCCCAGAAATCTTTCTTTTCTACAACTGCTACTGTTAATTTATTAACTAAAATGAAGTGAATGAGAACAATTCTCTAATGAACATCATGATATTAAACTATTTAAGCCATTGTAATAACCATTACAGGAATCTGTCATTGCCATGTCTTAATACAATCCCTTTTAAACACAGTCCCAGTCAGGACTGTTGTGCCTCGTGATCCCGCAGCCTCGGGTCAGTGTTGCTCCTAATTTGGAAAAAAGAAAGAAAATCTGGTAAATGTAATGTAGAGGGCTATCCACTGCATATCAAATACACAGTGTATCTATCATGACACTGTTATTCATAAGTTGTTAGCACTGCCCTGCTGATGGTGCCAAAGATCAGCAAATACCTTCCATGGATGGACAGCCATCAACCGGCCAATATAAAAATAATTTCAGTATAGCCTACATACTGTATAAATACAGTTACAGAGTATTGAGTATTATACTCTGACCATTAAGACCATCTTAGTCTTCCTGTTAGCACTGTTGAATTGTTATCCTATGACCAAAATGCCACACTGTTTCAAGGCTTTAAAATGAGAGTGTAGCTGCGTTGCTATGTTGTTATTGTTACCACATTTGAACGGTCAAAACACAAACATGCTCACTATGACAGAACTCTGTATGTGGTCTTGCTTTGTTGATCCTGCTGCAAGTGCCCAGTGTTTACATTGGTAGTCACCTGACCTGACAACAACAAAAGTGCATTGCAATGTGGGGTTTCCAGTTTGAATATGTATGTTTCTTTTCTTCTTCTTCTTCTTTTTTTTTTACACTGTTGTTGTCTGTGTGACACGTGTCATGCGATACAAGATGTGGGTAACTAATATTTGCATATAGTGTGGCAAAACGTTTATGCTCACAAATGAACTCATGTGAGAATAACTGAGACTATAATAACCCAAACGTGCACCCTTTTGACAGGCGCTCTGATGAGTTTAGATGGGGTTGATGAAGCCATCACTTGCACTTAGAGGCTGGGAAGACACGCGCTGGGTGGTCAGTTTGCACACGTTGCTGATTGTTACAACAGAATTTGCATATAACAAACTATGCAAGGCATACAGTGCATATGACATGAATGGAGAAAGCAGATTTGGCAGTTTTTTGTACTGTTTTTTTTTTAGGGCAATATGCCTCTCAGGTTTGTTTCAATAGGTGTGTATTTAAAGCACTGAACCATGCCAAAACCATTTTACGATCAAGCCAGAAAACACCAAGCACATTTTAAGACACTCATACAACATGCAAATATCCTCTGTGGGTTTGGTCTTCAGTGTGAACTCGTAAAACAAGTGGAAAAGGTTGCACTGTGAGGAGGTGAAAAAATGTCTCCGAAAATGCTTACAGGCAGACAGTCCTCATACCCTGAAGACTTTGACCAAGGGCAGCGCCATCACTGGATATTTTAAAGCAGCTATTTTATAATACTTAGGACCATCCGGCATGACTTAAGAGCACATACTGTGCTTGAACAAGCAGAGGCTGCAGCTAACCGTCAGTCAGTCTCTGGGGGAAAAGCTTGTGAAAACCCTTCTCTTCCAAAATTGCTTCCCTTCCTAACAAAACTAACATAACTAACAAACACTAATCCAACTCTCTCTCTCTCTGTCCCTATGTCGAAGTACATATGTCTAACTGTGTCCCTACTCCTTTTGTCTACTGTGTCCTTTTACACCTCTGTTGCTTATGTCCTCCTTTTTTGTAAGTCGCTTTGGATAAAAGCGTCTGCCAAATGCAATGTAATGCAATGTAATGTAATGTAATGTAATGTAATGGGGAAGTACACGTAGAAGTGGAAGTCTGTATTGTCACTATACGTCAGTGAGTCTGATGAGAAACTGGAAAATATTACTGCAGTAAAATATATTTTAAGAGACAACCCCCCTTATAAGTTTGTTGTTACCAGAATGACAATGACTAAGTTGTAATGCGTTACTAAAGCCTCTTTGTAATGAGTGCTTCCCTTCCTCACAAAACTAACAACCACTAACCCAACTCTCCCTTTCTCTGTCCCTATGTGGAAGTAAATATGTCTAGAGTGTCCCTGCCCCGGGAAACTTATTTAGACACATGCACCTCCCTGTATGTATAAAGGTTGTCTGCTTACTCTGTGTCCCTTTACACCTCTGTTTGCTTATGTCCTCCTTTTTTGTAAGTCGCTTTGGATAAAAGCATCTGCCAAATGTAATGTAATGTAATGTCATAGTAATGTTGTAATGTTGTAGTTACGTAGAGTGTAGAGTGAGTCCTTCCACCGCTGGTACGGTGACCACTAAGAGACTACTGCTGCAAATTATTAAGCTACAGCTAAGGATACAATTTATGTGATATTACGCAACACTCTTAAGAGAATACCTCACCTATGGGAAAGTGTAAGATTCAAGGATCCCTCCTATCAAAAAAAACTCCTGAATGTCAGTTTTACCACAAATACATTTCGTACTCTGTATTTTTTTTTTGAAATCTAAGATATATACGCATTTAAAATGTGTCCCATATTTTTGGCACAGCCTGTGGCCTATAACTGAGATGAGTAGGGGCGGGAGTCAGGGAACATTATACAACCACACTGTAAACCCGGATAAGTTAATACAACTCAAAACTTTTGATGTAACTGATTACGTCAATAGTTTTGAGTACATCAACTATATATTTTAATTAAAGTTAATTTAAAATTTTAAGTACATGAATTTTGTACTTAAACTTTTAAATTAACTTTAATTAAAATATATAGTTAATGTACTCAAAACTATTGATGTAATCAGTTACATCAAAAGTTTTGAGTTGTATTGACAATCCGGGTTTACAGTGCAAACACAAATTAAACAAGGTCTTTGTGAGAGTGACTGGCAGTTTCATGCAGTCTTAATTTTTTGGTATGAGGTTCTGGCATGGATCGCAGGGCGTAACAGTCAGGACAAAGATGATTTGCATATAGCAGACATGATCCTCAGATGACAGGACATATTTTAAAGTGGCACTAAAACCACATCTGCACTTATAAAGATAATTCTACATTTACTGTGTGTACACAGCCATGAGATGTGTTGTTTTTAGCAACATTTCTTGTTTACATCCACCAACCTAACAGAGATAACTATTCCATGACTTCAAGGGTTTCTGATCAAACTGACAGCATTCACCTACACTGTAAAACCAAATTGTCAATACAACTCAAAACTTTTGATGTAACTGATTATGTCAATAGTTTTGAGTACATTAACTATATATTTTAATTAAAGTTAACT
Organism: Setipinna tenuifilis; assembly: GCA_030347295.1. Classification (NCBI taxonomy): domain Eukaryota; kingdom Metazoa; phylum Chordata; class Actinopteri; order Clupeiformes; family Engraulidae; genus Setipinna; species Setipinna tenuifilis. The sequence goes on from CM059277.1 coordinate 5,087,418, forward strand.
TTAAAAGTTTAAGTACAAGTTCATGTATTTAAACTTTTAAAGTTAACTTTAATTAAAATATATAGTTAATGTACCAAAACTAGTGTGTAGGGTAGTGTATAAAGTATAGAATAGAACAAAATCCTCAGATCGTAGCACTTTAGCTTCTAGCCTTTAGACTAGAGAATATATTGAACAGTTCTTGGAAATGTGTGGTGCTTCTTGATGCAGTTCTTGGAAAGCCTGTTGAATGTGATTTACGCAAAGCTTCTGAATGTCAGCATGCAAAGCATCCTTAAAGTTAACCTTTAATTACTGCTAAGGCAAAGCCTACGGCATATAGGGAGTCGTAAGAAGAAAATTTAGAAAGTAAGAAAACAAAAACAGACCGTGGCGGTTCTATAGTGTTTTACGCCCCGGGCGAGACCACCCCTTGGCCTATGAACCTGCAAACCGACGAGAACTATGTACTTGTGACCGAGGGCAACCGCAGCATAGCTAGCTAGCAACCTAAGGAAGAAAGTGCTGGTCTTATCCGAACGTTAACTGAAAACAGTCGAGTGACCATGATGAATTGCTTTCAAATATCCATATCCATATTTATATCCACAACCTAAACTAGCTAGCCAGCATCAATCATTTACAACTTTAATCATTTGCAACACTTGTTAACACAGTCTGAACATTACTAGTAGCCTGGGAGCTAACGTTACAAAGTTTGTTGACGGTAAGGAGCAAGGGCTACAAAATGAACTTTTTATTATTATGGTTTATTTATTTAAAACACTGTCTTATCTGCAAGCGTGAGATTCATCTCGCTTTCTATTCTTTTTTTCCGCTCCCGACTTTAGATATCTTTTCAAGGCCCTGTCCAAACATTTGTCTGCCAAACTTAAACTAAGACTGAGCAATAATCGACCAGACCACTGAAATGTGGGGGAGGGGGGCACCAGGAGGAGAATGGAGAAGGAGAGGAGCAAATTGACCTATGTTGCTTTTGTATTGCTTAAAATAAATATTATCATGCTTTGCACATTTTTAAAATATCCTTACTAGCACGTAGGCCTACCTAGCCTATTGTGATGATTTTTTCACGAGCCAATTTTTTTGGTGGTGCCCCCACAAGCACTTGGTGCCCTACGCACTCTGCGTTATGTGCGTGTGCGGAGCTACGGCACTGCCCCCGAGACACTTCTGTGCATGCCACCTTCTCAGCAAGCAAGGGCGCCTGTAGTTCGCCATTGTGCCGATTGCAGCATTACAGGGGGCGCCAATGTGCCGATTGCAGCGATATGACAAACGGAGCTTTTTATTATTTTATTTTTTTCCCCAAGCGCTCGTGGCGCCCCCCACGAAATGGCGCCCTGGGCGGCTGCCCGGTTCGCCCGTGCCTAAAACCGCTACTGGGGCATGGAGTGACATGTAGCCCTTAGTTTGCATTTTAGAGAGACCAGTTATCGCCCGTATGAAAGTGACCTCAGGTGGTCTGCCCAAAGGCCACAGCAGTCGCGGTCATCATCGTAAGCATTGTAAGCTGTGTGAACATGTACAGTAGGCCTACTGCAATCATAACACTGTCTACTACTCCTGATCTGGTCTGCACCTTTAGAAGTTGGCCAAGCCCATGGCTGCGGCACATATAATACCATATTTGTTCAATTTAATTTGTTAAAATAAAATAAAAACTTGTACTTCATGAAATTAAAAGCATAGCGTAGCATAAAATGTAGGAGTTTTAATATTTGATTTATGCATGTAATAAAAAAAAGCATAAAGTATTTGTGTTGTATATATTTGTGTTTGTGCTTGTTTTTGTTTGTGTTGCATATACAATTTAATTTGTTAAAATAAAAACTTCTACCTCATGAAATAAAAGGTAGCATCGCAATTACACCAGAAGGAGTTTTAATATTTGATTTATGAATGTGATAAAGAGTATAAAGTATTGTTTATGGTTGTGTTGCATATATTTGTGCTTGTGCTTGTTTTTGTTTGTGTTGCATCATAACGAATTACATCCTCACTGGCCGGCACCCCTTTGATTGCTTAATAATGGTGTGGACCATAGACCCTCTCAGTGGTCACCGTACCACCAGTGGAACAACTCCAACTCAGAATGTAGCTACAACATTATAACCTTACTACGACATTACAGAGAGTTAATATTAACACGTTACAACTTGGTCATTGGCATTCTGCTAACAACAAACTTATAATAGGTGGTGTCTCTTACTCTTTCATTGGCTGTCACCCCTTAGATTCCCTGATAATAGTGTGGACTTCAAAGCAAAGTGCATATGTTGTGAAAGAACACTTCACTAGCCAAAGACCCGTCATGACTCACTGTAAACCCGGATAAGTTAATACAACTAAAAACTTTTGATGTAACTGATTACGTCAATAGTTTTGAGTACATTAACTAAATATTTTAATTAAATTAATTTAAAAGTTTAAGTACATGAATTTTGTACTTAAACTTTTAAATTAACTTTAATTAAAATATATAGTTAATGTACTCAAAACTATTGACGTAATCAGTTACATCAAAAGTTTTGAGTTGTATTGACCATCCGGGTTTACAGTGCTTGAGTTCTCCACATGTCCACACAGTTGTTTGCACTACGACACACATGAGTACGGAGGCATTGGATGGACGCGATGCAGGATCACTTCTCGGGATGATGTTTATCGCTTGTGAAAATGCTGTCAGTCTCCTCTGGGCTGCACGCTAATGCTGGATCTTTGGCTGGTGAAGTATTCTATTAAAAAGAGAGGCAGAGGAAAAGAGATGGAGAAAAAGAAAAATGAAGATAGAAGCGAGGGGATAGAAAGGGAGTGAGAGAAGGAAGGAGAGAGGTAGGGGAAGAGACAGGCAGAAGGAGAGAGAGAGAGAGGGTGGAGGAGAGACTGGGCAAGACAGAGAAACAGGTGGAGGGAGAGAGAGGGGGAGAGAGAAAGAGGTGGAGAGGGAAAGAGATGGAGAAGAAAAAATTGAAAGAGAGGGAAAGAGAGAGAACATCATACCAACCAATTGCCTAATGGTAGATGCTGTTCAGTCATGCCCTGTCTCTTTTATGGCTCTAACCACATTTTATTAAAAAGAAGATTAAAGGTCCTACAATGAAATCCACCTATCAAGAATGTCACTTCACATTACCCTCAACTCTTCTACCCTTTACGACCGATTCAAAGTCACTCACCATTATGGGGAAAGTTTGTCTTAATTTGGCAGAAAATCGTCTTTTCAGCAGTCAGGCCCTTGGTTTGGATTGCACCTTTCTTTGCCGTCACTCGAGAATGAAGGGGAATTAAAGCAGTAAGCATCATTTCTTTTTTTCCAGCTCAAACACTTTATATATATATATATGTGTGACACATCTAGCTCCTATACCAGCAATTGAGCTCTGTCTCTCCTGGAGTTGCTGTGTGGATGGTCAGTGAGAAAATGCAGTAACGTCATGCAAGTGTTTCAAAGTCAAAGTCAGCTTCATTGTCAAATCTGCCATAAGTAGAAGACATAAACAGAATTCAAATTGGGCTACTCACAGACCTGCGATGCTGCAACACACAGAATACACAAAATCTAAAATGGACAATTAACATTTATTTAGGTTAGGGACTTTAGGTTAATAGGTGCACTAGGTACATTTAGGCTAAGTATGTGTATATTGATAAATACAGGACAGTTCGTCCAATAACTTCAGAGGTCTTGGTATGAATTCATGCAGAGCTCACAATCATATGCATTATGTATTGCACTACTTGGCTATGTTCTTTTTCTCTTTAGGAAGTATTTAATTCTGTTTGTCTCTCTTCTTGAGCATAAGTGAGTTAGTGAAGTTTGATTAACGCTCTCACAGTAAAGCTGACCATTCCCCCTTCTCCACACACGCACACACGCGCACACACACACACACACACACACGCACACACATGCGCGCACACACACATGCATGCACACACACAAACACACACACACACACACACACACACACACACACACACACACACACACACACACACACACACACACACACACACACACATCCCCATGCCTATATTTAAAACTATATAGCCTTTTCAACATCATCATTCTTCTATGGGATCAGACAGGCCAAGCCTAACTTTTGCAACTAGCATCACTCACGATATATTGACACAGAATAGTGACATATGGGGACTTTGGAATAGCATTTGAGTTTTCTTTTATTTTTCTGTCCGTGATCAATTTACTCAGTCATCTTGGTTCAATTCTCCCCTTCCAATGTTTTTCCTTTCAGACAGTTTTATGGTTTTATGGGGCTTTCCCTCACCTTTCAAGAACCAGGAAGGAAACCGAACTGAAAAATGCCAGATAACATTGAAATGTAAATACACACGTAGGATTCAAGAACAGAAGGTGAATATTGCAAAGCGCTCCTATTCTCCCCAGTGGCACTTGGTTTGGGGAGTAAGTTGTTTCTATTAAAATTTACATGGGAAGGGCATTTCGCTGGCGAGATTGATATGTCAGTCTAACAATGTCCAATTAAAAAGGAGAATGCTTCTATTATCGCTTCGTTGGAAAGAGCTACGGTGGAAAGTGGTGGAAGGACACGTCGCTGGCGGTTAAAGGTGCAATTCCGTCAGGCGTGAAATAACTACAACCTACATATCATAACTCATATTTTCCCATTGGAGTGAATAATGTGCTCTCTGATTGTACTGTGTCGTTTTTTTCAGCCCCGCACAAAAAGATCAGGACCAGAAATGCATTATGCAATTCTAACAATTCTGTTGTGGCATTGGCCATAACTTTAAAGCTTAATTGACATATTTTTTCGAATGAAGTATGATAAGTAGAGCTTTATTTTAGACTAAGGATGTGTGCTTGTTGCTTCTGTGAGAGCAATGGTAGATATGGAACAGGCTATACAGTACTTCAGGCTGTCTGTACTTATTCAGTGTCTAAAAATACCAACTCTTCGGCATGTTTATTTAAAAAGAATTAAGGGCAAATATTTTTGACCTTCTCAAAACACTGCAGAACCGTATTGCAGAACACTTTCCAGTCAAACCATCCCTGACAGAATTCATTAACTCCAACATGTGCACCCCATGACCCTTTTGTACAAATCAATGTCTAGCATGTTCTCCCAGGAAGACCCAGGAAGGAGATTTAATCCAGGGAAGGATTTAAGATTGATGAACAGGGGCGCTGCTAGAAATTGTGGGTCCCCTGAAAAAAATAATTTTGGGCCCCCACCCCAACCATATCATAGTCCTCTTTGGGCCCCTGTCAAGTGACAGAGGGATCACTTTAGGACGTGAGGATCCGCTGGTGGTGGTTTGGCAAAGAGGGAAACGACAAGGTAGGGGTACCGTAAACGGCAACAGAGATATGTTTTCATTTCATCATTTTATGATTTCATTATAAGACAGACACAAACTGGCTGTCTATTTACATAGATAAACGTATCCAACTAACCAATGACAAAGAAATAGGAGTCTCTCACTGGTACAGCATTACTTGTATATTACTTATACAAGTATTATACAAGTATTGTCTCTCCTCCAAATGAGAAAATACAGCAGATAACTCTACCTCCCCCGTGGTTGGCAGCCGGGGGTAAGAGGGCATAAACAGGACCAAAGGGCAAGACCCTTGGGCAACAGCAGCAGCCCACACGCTCTCTCCGTGAAGCACGGTGTTCCTCTAGGGCATCATCGCAAAAGGGAAGTAACTACACATTTTGTCAAAACCGAGTTTAGACTGGAAATGGACTTTATAACACCTCTTTTGCCTTGTGGCTAAATATCTTGCTTATTTATATTAAGAAAGCACACGAACGAATCACCACTATAATACCGACAACATGTTTGACTAGGAAGTATGACATCTTTGAAGACATTTTTCTCAGTTTCAATGTTCGCGTAGTTACTGCACTTTGCCTTTGTAGGGCATCACTACACTCCTGCCAAGCCTATAGTGGAGCTCTCTGCTGCCTCTCTACATTTGCATTTATTCACATAAAATATATCTGTAGCATATAGGAGATGCACTGTACTGTATATCTCGAAGGTCAGCTGTGACAGTTGATTAATTGATCAAATTTACAGATTTAAAAGTTAATCAGTTATTTTCTTTGTAGATTTTTTTGAAAGTTTAAAAAACAATTACAACTAAATTACTTTGTGTTGTAGGAGGCAAAACAAAACAGTTGAGGTTATTTGTTTTGGGTTGATTCACTAAGAGAGAGATTAACAATGGAAGATTAGTTAGCGATAAAAATCATTTTTGATCACAGGCACAGCCCCAATGCACATAAATATATTTATTAAATTATATATTATATGAGCTACTGAAATATTACAGCCATAGCCTTAATGCTGTCTGCCCGCATCTTGCTGTAGTAGTTGAGCAACAGGATTCTACCTCAGTTGTTTTCCTTAAATCCTCAGGAAACAACATCAGCATGAATGCATGATTTGTTACATATATGGCAACCTATGAACAGTAGCGGTTTTAGGCACAGGCAAAAACACTAAAGTAAAACACTGTAGAACCACCACTGCCTATGAAACAAAAAAATGATGCCCATTGGTTGAGATGGCAATTGACTCACAGCACTTAAACAAGCAGAAAGATAATTAAGCCACTCTAAGGGTCTGGCAAGACGTGTCCATAGCAGCACCTTTGTGGGAGACCCCAGTGAGAATGGACATCTCTGTCTTTCTGACTGTCCAGAATGACCGCCCAGAATTATGCTGAATGCACTCCCACCCGCTACTGTACATCACATTTGATTTTCATGACTCAGTTTTACTCTGGCTGTGGATAGGGTACACATTCAGGACATTAAAACCTCAATTACTCTATGAAGAGAGAGAGAAAGGAGCGAGAGAGAGAGAGAGAGAGAGAGAGGTAGAGAGAGAGAGAGAGAGAGAGAGAGAGAGAGAGAGAGAGAGAGAGAGAGAGAGAGAGAGAGATGCATGTATGTTGTGTATGCAGTGTGTACAGTAGTGTCTAAGGATGGCCCGTAGTAACCCCAATGCTTTCTGTGTGATTCATGGTGTTGGATTTCACAGAGGCAGAGGCTGCCCTATTCACACGGTGGGCCCTATCACCTACCCTATCACCTATCATGGTGGGCCCTATCACCTATCAGCGTCAAAACACAATGTGGAAACAACTCGGCCATGCGTTAACAGCCACTGCAGCTGGGTCCAGTTCTCCCTCAGAGATCTTGGCCGCTTGGACCAGTTGGATGGCTTATAGTTATTGTTGTAATGACTAAGTAGTTCTAAGTTCTAAGTAGTAGGCTCACGTGAACTTTTGGTTGTCTCTTCGGTGTATAAAAAAAGAACTTTATTTGCTCTCCACTGCTAACATGGACATACAGTACCTGGGGCTTTCACATGGACAGACCAAATCAAAATCATTTCCACCCTGGGCTGCTCACCACTACCGCCCTCTTTCACTCTTTCAAAATAAAAGGCTCTGTAGATTCCCTGCTACATTGTTTCCGAGGATCAACTCCCTCCTTTTTTTAAGGACTTGAAAAGTTAATCACTTTTATTTACCATTTATTTTGATGGCATGTCATCACGGAAAGAATAGATTCATTGACAGCTTAGCATTGAACTAGTCTGCCAGCTGTGGGTTACACACAATGTCATTTTTATGATCTTGACCAAAATTGCCCAGAAAATATAACAACAGCTTTTGCAACATGTTATCACCAACATCTTGTTAGTGCAGTGTTAGTGTCTTTAGGGTGCAGGGTCATGAGGATAGCTGATGACAATACTCGTTAGGAACTGAAGTGTCACTTTGGAAAACTGAACAGACGCTAGGCAAGCGTTGTTTTCTGTGTTGACTTTGGCTAACACCATTTATTTTTTATTTAACCTTTCTTTAACAAGGAAGTGGTCCCATTGAGTTACAATAACTCTTCTGCCAGGGAGTCTTGGCCAAGAAGGCGGCCAAAAGTTACATTTCAATTAAAACAACAAACACAAATGACAGGACAATCCACAGCTACATCACCTCTAAACAGACAAAACACATAAATTTTGTTGTCTATGTACGCAGACAACTAAAAAGCAGACATCACAACACAACATATAATTATGAATGAATTGCTGCGGCTGAATAGTGCAGCTGAATAGTTGCTGGTGATGGAGAGACATGTTGGAAAGATGGTTGGTGGTTTGGTGCACCCAGTCTGCCAGGCTCAAATCCAGAGTAATCAAACACAGAGAGCAATACATCACATAGATGACCTTAGGCACTTACAGCAACAGGCTTAATAAAATGAGCGTCAAACAAAATACTTGGTGTCTGTCATTTTGGTTGATTGAAGTGCTCTTCCACCAGCCAAAGCTTGTTATAACACACGTGTTTCTGTTTGCGTGCTCATTCACATGGGAAATGTGGAAAAACAGTGCCTGCGCAAGTTCTGGAAGACTCTAATACTCTAAAAAACTTGTAAAAACCCTTCTCTTCCGAGACTGCTTCCCTTCTTAACAAAACTAACATAACTAACAATCACTAAACCAACGTTCTCTCTCTCTGTCCCTATGCAGAAGTACATATGTCTGTGTGTCCCTACCCTGTGTCCCTTTACACCTCTGTCTGCTTATGTCCTCCTTTGTTTGTAAGTCGCTTTGGACAAAAGCGTCTGCCAAATTCAATGTAATGAAGTAATGTAATGATCGCGCCTCTGAGAACTTCCTGACCTCTGAGTATGCCAGACCAAACGCTAAGACCTCGGTGTGACCGCCAGGCTTAGTCAAATTAACCTAATTACTGATGTACAAATGGTTTATGTTTTACAGGGACTCTAAGACTGTGTACTTCCACTGACCAGAGCTTGAAGTTTTATTTACTGAGTAAATACTATTTGCAAGCTTACAACATTGCAAGTGAAATGAACACGAGAGCAACGCAAAACCAGTCATTAGTCAAGCACGACAGCTTACAGGCAGAAACACAGGCAGTTTAATGCCATCAGTATCATTTGAACCTTCAAAAACCCATATGACTCGCTGTAAAGGTTCCTGACTTAAACACGCTTGATACCGGCTTTTCTATTATACAGCGTAATTCGGTGTCAATTGCTGTGTGATTCCCGAGATGAGGAACAGAAAAGGCGGCGTGATGCAAGGGCTGGTAACTCAGGCGTGGGTGAAGGCACGGTTCACACTGCTCCTGTTCAGACTTGCTCGGACCCGTCCATACCCACCAGGCCTGTGCCCTGATCTCACTACCTGGCTCTCACACTGCCAGTCAAGGGCATCGTTATGGACTTGTGTTTTAATGCACGGGTCCATCAGAGAGCTTATATCAAAACAATACAGATTTTTTTTTCAGGTAATATATACTTTTATGGGCAACTAGTTTTGGTATATCCTTTAAGTTGCTATATGTTTCTGATATTGCATTTGTTTGTGTTTATATTTTAATCTTTCAGCAGATGCTCCTGTCCCACACAACTAATGTTTCAATAATAATAGTAGTAATAATAATAACAATAATAATAATAATAATAATAATAATAATAATAATAACTAATCTGCATTTGTATAGCACATTTCATTTCATACAAGGAATGTAGCTTAGTCTGCTTCACAGTTTGACAGAGGAACACAGGACAGAGATACACATGGGACGCTTTGTTATAGTTCAGTAGCACCAGAGGGCCCAGGTGGGGCACTGTGGAGAGATCCACTAGTGCCCCACCCCCAGTGCCTAGGGGAGCTTGTTTGCCAGGCTAAAGGGAAAACAGAGTCCCTCTGTTGGGGTTGGTGGTGGTGGTGGTGGGGGGGGGGGTGACAGTGTAGGCAAGGTTGGACAGGTAAGTCTTCAATTGCCACTGCCTCTCTAAAGTGCTGGGGTGGGGCTTTCTATCTCTTTGGGGCGTACTGTAGCATGAGAAGGCTGCTTCTCCGATCCTCTTGGGTGGTGCCTCTGGAATCCTCGAGAGGCCTGGCCTCAGTGGCTCTACTGTATGGGCGAGTGCAGGAATGTGAAAGAGCACAGTGTGTCAGTGACACAGCCAGTGTTGGGAAGGTTACTTTAGAAATGTAACTCGTTACAGTTACAAGTTACCCTGTTTAAAATGTAATAGTAGTGTAACTTTTTGAATTACTTTATCTGAGTAATGTACCTGCTACATTTATTTTGTAATTAAATTACGTAACGGAATTACATGTATCGCATTACTCCCCAACACTGGACACAGCATGGGGCTAGATCCTTAACAGCTTTGAACACTAGTAACAGTACTGTACTTTAAAGTCAATTCTATAGGACACAGGTACCCAGTGAAGCTCAGGTAGTGTTGTAATGTGTAATGTGCTCCGTTCTTCTAGTTTTTAAGACGTTGCACTTGAACCAAGAACAAAATAAACCCTGCCAGACAGGAAACTCATCCCTACCAACACTACTCCTCTCCACAAGCCTCCACAGACTAGTGAGTGGAACAGCCTGGCCCCATAGTGTTTGCTTCTAGTTTAGGGGGGGTCACGTCAGGACGTGGGATCCGTTGGTCGTGGTTTGGCAGAGAGTGAGATGACAAGGTAAGGGGAACCGTAAACGGCAACAGAGACAACAGAGATATGTTTTCATTTAATCATTTTATGATTTCATTATAAGACAGACACAAACTGGCTGTCTATTTACATAGATAAACGTATCTAACTAACCAATGACAAAGAAATAGAGTCTCTAGTTTCTAGTTCACAGAGTCTGGGCTGTGTGCAGTAGGAAGACTGCTTGTTTTTCACAGCCTATGAAGCATATGGAAAGATATCAACAACTATACTGTATACCTCCCTACTCCACTGCCGCCCCCCGTGACAGAATATCATGCATGTCGATGGGAAAAACAGATCGATACAAATGGGGTTCCCAATAGGGATCCAGCCTATAGGCACAGCACAGCGCTGAGGCCTGCAACAGCACTACAGAAAATATAAGAAAAATATTCACATCACATTATAGCCAACCGCATCACCAAATCACAACAGTTGGTAATCTAAAATGCGTTATCACTGCTACCCTGGCTGCTGCTTGTCTTTGACAGGTTTTAGCATTTCTTTCAGTAGTTTAGACCACACTGTTTACAGAAAATATCCACACTGTTGCTGCTGTTTAACCTAAAATGTAGATTTAGTTTTTTTTTTCTTGTTATTATGATTTTCTAATAAAATCATAATAACATGACAAACAGAACACGACCCGATTGAGGGCACTCCAGTCCAGTAGGAAACCCGCTTTCTCAGAGCTGTGACCTGCCCGCCCGGACCGGAGGGGCCAGTGATGGACGTACCAGCTGCTTCACTGACAAGCCCCGATTCCGACGGAGTCCGCGGGGAGGAACTCTGGGATGCGTGGAGACCATTGGCCGGGCACGGGAGGGGTCGGTGCCAGCCTGATTTCACGGGCCATTTCACACACGGCAGTGGAACCACTTTCCTCTAGCGCGGACTTTATTTATTTATTTATTTATTTATTTATTTATTTATTTAACTTTTCCACAGGTAGGTCAGGGATTTTGCCAGCAGGGGGCAGTCTATGCCCGATAAATATGATGCTTGTGGCTCTGGAACAGCATCACGTTTTAGCGTTTTAGTGATGGTGTTCCAGACCGAACAGTCTAGCTGTGAAGAAGAACAGGAATTGCCCTAGAAATCTGCATTTGTCTCTCCCCCCCCCCCCCCCCCCTCTCTGTCTGTCTGTTTATCTTCTTCTGAGCCTGTGTCAGATTTAAAATTAAGAAAATAGCTGTCTGTGACTGTCGATCCATTAAGGCAAAGAGTTATGTAGCACCGGGAGGAGAGCATATGAGTGTATCGATAGAAAAAGATAGAGTGAAGTGAAAGAGTATTTAAAATGTGCAATCTAAAATAAGAGAGACCGACGAGAAAAAGATGGAGAGACAGATAACACTCGTATCCAGAATCAATATTTATATTAATGCAAACCTGGGATCCACATGTTACATTCTCTAATTTTTAAAACAGTAAGCCTGTGTTCAAGACCAGGTTATTATACCTTTAAAAAATAAATGAAGACGGCTCCCTAGTGATTCATGAGAAAAGCACACCATAAAAAAAACAAAACAAAAAGACAGTAAAGGTCTAACTCATAAAATGTCTGTTGTGTCTTGAATAATATATTAAAATGTCCCTGAAGTCTGTTGGCTAAAGCCTTAGAAAACATTTTATAGTTAATGCACATTAAGAACACAAGCCGCCAGTTCCTCAACAAGCCCGTCGCCTCTTTTATGAAACAGCGGTGGTGCACCCTGCTGGTAGCTAATCGGCACTTCACACTCTCGAAGCTCTCCCGTGGCTTCTCGTGATAGGTTAAGCCTAAAAGACCCCAAAATCACCGGTAGATTTCCGCTGGCAGGCCATCGATTCCCGGTGAAAGCTCCCTCGGAAAGCCGCTGGACAGCTTCGGAAGGCTCCTGCAGACTAATTTCCCTGGCCGGGGTCCACCTGTCATTCAGCTGCAGTTTTCGGAAGTCCTTTAGAGGTAATTGGGTTACGCTCGCAGGAAGGCAGTCAGAAGTCAAATGAATGTTAAGAGCCGTTGTCACCTTTGTCATTTGCTCTGAATCACTGCTTACCGGCTTGTCATTCTGACATCTGAAGTGACACAGGCACATATGTCTCTTCTGTGTCACTTTATGTTGTGTCATTAAAAAATTTTTTTGAAGTAAGCATTATTATCATCTACAGAAGAAATTATGGCCTTGACCAATGCTCCACTTACTGTATCTCCTCCGGATGTTTGGCCTTTCCAAATCGGCAGTCTCTTTCTCCAACGTTAAAAATATAGCTCTTCACCACGCATGCAGTACAATTCAAACAGAAACCTTTACAGTAATATTTGTCTTTGACCATTCTTAACAATATGACAGTTCTGAGCTGTCTTCTTTGCAGTTCAAATTACCCACGACTCCTCAAGCTTATCAAAGGGAGAGAGAGACACACATGGGGAGAGAAATAGGGAGAGAGGAGGAGAAAGAGAGAGAGAGAATAAGACAGAGAGAGCAAGAGGAATAGACAGCTAGACAAACAGGGTGAGCAACAGAGAGAGAAAAAATAAGAGAATGAGTGAGAGAGAGAAAGAGAGAGAGACAGAGAAAGACAGAAAGAGAGAGAGAAAAAAACGAGAGAGGACTAAGGTAAAAAGGTACACTGCTTCGGTCTCTCAGGAGACACTGGAGCTATTTAACAGGTGGGTGAAGGTGGGCAAAATGGGGGAAAAAAACAGCCGAAAGCCTGTAACTGTAAAGCAAGCGGTGTTTGCTGGGATGACCTGGTCCTTTGGGGTTGGATGGATAGATTAGTCCAATTATGCAGCCTGGCAGAGTCTCCAACACACTTGTGTTCTCATCAATCATTCACAACTCCTTCAGCATCTCTCGGCAACTGTCTCCTCTGACCTGACCTCTCTGTCCAATCCAACTCCCAGACTCACAGCCTCCTCTCCCTCTCCTTCAGTCTCTCCCCCCCCCCTCTCTCTCATTCAGTCTCTCTTTTCTCTCTCTCCTTCAGTCTCTCTCTCTCTTTTCTCTCTCTCTCCCTCTCTCTCCTTCAGTCTCTCTCTTTCTCTCTCCCTCTCTCTCCTTCAGTCTCTCTTTTCTCTCTCTCTCCCTCTCTCTCTCCTTCAGTCTCTCTCTCTCTCTCCCTCTCTCTCTCCTTCAGTCTCTTTCTTTTTTCACTCTCTCTCTCTCCTTCAGTCTTTCTTTTCTCTCTCTCTCTCCTTTCTCCCTCAGTGTCTCTCTTTCTCTCTGTCCTTCAGTCTCTCTCTTTCTCTCTCTTTCTCTCTCCCTCTCTCTCTCTTGCTTTCTCTCTCTCTCTGTCTCTCTCTTTCAGTCTCTCCCTCCTTCAGTCTCTCTCTCTCCTTCAGTCTCGCTCTTTCTTTCTCGCTCTGTCTCTCCTTCAATATCTCTCTCTGTCAATCTTTCTCTTTCTATTTCTCTCTCTCCATCATTCCCATGCGCTGTTCTCCCTCCCGTTCTCTCTATTCTTGCCGTCCTTCTATTTCTTTGTCTTTATGTCTCTCCCTCTTTTTGCCTTTTCTCCTGGTAGTCCATCAAACCAAAGTTTGAAGTGCATGAAACTTCGGACAGGAGCTACGGATGGGTTTCAAATTTTCTCTCCTCCTTTTTTTTGGAAGAAACTTCTCTATTCATCATATAGCATTGTTTTCTTTCCCCACTTGCCTCCTATTGATTGGCTCAAGGAAACTTCAGGTAGCTAGCTGGACATACAGATTGAGGATTTCAAGATTGTGTGTGTGTGTGAGTGTGTGTGTGTGTGTGTGTGTGTGTGTGTGTGTGTGTGTGTGTGTGTGTGTGTGTGTGTGTGTGTGTGTATGTGTGGGTGTGTGAGTGTGTGTGTGTGTGTGTGTGTGTGTGTGTGTGTGTGTGTGTGTATCCTCTGTGGCTCCACGCTCACTCTTTATGTGAGTGAGCCTCTTTGCCTGTTCTTATTGACCTGCGAGCAGTCCGAGTGATAGGGAAACATATCCAAACCCATTCATAATACAAGTGTGTATCCTCCACCAAGACATCATAAAATATCTTAAATGCATGTTTGATAGTCTCTCCCTCAGGTGGCTCCGTCCACCTTAAATACTAATGCACGTTTGATAGTCTCTCCCTCAGGTATGTCCGTCCACCTTAAATACTAATGCACGTTTGATAGTCTCTCCCTCAGGTACAGTATCTCCGTCCACCTTAAATACTAATGCACGTTTGATGGTCTCTCCCTCAGGTATCTCCCTCCACCTTAAATGCTACTTCTTTATCCTCCCTTCTGACCTTTCTCTCGATACAAGTTTGTGGCTTCAAATATCATATATGTG
>CM059277.1:5107265-5124765 GCA_030347295.1 Setipinna tenuifilis
AATTTTTCTTTTCATCTCTTCTGTGAATATAGTGATGGTGAAGGGCTAATATCACAATGTACAGTACAGGCCAAAAGTTTGGACAGGACACACCTTCTCATTCAATGCATTTTCTTTACTTTTAATAACTATTTACATTGTGGATTCCCACTGAAGGCATCAAAACTGTGAATGAACACATATGGAATTATGTACTTAAATTAACTTTTGTGATAGTATATATTTCCACATGTGTTCATTTATAGTTCCTACACCACCTCCTACACATTAGGCATAAATCTACAAAATGTGTGTGTGTGTGTGTGTGTGTGTGTATGTCTGAGTGAGAAAGACTATTAACGTTAGGGCTTCAGCAATTCCTGTTGCCTTTTAATTGTTTTCTGGATCAGACGTTGATTTGATGTCACGTTGCCATCATATGCAGACTGCGAAACAAAAGCCTGGGAATCTTTTTTTGTTTTTTTTCTGCATTAGCAATGTGTGATTATATTCTATAAAACAGCATTCTGGCAGACGCCCACAAACTCATTACACGAGAAGAAGAGAAGAGAGGGACAGACAGAATAGAAAAAGAGAAAGCAGAGCAGTGGAGAGAGACTGAGAACGAGAGAGGCAGAGAGAGAGAGAGGGAGAGAGAAAGAGGGATGGAGAGAGAGAGAGAGAGACAGAGACAGAAACAGCTTGAGGTGCAGATGGACTATGCAAACCTTCATTGCACATTCATTTGAAGCCACTTACGTCTTAATTGATTCGGTGCTAGTGTGTGTGCTAGTGTGTGTAGCGGTGGTGTCCTCAGCAGATGCAGCCCGCTTGCGTTGTGTGGTGTGTGGTGTGTGGTGTTGTGTGTTGTGTGGTGTGTTGTGTGGAGCCACCCAAACGGATTCAATTCCCCCAATCAATACCCCATCGCCCAGCCGGCTGCTGACTGCCGACTGCCGACTGCTCCGCCCAGCACCTCATTTCCTGCGCACCCAGCTTCCTTCCGATCCCAAAAATAAATAAATCAAAAGAGAGAGACGGAGGGAATTGCAGAGGGAGAGAGAGAGAGAGAGAAAGAGGGAGAGAGAGAGAGGGAGAGGGAGGGAGACAGAGAGGGAGAGAGAGAGGGAGAGAGAGAGATAGAGAGAGATAGAGAGTGGGAGCGAGTGGGAGAGAGAGGGAGAGAGAGAGAGAGAGAGAGAGGGAGAGAGAGGGAGAGAGTGGGAGAGAGAGGGAGAGAGAGAGAGAGAGAGAGGGGGAAATCTGGGGGAAAAACGCAGAGAGAACTACAGGGAGAGAGAAAGGAAAATGGGTGGGTGGGGGGCTGTTGGGTGCAAAAGCAACCCAATATGAAAGGATGAATTCTGGGTGCCATGACAACCGGGAACTTCAAAAAATCCATTTGAATGGTGCTTCCTGCCTCTCCAGTAGAGAGAACTTCCTCTTCTCTTTCCTCTCCTCTCTCCTCTCTTCTCCTCTCTCCTCTTTCCTCTCCTCTCTCCTCTTTCCTCTCCTCTCCTCTCCTCTCCTCTCCTCTTTCCTCTCCTCTCCTCTCCATGCCCTCCCACTTCCCCCCTCGAGCATCAAAAGAAGTTTGGCACGGCTCGGTTGTTCGTGTCACGCATGGCGCATGTCCTCGCTGGGTGCTGCCAGTGTGCGCGTGCAGTACACACACGAGAGGCTGAGAGGAGGAGGAGAGTCTACCGACTAACGGCGAACATACCGAACCACCCAGCCCCCCCCCACAAAAAAAAAAAGAAAAGAAAAAAAAACACTGATCAATAATTCCATGTCATGGCTTTGACCACCTGCCATGTAGAGACACAGCCTGCTTCCCTGACTGTCCTCATGTCAGCTCTGACTTTAGGCCGTGCTGTGTTGGTACTCTGTGTAGTCTGTGTGTGCTTTTTATGTGTGATGGCTAGCAGGGCTGTCGCTCGCCAGGCTGGGTGTGTAGAGACATGGGCACCCTGTCCAGATCACACTTGTGTGGGCGTGTGTGTGTGAGTGTGTGTGTGTGTGTGTGTGTGTGTGTGTGTGTGTATATGTGTATGTGTATGTGTGTATGTGTGTGTGTGTGTGTGTGTGTGTGGGTGTGTGTGTGTGTGTGTGTATGTGTGTGTGTGAGTGTGTATGCATGTGTGTGTGTCCGCGTGTGTGTATGTGTGTCTGTGTGTATGTGTGTGTGTGCATGTATGTGTGAGTCTGTGGGTGTATGTGTATGTGTGTCTGTGTGTGTGTATGTGTGTATGTGTGTGTGTGTGAACCCCATGCCGCCTTCACTCACACTGTGTGACACCTCCCGACAGGCTCCAGTGGAGCTCAGAGGAGATCTCCGTTCTTCTGATGTGTTCCAGGAGGGTGTGTGTGTGTGTGTGTGTGTGTGTGTGTGTCGTGTGTTGGGGTGCCTAATGACACATACTTGTCACCGGAGGTGGGGGGCAGACCCTGGTGTCAGCACCGGTCCCAGGATGCAGCCAATGAGGCACGTATGCAGAAGCGGCGTGCTGAGTTTTGTGGTCGATTACCCTGCTCTGCCTCCTCTGCCGCAGACCTTATGAGACTGTATCAGTATCACGCTCCTTTTTAGAGGAAATGTTTTGCATCTGTTTAGCATGTTGGGTTCTACTAAGAGGACTTTTTTTAGCAGATAGTAGGCTATACTTGAAAAGAAAGGATATCAAACACAGATTTTTCCTTTTTGATTTTGGTGGGGTACCATTAGGAGTTAGGAGGACAAAATGGTCGTTTATGGAAACCTTCACCATGATCTGTGTGTTTGCATAAGGGGAGGGGTGGAAATTAACTTTACAAAATGTGAGACATTTCCACACAGCCACTGACAAATAAATGGTGAAATTCACCATCCACTCAACAGCTAATTGTTATTGCTATTTTGTGTCTGAAATCCACCAGCCACTTGCATATTTTACCAGCGTTTGGCCAGTGGCTGCTGCCTGGCTGGTGCTGGTGAGTTCTATTTGCATTAACCAGTGTATTAAGTAAGTAATAACATAACAAACAAACACAGAAACAAACAAACAAACAAACCTTTCCTTTCCAAACTATTCCTTTTACAAATCATTAAATCACCCCTCTAAGCAATTGCTCAACAGAGAGGTAAAACCTGACTCTCAGCACTGCTGGATTTAATGTCTACTCAAGGCTCCCGGCCATGAAGGCACGATTATGTATTCAGGGAAACCTGGGAAAGCGCTAGCTGATGCTATCTAAAGCCGCTAATCATTTTTCCAATGGATCTTTAAAGGTTGGGTCAGCGATAATGGTGCAGGCTAGCCACTTTGAAACTCAGCAGCAAAACAAACAAACAGGTTCTATCCCCATGGGGAGTGTTTCCCTAGAAACACCTTTTAGTAGCCACCATATTTACAGCAATGCCCTGCCGTCAGCACATGACGGACAGCTAGATCATTGTCCATATTGATTGGATTTGTTTGCTTTCTTTTAAACAAGTGCTACAAAGCCCTCGGATTTGCATCAGAGCAGTGCCTTCTGTGCCTAAATGTGAGGTGGGCTGTATTTTTTTTACGTTTGTAACCTGCCATGGCTGAGCCCCCCTTCAAACGCTTGAAGCTGGATGTGTGGACATGAAAGTAAACCCTGAGAGGAATCAAGGCCTGAATGACGGGAGTGAACAGTGAGTGAGTGTACAGTTACTATGGGAGATCTTATGTACAGTTGGCAGGTGAACATACACTTTTGTATAGCACAAACAAAGTCCTTTTCATTGCTACACCACTGACAGATTTCAGCATAACAATCAAGCATTGCTCAGAGACTATTTTTCATAGGCTCCAGCGTCATAAGGGTGTGAATCAGAAATGGTACAACAAATAAATAGGCAATTTAAGCCTTAACACTCCATATGGACATTTGATATTCAACAGTGAATCCTGTTTCTATGGCAATGTGACCATTTCAGTGGGTCATTTCGTGCCTTTCATTGTCCATTACAAAGACAAAAGTAGGGCACTGTTTTTATGCTCCCTGTGCACGGCTTCCTCGCCTGCCTCTGTGAAATCGCGGTGACAAAGTTCTCTCTCTCCCACCTGTTTTGGGTGGCTTTCAAGTGTGTGCGGTTCCGAGCTCGCAAATCAAGTTCTGAAGAGCCCTCCACGGACTTGTGACTGGGTTCTTAGCCCACGGGAGTGTTCCATCGCCCACGGGAGTGTTCCATCGCCCACGCCACTCCTCCTACACACCGCTCTCATCCCTCTCTCTGTTTCTCTCTCTCTGTTTTACGCTCTCTCTGTTTCTCTCTCTCTATGTTTCTCTCTGTTTCTCTCTCTTTCTCTTTGTCTCCCCCCTCTTTGTACTTTCATCTCTCTCTCTCTCTGTTTCTCTCTCTGTTTTTCCCTCTCTCTGTGTTTCTCTCTCTCTCTATGTTTATCTCTCTTTCTCTCTGTTTCTTGCTCTCTCTGTTTCTCTTTCTCTCTCTTTCTCTTTGTACTCTCATCTCTCTCTGTTTCTGTCTCTCTCTGTTTCTCGCTCTCTGTTTCTCTCGTCCCCCTCTCCTACCCTCCCAATCTCTCTCTCCCTCCCTCTCCCACTCCCTCCCTCTCTCTCCCTATTTCACTCACTCTCGCTATCTGTCTTTCTTACTCCCTCCCCCTCTCTCTCTCCCCCGCTTTCTGTGTCTTTTCACTCTCTCGTCGTCTCTCTCCCTCTCTCTCCCCTTCTCTCGCTCTCTCTGTCTCTCTCTCTCTCGTTGCCTCTCTCTGACTGTTTGTGGTTGTGAGAGAGAAACAAATAGAGTAAGAGGATGTGAGGTTAACAGAAAGCACCACAGACACACAGTCAGTAAGGTAAACAAAAAATAAAATGATTACAGTAAAAAAAGGCAAGAGGAAAATCAGTAGAAAGAAAAAAGAAATAAAAAGACTTGAAAAGATTGCAAATATTGGGGGAACTGTACAAAAAGGGAGGAGAGGCAGAAAGAATGAAACAAAGAAACAAAGAAAAAAAAAAAAAAGAGAGAGACAGAGAGAGGATACAGAGTGTCCACATAGGTCCATGCATGAGTCTGGTCCCTGAGGGAAAAGGCTTTCTTAGGTACCCATAGTCCCCACAACAAAAGCCTGCTACACACACACACACACACACACACACACACACACACACACACACACACACGCACCACAGAGATGACTGCATACCCAGCATTCATATTGAGGTAAAATCTGTGAAGCTTAGTTTTGCCCTCCATCACCTGTGCCTCCATATCCTGTCCCAAAGTATGCCAATAACAAAGGTATGTTATGCTGGACATGCTGCTAATATTGTCCATATGTGGCAGTGTGTATGCTTATGACATGCCATGCCCACTGGCCAAATACTGGTAAAATATGAAAGTGGCTGGTAGGTTTTAGACACAAAATAATAATTTACTACTGAGTGACTGGTGAATTTTACCATTTATTTTTTCTGTGGCTGGTAAAAGTTCACATTTTGCTGATTTCCACACTTCTACTTTCCACACACACACACCCAGACAAACACACACATACATACACACACCAACATACATCACACACACACACACCAACATCTCTCTCGCTCTCTCACACACACACAAACACACACACACACACACACACACACACACACACACCAACACCTCTCTCTCTCTCTCACACACACACACATGCACACACACGCACACACACACACACACACGCCCTCCTCATCTCTACTTTGAGGTGTGAAAAGTGGCTATGCTAACCTAGCGTAGCCTTACAGCAATCTGAACATGCTCTCTGCTGCCCAGCATTTTGCTAATTTCCACACTTCTACTTTACACACACACACACACACACACACACACACACACACACACCCACCCTCCTCGTCTCTGCTTTGAGGTGTGAAAAGTGGCTATGCTAAACATGCTCTCCGCTGCCCGGCCTTGACGGGGGCGCCGGGCGACTCATCGCCGCGGTAACAAATAGCCAAATAAATCAGGAGGTGCCCCGCACAGCTCACTTGATAAAACCCGCTGACGATTGAATGATAAATATGGGCTCCCTAGCGACGCCCGCATCGCATCCAGTCGCTGTGGGCTGCCTGGAGGTTACTGCTGTATACTTTAGCCACCGCTGACCATCTATCACCTGGCCAACCTACTGGCCATGCTTCAGGACAGACCAGAGAGAGAGAGAGAGACAGAGAGAGAGAGAGAGAGAGAGAGAGAGAAAGCGAGAGATGGAAAACACAGAGAAAGAGAGAGAGAGATGAAGAAAGAGAGATGGAAAATGCAGGAGAGAGAAAGAGAGAGATGAAGGAAGAGAGATGGAAAACAGAGAAAGAAAAATAGAGAGAGATGGGAAACACAGAGAAACAGAAAGAGACAGAGATGAAGAAAGAGAGATGGAAAACAGAGAAAGGGAAAGAGAGTGAGAGAGGAAGAGAGAGAAATGAAGAGAGAGAGATGGGAAACAGAAAGAAAGACAGAGAGAGAGCAATGAAGAAAGACAGATGGAAACAGAGAAGCAGAAAGAGAGAAAGAGACAGTAAGGGAAAGAATATGTGTGTTCAAATGCATCTCTGTCTGAGTGTGTGTGTGTATGCGTATGTACAGTATGTGTGCACACACGCATATGTGTTTGAGAGCGTGTGTGTGTGTGTGTGTGTGTGTGTGTGTGTGAGTGTATGAGTGAGTACGTGTGGAAGAACACATACACGTTTGTTATCCTTCTCACCACACAGGAGTACATCTCAGCCTTCTGTCTATCAGGCTTCATTAGAGGCGGATCTCCTGTGATCCTCTCTTCTCCCTCCAAACACAGCAACATCTCCACATCCCCATCTTACCTCTGCGTCTTTCACACTTCACACCTGTCTCGCACACACACGCCTGCACCCCGTCACCACATGAAATAAAAATAACACACGCACTAACGTCAACCGACTGCAGCATCACAGTCAGTTACGATAGCTGATTTCGTAACAGTTAGAATTTTTTTTGTCTTTCTTTCTTTCTGCGTTTTTTTTTCTCTCTGCGCCAGTTACAGCTGCAGATGAACTCTCCCGGCGCGAATGAATAATGCAGAATGTTCTAGCGCCTTGCCTTGCTTTGCCTCTGCGCTGCGCTGCGCTCCTCTCCACTCCTCTCCTCTCCGCTCCTCTCCCCTACACTCCGGCCTCCACTGAGCACGGACAGAACAATGTAGGATGAGAGAGCATAGCTGATCATCACCGAGGAGAGCGGAGCGCGGAGTGAGCGGAGCGAGCTGCAGTGGAGACGCAGATTGGATGGCGCCAAGGCAGAGCTGTGAAGATGAGAGGAGATCATGAGGAATCGGAGCTGCCACACTGGAGGAGATGACGCTAGCAGCGTAGCATCATAGCAGCGTAGCATCATTGACTTAGGCCAGATTTGGCAGCTGCTGTTTTGGGGCCCCTGCATAAAAGTATCGCTTTTTGCGTGGTGCGAAGTGTGCTTAAGGACTTTCCTCAAAAGACATGTCACATGTTTTCCTGGTTTATTCATAGACAGGATACACTCAGTCAGCTGGAGACGTAAAACACTGTTATACATGCTCTACTACATTATCTTTTGTTATGCCATTGTTAAGTACACCCTTGCTAAGCTATTTTGGCTGATGTCACTAGATATAGCATGGTTGCCTGTATAATGTGAATCTAAAAATAGATACAATTGTCTTTTATGAGTATATATAAATAAATATATATAATCTATATAAAATATATAATTTTACTAGTAGAAAATTCACATGTGGTTCCTCTGATGCAGCTGTGAAATAAATTTCCCAAGCTATCAGTGGTGTCATGGAAACCAAGGCCTATATAACTATGAATACTCATGAAAAACAGTGAGGTCTTGGCCCCGGAAGTTGACCAATGACATGCCCCACTGCAAACATCAGCAAAATATTGCCAATAATTTAAAGATCACCGCCTAAATATACACTGAATTGTATATCAGTAGAGTGACATTCTGCAGATACCCAAAATTGTTATACAGCTATTAGAGTGTATTCTGTGAATATAGAATCTCCAATTTGCATGGCATGCATGCAAGTTGTCAGTGAATGACGTTTTTCATATTCACCTCATTGGGATGCAGCATGGGTGAGCTCATTTGTACACAAACAAGCAAATACCCCCAAATCTCTGGGTGCGAAGGTAGGCTTGAGTCTCTGTGGGTCTCTAAATGATTATTATCATCTGAATGGATGGCTGAGGGAAACAGTAATTACAGTTTAAAGAGCATGTTAAGGGCTAAATGAAATGGCACATCAGCGACTGGGATAAATAGCTCAATAATTTATTAAGTTTTGCAAATGAGGCTGTGCATCGGATATGCTGCCACCCAAAAAAGATGAAAATGAAGTTTTATAATGGTGGGAACAGGAACACAGGCCTACAGTAGATCTGTGTTTGTTTGCGTGTGGACAAGCGGCTGGGTTTGAAAGCCCCATGCTCCCATGCCCTAGTCAGGGCCCTCTCCTTTCCAGGAATATCATGGCCTACATTTAAGGAAGTCGAGGTGAAAAATAAGTCCGTTCGCTTGTTGTGAAAGTGGATGCCTTTGTCCTTCCCCCAGTGGGCGCTTTGTCATGGCGTTTGCCAGGACAGAGATGTTTAATACACTTAGCCCCGTGGCCGCGGCCGTGTGCTCTTCCTCTGGGAGGGCTGACTGTGTCCTGTGGGACACAACACTGGGCGTTCTCCGGTCCTGTCTCTCTTCCTCTCTCTCTTCTGACTATGAAATTCATTCTCCAGCACAACACAGTTAGCTTTATTGGCTTTATTGGCATGACTGTAAGTACAGATCAAGTTGAATTTTCTGCATTAGGGTTTTGAAATATTTTCCATTAAAAACAAAACTAAAAAATAATAGTAATAAGTAATAAGTAATAATAATTGACAGAGTCAATTGAAATGAAGATCTCTCTCTCTCTCTCTGTCTCTGTCCCTATTTCTCCCTCTCTTTCTTGTATGTTTTCTGTCTCTCTCACTCTTTCTGTCTCTCTCCCTCCCTCTCTCTGTCTCCCTCTCTCTCTCTCCCTCCCTCCCTCCCTCTCTCTCCCTCTCTCTCTCTCTCTCCCCCTCCCTCTCTCTCTCTTTCCCTCTCTCCCTCCCTCCCTCCGCCCTCTCCTGTGTGTCTCCTTGACACCTTCAGACACATCCCTCTCAAGTCAGTGGATGCCCACTCGGCCATGGAATGAGAAAGCCAGTGCAATCCCACCCACCGCGTGTGTTAACGTCACGCGTTGATTGGAAGTAAAGGGGGTGGGGGGGTGGGGGTTAGTTTGGAGTGTGTGTGTGTGTGTGTGTGTGTGTGTGTGTGTGTGTGTGTGTGTGTGCGTGTGTGTGTGTGTGGGGGGAGAGTTGTTAGGTGGGGGTTAAGGGAGATGGGGCGAGGGGGTTGTTAGGTGGGGGTTAAGGGAGATGGGGCGAGGGGGGTGTTAGGGTTAGAGGAGATGGGGTGGGGTAGGGAGCTGTTGGTCGGGAGGTGTTCATTAGAGCAGGGGTGGACTGGAGTGATGTATTAAGGAATGGTCAACCCAGCCATCTCTCGATTTGTAATCTCTGATCATTTTAAACGGCTCGGGGACCATCATCATCATCATCATCATGTTTGGATTGCAGGACTGGTACTCGAAGAGTCGATGAATCTTCAAGGACACCATGCCAAATTTGTCAAAACATTTTTTGGCAGGACCTACCTGCACGAATGCACATGGTTAAAAAACATCCCCATCAGCATCCCCATGTAGACGGGGGACGAGGACTCGGTCCTGCCTCAGCCTCAGCCCATCATCTGATTAACCTGGCCTGCCATCTACCTACTCAAGGTGCCCTTGAGGCCTGTAATTTAGCGCTCAACAATCATTTGATAATCAGGGAAGCTGCCTGACAATTAGCGTCTAATGGCCAGCAGCCTTTCATCATGTAACGAGGGCAAGGCCTGGGCTAATGGGCAAGGGCCCCATTTGATTCAATTAAATGAGAACATACAATACGTAATATATAAATACCATACAGGGTGGCAGTGTCAGCCATCAGGCCAAACATACTGTATCATGGCATTTAGGCCTACAGAGAGACACGCTACTGCTCCCAGTCATATTTCAAACCAATATGTAATACGCGTTGTGCGAAACCCAGAATGAACTTCAAGGTGTCGGGCATAAGGCCAAACCTACTGTATCATAGCATTTAGGCCTACAGATAGACACACTACTGCTCCCTGTCATATTTTAAGCCAATATGTAACATGTGTGAAACGCAGAATGAAATTCAAGATGTCAGCCATAAGGCCAAACATACTGTATCATGGCATTTAGACCTACACAACAAAGTCTATAGTGTTAAATCAACTCTGAGAAAGAGAGAGTCAGTTTTAACACTATGCCAGTGTTTATTTTGTCATTAAATTGTTAATTTAACACTCCCTCATTACATATTGGACTCGTTTGCAGTTAAATCAACTTTCTGCAGTGTAATTACAACTCTTAATTTTACACTTACACTCTTAAATTAACACTTTTGCTGAACACTGGGAAATTAACTCTGACAATTTTGCTATGTACAGATAGACATACTTCTGCTCCCCATCATATTTATTAAGCCAATATGTAACACGTGTGAAACCCAGAATGAACTTGAACTTGGTGTCAGGCATAAGGCCAAACATACTGTATCATGGCATTTAAGCATACAGATAGACACACTTCTGCTTGCCATCATATGTTTTACGCCAATACATAACACGGTTTATGTGAAACCCAGAATGAACTTCAAGATGTCAGCCATAAGGCCAAACATACTGTACCACGGCATTTAGGCCTACAGGTAGACCCACCTCTGTTCCCCATATTATTTTTTTAGCCAATACTTAACAAAGCTTACAGTATGTGAAACCCAGAATGAACTTATAGCAATATGCCAATAGCAATTTATGACTAAATTGGATTGGACATTATGAATCTTAGAGACTTTATGCAAAGGCTTTGGACAAACAACCACACAATAAGCCACCATATGGTATGTTTACCCTTTGGTTTTTCATCCAATCTTCTGAGTGGTTCTTGAGTAAGAAGCTGCCTTTCTGAAGTATTACAAAAACATTGCAGGTCTAGGGATGGTGTCATGATGAACTCCACAGCACTGCCACTCCAATTCAAAAAGATTCAGACTTACTTTCTAGATGCACTATCTATCACTGAAATCAATGCAGACAATATAAGAAACGCTGCTCCTTCCAGACAGCCTTACATGATGAAATGTACCTGTTTCCATGTGCACTCACAAGTGGACTCTATTTGATGCACTCACAGTTTATTTATTTATTTTTTTTTTTTTTTACCATAGCCGTCTTTCACTCTCTCTCTCTTCTCTTAAACCTAAAAAGCTTCTAAATACAAAGATGAGGTGGAGGGCACCTCTCAACCAGAGGGCCAGCAGTGGCACTATTGTGTGTTTGCTGCCCCAAGCCCCAGTCTACCCCCCCCCCCCCCCCCCCCCCGCCACACACCCCCTCCTCCGTCTCCAACACTTTGCTGAGGCGCACTCACTGCCTGCCATTGCCCGTGGAGGTGGAATTCATTAGCTACCACAGAAACAACAGCAGCCCACATACACACACACACACACACTCACACACACACACACACACACACACGCACACACACAAGCGCACACACACATACACACACACACACACACATGCACACACACACACACACACACACACACACACACACACACACGTGCACGCACACACACACACACACACACACACACACACACACACACACACACACACGGAAACAGCTGTGGCATGGCAACTGACCCGCTGCACACTGCTGCTCTGCTAATGTTCTCTCAGCTATCGCCCCAGAGGCTTCTGGGAAATAGAATACGAGAACATGAGATGCCCCACCACGGGAGAATATTAGCACAAATGCCCCGCATTCACATTCAATTGGTGCCACTTGCTGTTGTGACAGCGGGTGGGGTGGGGGGGTGTGGGGGGGTCACTCTGCCCCAGAAATACGTTTGGTTTCTGGGGCAGAATCTAACAACCTCTTGCTCGGAGTTGAAAATTACTGGTCCAGTGTTCTTGGTGTGTCCTCATCTCCAGAATGTAATTTCTACTTTTAGGAGTCAGGACATTAATGCTAAAGATGCAGGCTTCCATACAGACCATGGTATTTAATAGTTTGCATGATCCCTGGGAAGACCCTGGGGAAAATTGAGAAAAAGAATTTAAATTAATTTTCACATCTGGCACATCTTCCCCTTTCTGTTCATATTTTTTGGACTCAACCACAATACATATGCCCTAAGCCTGTGGTACACTGCTAAACTAAGCGCTGACCACTCCTTCACCTTCACGAGTCAGATTTAAGCAGTAATCAGCAGTAAGAGTTTACCCTCAGCTCTCAAAAGCACCGAATAGAGGGTGCACTTGAAATGTTTTCTATGGCTGCATTGTCAACAATAACTGGGTAAAATGTGTTCTGCTTGCTCTTTAAGCCTTTTACCTTTTGTGCAGTCACACATTCCAGACTGCACATGTTATAACGTTTTACACTTTGCTATTGGTCCTAGCTGTTTACTCTATAAATAAAATCTTTTAGCGAGCATATACTGTTTACCTTTACTCATTCAATTTTAATGAGATTCATTTTTTTGTATTTTTAGCATTGTAATGGCTTTTTCTCAGCAATCAAAAGAAAGTGAATCTCATTGCAGACAGCTAACTTGTG
Organism: Setipinna tenuifilis; assembly: GCA_030347295.1. Lineage (NCBI taxonomy): Eukaryota > Metazoa > Chordata > Actinopteri > Clupeiformes > Engraulidae > Setipinna > Setipinna tenuifilis. The sequence goes on from CM059277.1 coordinate 5,120,006, forward strand.
AAAAAAAACAAGCTGTCCATCTGGTTGTGGCTTGATGCACCTGCTTGCCACAGGTGTGGGAGCCAGCAATAACTACCCTTTTCACCACTGCTTGGACTGCTTCCTTTCCTTAACACTCTTAATTATAATGGCATTGTGTGCATTACATTACACTTAGCAGATGCTTTTATCCAAAGCGACTTCTCTTTGTAAGTCGCTTTGGATAAAAGCGTCTGTTAAGTGTAATGTAATGCAAGCAGTGAAACCGTGTTAACAAAAGGAGGCAGTCCAAGCAGTGGTGAAGAGGTTAGTCATTGCTGGCTTTGGTTCTCTTGGATGTCATGACACTTTAGCGCAGTATACGGTATTGATTGAGCTCTGGTGTCAAACCCAACCCCAACCCCACCCAACTCGCTGTTGAAAAAAAAAACTGTGAAGAAAAAGCGAAAGAGAAAGAATGGCACTGCCATTTATGGTTAATGTATTCCCCTTTAAAAAACTCTCAGCCTCACTCTCTCCAAGTTTCCAAGTTTGTTTAACATAAATATTCATATGGGAGGCTCGTGGGGGAAGCAGTATTGCATATTCACACAGTGGGACTGTTTGTGCGGAGCGGAAAAGTTTAACTGCTCTGTTTAGGAGTCTGGGAGGCTGTGTGTGTATGTGTGTATGTATGGGGATAATGTAGTCACATAGACCACTCAGCATGCACCGTATGCTATGGACTATGGATGTGCAGTCTTTTCTCTCCCATCATGGTATGGCAGTGGTGCACTGGGGATTAGATCAATATAATGCTTAGCACCGGTCTCAAGGTAAGGATGGTAAATAAATAAACAAACAAACAAACAAACACACAAACAAATGAATACATACATTTATACATACATGCATGCAGACAGACATACAGACATACATACATACATAAACCTGTCAATTAGAGAGACACCTTTGCTTTAAATGTGCACCCATCACAAGTTTGTCTATGACCTTTTTTGGAATAAAAAAATCTCATACCTTTGAGCATAAAAACCTACTGCCATGACAAGAAACATCTAAACATCAACATAGACGTCACCATCAATTTGGAAATGACATACTGTAGTGTACTGACAAGAGAAAGAAAGAGAAAAGAAAGAGAACATCCAGTCCTTTCTCTAGGCGTGCAGCTAGGGGCTGCTAGGGGCTGCTCTGGTTGGTGGTGGGAGACGAACATGTTTGAATGAAGGCGCCTTCAAAAAGCAGATGGGCTTATTATCAGTTGTCACTTTCTATGGGACTAATGCCAGATCCTGAAGTGTAGCATAGCATGTTCATGAATACTGTTTAAAAAGACACACACACACACACACACACACACACACACACACACACACACACACAAAGAACAGATTGAAAGAGTGAGAAAGAAGAAAGAGAAGTGTGGACTAAGAGCAGCAGTGATAGATGGAGAAGAGCGTCGTTTTTGTGCAACAACAACAACAACAACAACAAAAAAACAAACAAAAGGCCACCTCCAAACAATGTTATAAATAATCACCAAAGGCAAATCGGAGCCCAACTGTAAGTGACAGAGCTCAGGCTGTTACATTTTGTGGTGGCGGACATCTTGTCCAAAGTGTTACCTCAGCTTGTTGTGGGCTTTGTGCTTTTTTCCTTTCTAGTTGCCACACTGTGTTTCTCACCCATCTGTCAACAGAGAGAGGAGACACAGCGGGCCTGCGCTGCACTCTGTGGCTTTGTCTTGTAAATTCAGCTTCTTACAACAAGAAGAACACTGCAGAGAATTGTCGCTTTGCAAAAATAGACCCACTTTTTCTCTCTTTGGCTTTTCGCTTTTCTTTCTCTCTCTCTCTCTCTCTCTCTCTTGCTTCTTCTTTTTTTCCTAGAACAACAACAAAGGCTTCATGCATCACAGCCACAAAGGGGTATACCTTGAAGTTGTTTCCACATTTAGAAAAATTGTAAATGAGACACTTTTTTCTTTCACAAAGAAGGAAGGTTTTTTTCTCCTCCTCCTCCTCCTCCTCCTCGTCCTCCTCCTCCTCCCCCTTTAAGCGATACTCATCGGGAGCTGTCATATTAATGGTAAGTGCCAGATGAATTGTTAACTAGGGCTAATTTAGGCCATCTCTGTCCCAGTATCCAAACAGAGTAAGCGAGAGCACACATATTTTTTTTTTACTTTTTTGCCAGAAGTAGTATATGACTTATTGATTTTGGGATTATGAGGGTAGAGGCATTTAATAGTCACTAATGCATATCTCTACGCAGTGTCTCTCTCCATGATGATGCAGAGGGCCCTCGAGGCTCAAACAACCGAGAGAATGAAAGCACCTCTTTTCTCTTCGCTCATCTCCTCTCCTCTTCTTTTCTCTCATCTCCTCTCCTCTCCTCTTCGCTTCTCTCCTCTCCTCTCCTCTCCTCTCCTCTCCTCTTCGCTCCTCTCCTGTCCTCTCCTCTCCTTTCCTCTTCTCATCGCTCCTCTTCTCTTCTCTTCTCTTCTCTTCTCTTCTCTTCTCTTCTCTTCTCTTCTCTTCTCTTCTCTTCTCTTCTCTCCTCTCCTCTCCTCCACCCACCTGAGTGCACCTCACTAACAGTAAAACGCTCTTTTTGAAATCAATGCGTAATGACTGCCGACTCAAAGACTACAGTGCTGGTACATGGGCGCCGGGAATCGATGGAAAACACATCTGGAGCGCAGTGAGGAATCGATGATAAGCAAATTTCTAAAAATACAAAGAGCCATTGATTATTTAATTAGTGAATCCACTCCAAAGGTTGGATCTCCCGCACTCCCCCACCCTTCCTTTCATAAAATGGTGAGAAGACACATTGATGTTTACTATCCTTTTTCTTCTCTTCACACCAGAACAATGTGGCTATTTACTGTCCAAGCAGACCCTCTGTCTGAGGCACTTTCAGTAGCCATGATTTATTGAGCTTGCAGGATCACTGACGCTCCCATTTAATAAAAGTGCTGGCAGCTTTCAACTGAAGTTGTGTGGATAGCACAGCGCTGTCAAACTGGATGATGATGATTTAAAAGAAAAAAGAAAGAAAAAGACAGAAAAAGAAAAAGATAACCCTTCATTTTAACCGTCTCCCCAAAACATTTTAACAGTCTCCTTACAGGGTGTCTATATGTAAGATTGTTACTCCCCACCCTTGGGTGGTCATTCTGGGGCTAACACCAAGCCAACACTGACCCAAGTAATGACCAAAAAACACCTTTACAATGGACCAAACCAGTGGGATTTACACAGGACATCAAAGTAAATCTACAAACACAAAGTCCAAATCATAATGACAACTCCCAGGCTGAGAGGCAGCAAGACAGCTAGCAGTCCCACACCAGAGGCCTCTCCTGGGCAGCAGGAATCAGGTGGTTTTAAGCAGGCTGTGATCACATGGCCAGGTGCTCCTAATCAAGCTGATCACATGATCACCAGAGCAAGTAGAGCCGAATGGGAAACGCAGGGGGACAAACAGCACTGGAAACAACGTACAACAGGTTCCAACATGTAACATTATGTACTTCCAATGGACATTATACGGTATAGCCACTAACTCTTGTCCTAAGGGTTAACCCTTGTGTTGTACTCTTGTCTTGTAAGGGTTAACCCTTACATTAACCCTAGGGTAGTGTACGTACATGCTGTTAAATGTTGTTACACATGTTATTACACTGTACTTCATGATGTAGACACACTGTAACAGGGAACATATAAAATACTGTATAGTGAACCTCTTGATCTGTGAGGGAGTTAGTAGGACACCTGAGCCTATACAATCTGTCTGGCCTGACTGTACATGCACTGCACTTAATCAGGGTGAATTTGCTTACATTACATTGCATTACACTACACTACATTTAGCAGATGCTTTTATCCAAAGCAGCTTATCAAAGGAGGACATAATAAGCTAACAGATGTGTAGAACAACATGGAGCAGTGTTTATGGTAAGGCCTGTGATGGTCCAGCCCCATTATTCTATTTATCACATGCCCAAAGCCCACTCACATGTTTTTATCCCCTTCCTCAGCATATTCCTGGCTCTACTCACTGGGGTCTTAAGGTGTAGCGTCCCCCATCTCCACCCGTACTCCCCTACTATGTGAGGTTTTGGCGTCCTGTATGCTTTATGACACACACAGGATAAGTGCTCCCAACATACTGTATGTCTCCAGGAAGCAGCCTGTGTCACAGCAACATGAATCAGACAGCTGCTCTCCTTCCCTCTCGTGGTTCACCAGCACCAGACACACACACACACACACACAGACACACACGTGTGAAGGATAGTGCCCATGTGTGTGATCCCTGTGTGTGGAGGATGGTGTGTGTGTGTGTGTGTGTGTGTATGTGTGTGTGTGTGTGTATGTGTGAAGGATAGTGCCCATGTGTGTGATCCCTATGTGTGAAGGATGGTGCCAGTGTGTGTGAAGGATGGTGCCAGTGTGTGTGACCCTTGTTTGTCAAGGATAGTGCCGCTCCTGTGATCCCTGTCTGTGAAGTATGATGCCAGTGTGTGTGTGTGTGTGTGTGTGTGTGTGTGTGTGTGTGTCACTAAAGTTCAGCAGACGTCACGTGCTGTCTGTACCCACACATCTGCACACAAACACACACGCGCACACCTCTCACTCACTGTCAAGGCAGACACACACACACATTTAGGCTCAGGTAAAGGCACACAGACACACACACACACACACACACTTGCATTCACCCAACAGCACATACATGAATGGACTCAAACACTCTCCAACAAGAATATGCAC
>CM059277.1:5144765-5147265 GCA_030347295.1 Setipinna tenuifilis
CTCTCTGTCTGTCTCTTCCACCCACACACAATATCAATGTCCATCCCACAGAACCACAACAGCCTGACTGCCTCTGCCTGCCTCTGGCCTCTATGCACCGCAGAGCCTCAAAACACAAGCCGCTTGTTTATCAGGGAATCATGTACCTATAACGATATCCTGCATATAACACAAGTACTATGCTATACTATACATAAGCATAGCCTATACAGGCCTGGGGCAAGTCTCATGGTAAAGAATGTGAGTTTATTTTTATTTACCCTTGCACATACACTGTCAGAAGAGTATGTTTTGCATAAATATGAGATAGTAGATAGAGCTGCATTAACATGTTCCTTGTGCTTGTGCTTGTGGTTGGTTGGCTGGTATAAGGCAGGTGGGGAGCCTGTGACACTCTGTCACATATGTCACAAGCGCACCATGTAAAATCCCACACATTGTCACGGGTGTTCATGATAGATAGTCTACAGCAAAAACAACCCATACAGTACAGTGCTGCCATTGCATCACCATTATTGATAGCTGTCTTCAAAGTCAACACAATGTTGTATGATATAACTAACTATTGTTGTATGATTATAACTATAACTAACTATTGTTGTATTAATTATAACTAACTATAACTAACTATTGTTGTATGATATAACTAACTAACTAATTGATTTAATATACATTATGCATGTTTACGTGTATTATGTTGTATAATCTATATTTTTTCAATGGACTGTCAATGTAACTTTTGAGCATACTGTGGTGGTTTTAACATATGAGGCAAGTGCATTCTACCATATTAAACAATTAAGTAATATTGAAATATTAGTGGGAAAAATATTAACTTGTGCGAATAAGACACATAGGTAATAATTAACAACCCTTAGTGTTAGGTAATGGCTACTTTGCTGTTTATTGTGGCCCCTTATTAGGAAGTGTTACTCATTTCCAATGTTGCAAAAGGCATCACGTATTAAAATGTCATGATGGCTGAACAACTGTGTGTGCTGTTGAGTGATTTCTCTGAAGATTATCTCTTCAAAATGACGGACCGCACTGACTATCTTATTTTATCAGGTGTTGAGAAGCAGCAGTCAGTTTGAGAGTGCTCTAAAGGGCTCAGTCATCTGAGGTGAGAGCGAGCGAGGAGAGGGAGGAATGAAAGAGAGTGACCAGGCAAGGAGAGAGAAGAGAGAAAAGAGGAGAAAAGAAAAGGAAAAACAAAAGGTGCTCAGCTGTGCACCTCGGCTCTGTGTTTTATTTATTCAGGTGTGTGTTTGTACACGCTGACCTGACCCCAGAATGCCATCCTGATACTCGCCAAGTGAAAGGCCATCTATAAAAGATCTCCTCCGCTCTCCTCCGCTCTCCTCCAGCTGAACAGCTCTCCTGCAGCAGGCCCTCGCGCACACACACACACACACACACACACCCTCGCAGGCCTGCTGTCTTTATCAGCGAGAAATCACAGCATTCACTCAAAATGTTGCTGCACTTTTTTTGATGCTTTGAGGTGCTTTGACAATGAATGACATGAAAAGTAATACAAGAAGAATAACATCACACACACGCAAACACACACACACATGCACGCACGCACACACACACACACACATATACACACGCACACATACACAGATACACACACACATACACGCACCCACATACACGCACACATGCACACACGCGCACGCACACACACATGCACACACATACACACACACACACATACACACACACACACACAAACACACATGCGTATCACTACAACACCCACCCACCTACTCGGAGTTACATTTCTCCAGAAAAGCAGCTGAAGAGTAGCAGTGCTGAAACATTGATTTCTCCTCCTTAATGATGGCACATAATGATGCCTGCGGATGGAGTCGCTGCTCCACACACGGCGGACGGGGTCACATGGGGTGAACGCAGGCGCATCATTGGTCGTGTCTCAGTGCCGCCACATCTCTTGTTATTGGCTAAGGTTAGTGCAATTATTTGGCAACCTGCAGCTAATTACAGGAGGCGCAGGAACACAGAGGAGGGGTACACACACACACACTACACACACACACACACACACACACACACCGCGACACAGAGCGCCGTCAGCCACAGAGTGGGTGGCACTGTACGCAGCAGACAGGTAATGATCTGCTGCTTTACACAAGCTGCTAATAGAGAGGGGTTAGGTGTGTGTGTGTGTGTGTGTGTGTGTGTGTGTGTGTATGTGTGTTAGTGTGTGTATGTGTCAGAGAAAGAGAAACAGAGAGAGAAACAGAGAGAGGTCTCTGTGTGCGTGTGTGTGTGTGTGTGTGTGTGTGTGTGTGTGTGTGTGTGTTTCTGTGTGTGCTCCATATTTAGCAACATATTGTCATGCAAGTGTTTCAAACAAAGAAGAGCAACAAAAGACAACTCCACTCCACTTCGGGATTACTGAGGGAGCAGACACACACACTTGTTTTTGTGCTTTGCATAGTCGGGAAAAAAAAAGAACAGAACAGAACAA
>CM059277.1:5152265-5157265 GCA_030347295.1 Setipinna tenuifilis
ACTGCTTTCAGAGTCTTAACAAAACAGTATTACCAACACAATTAATAATTTAGTCACTAGATCGCTAATTGATGTCTTTAAAATGGACATGTTTCCCAGAATCTCAAAAATGTACACCACGACTATAATAAATCCAGAAAGAGAAACATTAAGGTACCATAAAGTTGGAGGGTTACATCATGGCTGCATTTGTGTCACCAGTACAATGATGTAGGAGGACATTTCCCCGCCTCACAAACCTGTTAACAACCTAGGCTCACAGAGCTCTGTGAAACCACCACCAATCACACCTGCCTGTCGACCTTTAAAGCTTTATCTATAGCTCATGTGACAGTGGGATGGCGTCCAGTGTCAAAACAGTGGGGTCTTTCATACTGTAGCATTGGGCAAAAAAAAGAACATGCATGCTCTAGTAGACAAACCTTTAGTCTCTTTCTTGTCATGTTACTTAAGTAAAGCAGGAAGACTGGGATATAGAATGTCCTTCATTAACTTTGGGCCCCAAACTGTCTTTACTCTTATCTTGTGTCCTAGCATCCCCAATGCAAAGGTTGGTAGAATAGAATATAGTATGTAGAATGTAGAACATAGAATATACTGTAGAGTATAGAATGTTATAAGTACTAAATTACCTAAAAATCATGTCTGCTAGCTTGGAGACCTGCAGAGAGCTCTGCCAAAACTTTGGGTACCCAGCTAGAAAAGTAATCAATATTTTCAGCAATAACACAAAAATCGTGTTAGTCATTGTGTTGTCTGAGGGCCCGGTGTCAGCAGAAGAACCTTGGAATCATGTTAAACTTCCCCTTACCTTACGACACCTCTAGGCTTGTTTCTCCCATCGACTGAGTTATCACTGCAGAGTCTCTCAGCTCTCTGGCCTTTTCACACACAGAAGAAATGGAGAGGCTTGGCTGGATTGAAACTAGTCTGGGAGGATAGGAGGATTATTAATTTATGACAGTGCTCACTGTGCTTAAAAGAGAACAGTACAGCTCATCACTCACACACACTTGTTTGGCAGTGTTGGTTTTATGCTTAAAGAACAGAAGATAGGGTTGCTAACTCTTAGAGACAGGCTGAGGGTCTAGCCAAGGCCTTGGTGTTCCAGACTGAAACTGTGAATCATCAGAGTGAGACTTTGCATTCATGTGTTGGCAGCAGTGTCTTGGAGCAGTGTAAAGGTATGTGCTACTGTTGTGGTTAAAAGCACGACAACATCATGTGGAGTCACATTACTGGACATTGACCATAGTGACACAAGTGCCAAGGCTTAAAAAAATGGTATCCAACCTTTTATTTGTTACTTTTCAGGTTTTCTTTTAGTGTGACACCTGAATGCTAAAACTAGTGGCATTATCATTCTGATAACTTGTATAATGAACTATCTAAAGCAATGACTATTTTTCTTGTGGGTGTTAATGATAAACCATTTGAACTATAGGCCTATTAAGGCAGCCTTCAAACTGTTTTTATTTGTCTGTTTGTGTGTGTGTGTGTGTGTGTGTGTGTGTGTGTGTGTGTGTATGTGTGTTTGCGTGACAGTACACTGTCAAATTTGAGCGGGCGTTTAATCACACAGAACACGGCCATTTTAAAGACGTAGGTCGTGACAGTTTATGAGTGCCAAAATGACACCCACTCCCAATAAGAGGCACGCACACACAGACCTACACACACACACACACACACACACACACACACACACACAAATGACACCCACTCCCAATCAGAGGCCTGCTGCAGATCACCACAGCAACTCCAAAAACGTTATTTACCAGACAAACAGAGCACAGCACCGACACACACACACACACACGCATGCACATGCATGCACACATACACACACACACAGACATATAGACGCACACACACACACACACACACACACACACACACACACACACACACACACACACACACACACACACATACATGCCTTCCCCCTGGCAGGGTTACTGTGGTAGTTTGGTCTTCATTTCAGCTAATTTCGAAAGCAGCAGAGGAGGGAGTATTCACATACACAGCAACGGGCTTCAAATGGGCCTCAAACACACAACTCTCTCTCTCTCTCTCTCTCTCTCTCTCTCTCTCTCTCTCTCTCTCTCTCTCTCCATCAGTCTGAAGCCTTTAGTTTAGTTTTATTACAGCGAGTTTACTTTGTGCTGGTGTGAGCAACGTGTCCAAACTCAAACTCATTCATCAAAAACATTTTAAGTGATTTAGACAAAACTGTAATAAAATTCCAAGTCAATGTGAGCAGTTGTTTTTATCGAGAATGACTCTGAGTCAATTTTTTGCCTTGACAGTGTGGCATTTTTGTGCAAATTCACCTGTTTGTTCACCACATAAAGAAATGAAAAACTGAGTGTGTTGTCAACATCAATGAACCCTTATGATTTATGAAGATGCACCTTCATTTCATTTCAAATCTTGTTGTCAAAACCATTCTTTTCAACTCCTGTGATTTGTCTTCTCTTTTATCACATTCCCACTCTTTGCAAGTTGATGACACACTTGGTACCCAAAGGCTGTTACAACCTCAAAGTACGTGTACACACATCAACACCTCTAAGATACAGTAACTGTAAATATAGTAACAGGTTTGTTGTTTTGTTTTTCTCTCACAGCATTGTACAGTCACTGTGCCCAGTCACATATTGCCGTGCAGAGGTGGGGATGGGAGTAGACGGTCAGCATCTTTGAAAGTTGGATAGCCATTGTGGTACTGCAGCCACACTTCTTCTTCTTCGTCTGCTTTGCCAAGTGTGAGCATCACATCACACCACTACACTACAAGCGAAGCACAAGGTGTGTTTTATTTGCTGCCCCGCCGACCCCATCCCCCACAAATCATGGAGTAAAGGACCTGAGCAGGTCTGGGGTGTGTGTGTGTGTGTGTGTTTGTGAGTATGTGTGTGTATGGAGTGTGTGTGTGTGTGTGTGTGTGTGTGTGTGTGTGTGTGTGAGTGTGTGTGTGTGTGTGTGTGTGTGTGTGTATGTGTGTGTGTGTGTGTGTATGAGTGTGACAGTGTGTGTGTGTGGTTCTGTGTGTGTGTATGTGGGGCAGTGGGAGGTGGAGTAGGGCCACGGTGGAGGAGGAGGAGGAGAGGCCACACGTAAAGCAAACCTCCATCACGGGAGGGGAAAGTACCTTTTAAGATCTGACAAAGCTCCTGCTAATGGGGGCGATCCATCCTGGGCTTTCAAAATGTCACATCCGCGCCTCGTTCATTTGCATAACCTCCAAAGCGTGCAGGCAGGCGGGGGGCGGAGAGGGGGCGTTTGGGGGGACGGAGGGAGGAAGAGGGGAAGAGGGATGGAGGGAGGGTGGGAGAGGGAGGAAGAGGAGAAGAGGGATGGAGGGAGGGCAGGAGAGGGAGGAAAGGGGAAGAGGGAGGGAAGGAGGGCGGGAGAGGGAGGAAGAGGAGAAGAGGGATGGAGGGAGAGAGGGAGGGAGAGGGATGGAGGGAGGGCAGGAGAGGGAGGAAGAGGAGAACAGGGACGGAGGGAGGGAGGGAGACAGAGGGAGAGAGAGAGAGGGAGGTAGAGAGGGAGGGAGAGAGAGACGGAGGGAGAGAGAGAGGGAGAGAGGGAGGGAGAGATGGAGGGAGGGAGCGCCCCCGCATTGATTTAGCCTGGGCCTCAGTAGGGCCTCCAGTGGGGCTGGCTGTGTTGACACAGTCGACTCCATCAGCGTGTGGGGCTAAGTCCCTAATCCACTCAGCCTCTGCCTCTGCCTCTGCCTCAGCCCCAGCCTCAGCCTCTAGCTCTGCCTCAGCTTCCCTGCTCTACTCTGCTCCGCTCCGCTCTGCTCGGCTTGCCTCGCCTCTGAGGTGAGGCTGCAGCAGTGATGGTGTGCACTTGCACTTGACAGCCTGTTACTCCACTTACGTACGTCTCTAACACACACACACACACACAGTATATAACACGCCTTTTTCACCATCCCATTAACATCACCCTTAAGCCCCCCCCAATCCACCTCCCCTCACACACACACACACACACACACACACACACACACACACACACACACACACACACACACACACAGTATATAACACTCCTTTTTCAACAGCCCATTAACACCACCCTTAAGCCGCCCCCACCTGCCCTCACACACACACACACACACGCACACACACACACACACACATACACACACACATACACACACACACACACACAGTATATAACACTCCTTTTTCACCATCCCATTAACATCACCCTTGGCACCCCCCACCTCCTCTTTCTCTCTCTCTCTCTCTCTCTGTCTCTCTCTCTCTCACACACTTACACAGACACACACACACACACACACACACACACACACACACAGACACCCAGTGTAAACATCAATGTGTTGTTTTTGTCAGGTGGCTAAGTGCTGTGGAGAAATTAATTAACCTCAATAATCGATTAGCATCCAGGAGATGTTTTCATCTTAGCGCCATTGACATGTATGATAATGAAGTTAGCCGCTGATTAGCCGCGCAAGGTTATCTGTGCGCTGTCTGCGGGTGAATGTCAGACGCGTAAAACAAGGAGCATGTGACCAGCCTTTTAACTCTCTGACATTTTCAGAGTGCATGTGAAAGATGGTAGATTTTGAAGATAGAGCATTGCATTGCTGCGCTTCTTACCACCATGTGTCCATTTTGTCTTTTTGGGAGGCTGGGTGGTTGTAGAATTACGCAAACCCTAATTCTGATTTCCATAACAAGGAGCTAGGAAGGAAGCCACTACATTTTGGAGGGCCATTGGTCAGAAGGAACCTGAACAGATTTAATGTTGCTTTTGCTAAAGTTGGGAGACTTAATACTTGCTAAGTGCCCTTCTAGTTTTGAAGATGATGATGATGATGATGTGTGTGTGTGTGTGTGTGTGTGTGTGTGTGAGAGAGAGAGAGAGAGAGAGAGAGAGAGCGAGAATGAGAGAGAAATAAGCAAATTCATTTCATTTCGGTATTCTGTATTCTAATAACGACAGATCAGAGG
>CM059277.1:5192265-5219765 GCA_030347295.1 Setipinna tenuifilis
AAGTCAATGTGGGGTGGGGGGGTGGGGGGGGGGGGGGGGGGCGCAGGGGAAGTGTGGAGTGTGGGGTGCAGGAAGGGGTAATGGGGACGGTGGAGGGTTGGGTGCGAGTGTGGGGGTGGGTGCGTTAAGTGAAGTCAATGTGGGGGTGGGGGGTGGGGGGGTGTGAGTGTGGAGTGTGGGGTGCTGGAAGGGTGATGGGGATGGAGGAGGGGGTGGGTGCTTTAAATGAAGTCAATGTGGGGGGGGGGGCAGGGGAAGTGTGGAGTGTGGGGTGCAGGAAAGCGCAATAGGGACGGAAGATGGAGCTGGGGTGCGAGTGTGAGGGGGTGGTGGCTGGCTGGGTGCTTGGGGTGCTTGGGGTACCTTAACCTGAATCAATAATGTATGAGGCCTCCTTATTAGGGCGTCCTGTGATGCAGCCCCACAGTGCCAGTGCCAGTGCTCACTGTCAGCCGACCGCCTTCTCCAGTGCAGCCTAGCGCTGCCTTTTAAACACCCACACCATCCATCCATCCATCTCTTCATCCCTTTCTCTCCTTCTATCTTTCTATCTTTCTATCTGTGTCTTTTATTCCCTCCTTCAGTTTCTCTCTCTCTCTCTCTCTCTCTCTTTACAGTTTCCTTTTCTTTGTCATTATTTCACACACCATTGTCTCTCCTCCTTTTATGCTCTTTCTCCCCTTTCCTCCTCTTCCCCTCGCGCTCTCTTTCTCTTTCTCTTTCTCTCTATTTTTTTTCCACACATGCTCTCATGCACACACTCCAATCAAATAGACATGCAATCGCTCCCTTTTACTCTTGCAATCTCTCTCTCTTTCTCTCTCTCTCTCTCACACACACACACACACACGCATACACTCCCATCACACACACACACACACACACACACACACGCACACACACACGCACACACACACACACCCATCACACACATACATTCCCATCACACACACACACTCACACACACTCCCATCACACACATATCCACATCCCCACACCACCCTCCCTCCCTCCCTCCCTCCCTTTCTTCATTCATGATCACTCACACATTGAGTCGGCGGGGCCCAGATCCATTCCTCTGAGCATAAGAATGAGGGCGGTGGCAAAAGTTGCCTTTTAAAGATTAGGGTGCATTAAATAAAGTATGCAGCTCTGGCATTAGCATTTCTTCACGAAGGGGAAAAAAAACGACTGAGAGAAAAGACTGGGCGAAAAAACTGTGAAAAAGAGAAAGAGAAAAAAGAAAAAGAACGAAAAAGAGAAAGAGGAAAGAAGCAGAAGATTCAGCCTTATGTTTCCACCATGCCCTATTCCAGAGGGAAAAGACCAAAAAAAAAAGAAAAAGAAAAACCCCACATTTTTCTGTATCCTCTGCATATAATTACTCTTCCTGGTTTATAACAGAAATAGTTGAGTGTGCTCTGGACCCATTCCTGCTGGAGAACCAGCAAAGGGAAACAATAAGGCTTACAAATGCACCGCCTACAAAACGCTTCTCGGCTCTGGGTAGAGGGCAGAAAGCATAGTGGCTATGTTCTCTCAGGTCCCACTTTGTTGGTGTGTGTGTGTGTGTGTGTGTGTGTGTGTGTGTGAGGGAGGGGGGGGGGGTGGGGGTTGTGAGGACCAACTGCCCCATCTGGTCAACATCACACTGGGAATCTGAGCTTGTACTGAAGTCCTCAATCGGACAAATGAGGCAAGTCCTTCTGGGCTACACACTACACTCTCCTTGAACCCTCTGTGTCTGGAGTGGAAAAAAAAAAACGCAACGTATCATAAACATACCATGACAGATGCCATGTCTTCATGGAACATGTTGGATGATATGCGTTGATGTGACAGTGGTATGTGACCATAAACATTAATTGATGTGACAGCTCATTAGGTCTGCAGCCACTGCTGCTCTCTGTGGCAGTTAACCACAGTGGTTACCTGGCAATATTATATAGATGCTGGACGTTGACTGACATGACAGCCTGCAACAAAACATGCCACATGTCTGGATATGTCAATAACACGGCTATGTCAGACTTACGACTTGAGGTTTACTGCAGGTAAAGTGTCATATTTATTGGAGGCCTGTAAGCAAAGCGTCCTGAGTTCACAGTCCAGGCTGATCCATGCTAAGCACGGCTAGGCTAAGTGAGGCTAGCGTAGTGTAACCAAGGTCTTCCTGTGTAGTCCAGACGCAGTCGTGAACCCACAACCTCAGAGACAGACACGCTACCAAGTCAGCTAAAAGTCGGGTCATTAACTCAGTCAGTAGCGTATCTTTTCTGAGATGTCGGGGGTTGGGGGGAGGGAGATTTACTAATGTTCTACGCCGCGCTGCGCTGTGCTAGCTGGTGTTCGTTGCGCTAGGCTAAGCTACAGATCTAATAATGTCAAACGTGCTCCTCGGTGGCTGGCTGCGTTTTATCATCCCCTCCCTCAACTTCCCCTTTCACTTCTCCTCATCTCGCCTCTGACGGAGGACCACGTGTGTGTGTATGAGTGTGTGTAAGAGTAAGTGTGTGTGTGTGTGTGTGTGTGTGTGTGTGTGAGTGTGTGTGTATGAGTGTGTGTAAGTGTGTGTGTGTGTGTGTGTGTGTGTGTGTGTGTGTGTGTGTGTGTGTGTGTGTGTGTGTGAGCCCAAACGCCAATCTGACAAACTCAGATGGGAGCTCATTTGAAATGCTGTTGCCAAAATAGGATGAGCCCAAAAAAAAATCCCCAGCTTTTAGGACTTTTTACTGGACTCCAAAATGCGACCTCTCCACAGCCTAAATGTAATTACATCACAGATATAGCATTTGGTGTTAGGCCGAGAGAGAGAGAAAAAAAAAAGTTGTAGGCGACTACTGAGCAAAGCACCTGTCTCCCTTGGTGATAAGCGAAGGGCTTGGCTCAGCTCAGCCCAGCGCAGTAAGGAGAGGAAAGGTAAGGTGCGACTAAGCGTGGAGCGTGTAGCGGTGCGGTGCTCGCACAAGTTGCTGAAGTTCCCGTCGCTGACGGCTGGCACCTCTGCTGTGTGCTCATAACGGAGCCGGCAAAAGGTCACGGCTGCGCTTGTTCCCGCTCAGCAAGCGGCCCCAAAAAGAACGAGCGAGCAATCCCTCCCCTCTCCCCGTCCCCTTCCCCTAACCCTCTCCCCCTCCCCTTCCCCTTCCCCTTCCCCTGCGAAGGTGGCGAGGGCCTGGCGACGTCCCCTTGTCTCACTCAGCACAGCGCGGAAGCCGCTGTGTGTGTGTGTGTGTGTGTGTGTGTGTGTGGCTCAGCCCAGCCACCGATACAATAAATCAATTGCTGAATTTGAGGCTGAATTTGCATTTGCAGCCAGCCTGAGCTGTTCAGCATATTCTGTGTAGATTTGTGTGTGTGTGTGCATGTGTGTGAGTGTGTGTGTGAGTGTCCGTGTCTGTGCAGGCGTTTTTGTTAGTGTGTGAGTGTAAGTGTATGTGTATGTATGTGTGTGTGTGTTTGTGTTTGTGTTTGTGTTTGTGTTTATGTATGTGTATGTGTATGTGTATGTGTATGTGTATGTGTATGTGTAGTGGGTGTGTGCAGGTTTATGTTTGCATTCGTGTATGTGTATGAGTGGGTGTGTGTTTAGGGCTGTGTGTGTGTGTGTGTGCTTGGAGCTGTGTATGTGTGTGTGTTTGGGGCTGTGTGTGAGTGTGGATGGGGTTGTGTGTGTGAATGGGCTTGTGTGTGTGTGTGTGTGTTTGGGTGTGTGTGTGTGTGTGTGGATGGCGCAGGTGAGGGAAGTGAAGTGAATCTGGGGGGGCTCTGAGGGAATCTGTCCATAAAGGACACAGCAGCTCTGTATCTCTCACCTGCCGCGTGCATGCACACACACACACACACACACACACACACACACACACACACACACACACACACACACACATGTATAATCTGCCTATGTTGTTTCCCCACAACACACAAAGGCCTGCATTTGTCACCGTGGATACGGAGTCGCTTATCTCGTTAGCCGAGATCATCGCGGGCTTTTGAAAGGGAGACTGCAATGAGGGGTGGATGCAGAGCGAATGGTGTGTGTGTGTGTGTGTGTGTGTGTGTGTGTGTGTTCGTGTGTTTGTGTGTGTGTGTGTGTGTGTGTATGTGTGTGTGTGTGTGTGTGTGTGTGAGAGAGAGAAAGGGAGAGAGAGACTGAGCAAAAATGAGACAAAGAGAGCGAGAGAAAGAGAGAGAAAGGGGGGAGGTAGAAAGAGAAAGAGGCAGTCTGTGTCTTTAAACGAATATACATATGCAGATAGAAAAACAAAAAATGACACAGACAGCATTTTTGACAGTCAGCAGTCCGCCACCTGCTCGTAGGAGTCTCCACCTGATTCCGCCGTGTGAAGGTTGAACAGACATCTGCTGCTTTAGTCACGGTGATGAAGCATTCCTACCCTGCTCCTCTTCCTCTCTCCTCTTCCTCCTCTCCTCTCCCACCCCCAGTCTGTCTCTCTCTGAAGGCAAATGGGTTTAACACTCAGGCTGAGTCACGGCCAAAGAGAGCCAAGCGTACCCGCTCTCCCCATGCTTCAAAAGCTTTCCTCCAGTTCATGTGTAAATACGTACAAATACGTAAACAGCAGCACTATAAATGACTATATGGATGTTGTTATTGATGGAAAACACAAACATGTTTTGTCTCTGTCTGTAATGTTGGTAAGTATGGGCTGACCCATGGCCAGTAAAGCCTTTTTCCCCATCCGTACTGATTCAGCTCGCTCTGCCCAAAGATGAACGAGGTTCAAGAGCTTTTCTCCTATCTGCAGGCCACAGTGGAGTGTGCTTTATGGATGACTACTACTACAAAAAACAGTGGAGGGTCCTCTTTTAAGCTTGGCCGTGTGGCTGTGTTTTTGTACAAAAAAATAAACTGGTGTTCCAAAGCTACCCTTACATTTTAGATGTAGTTTTGGCCCACCCTGTACATTCATGTCCAGGCACAGCACAGGGGGTCTCCAGCCCTCCTTGCAGGTCTAGGCTAAGCACTAGATGTCTTTAACCCCTCTCAACCAGAGGTGTCATCGCAGGTTCAGAAAGTAAAAACCCTGCCACAAATTTGATCCAACCAGCTCTGAATCAATTTATCGTAATGAGACCTCAAGACTGGTAGATCAGCTACCCAATTACTGTAAGTCAGCCTGTGTTAGAAAGAAAACGTGGCAGGGTTTTTACTTTCTGAACCCGGGATTGACACCTCTGCTCTGAATGCCCTTGACCCTGTTATTAATGAACAACATTTAGTGTCATAGGCTACTGAGCAGAATTGGTCTCACCATGGTTACAGCATGCATGCACATGCATGCTGTAAGGCCCAAATATAGAAGAAAACTTGTTAAATGATTTAAATGTTGTTGTAGGAGGCATATGATGCAGAAATTAGTGTTTTTGGTTTTTTGTCAATTTTCACATCAAAATTCAAATGCCGTCTAAGACAAATCCAATGCAATCCAATGGACAAGGTGCAAAAAGGTGCCATACTTTAAGGCAGGTTCACAGGTTGTAATGACTTTGTGGCCAGGTAATCGAGCCTATTTACACAGTCTACCATCCAAAAGCATTGCAGAACTGAACAATAGGACCCATTAGTAATATAAATGTGGTTTTAAACAGAAGAATAAATGTGAAGGTTTATTTTTGTAGAATTAAATGTGATGTGTGTGTAATATTAAAACAGTGGGCCTCCCATGCGCACAAATAATTAATCCCCTTTTTTTGTTCATTTGTTAGGACCTCAGTCTGGATTAATCTCGTGCAATAGCAACTCTCTAAACATGCCTTCTCTTTCCCAGAAGCCTTTGTGCAGGAGGGGCAAACCCACCCGGCGGTGGCGGTGGCGGCGGCGGTGACATTCATTGGCGGCTAGCACAGGCTATAAATTTAACAATGTGACAGGAAGTGAAGTCGACTGCTATAAAAAGGCATTAGTGAGATTTTCACCTGAGCAACATAATTAGTTTAGTCAATAGGGCCGGCCTTCCCCGCCACTGAACGGGGCGGGCGACCGTAAATTGCACAGCTAGCTTGGATCAGAGGTATTTAGAGACACAGAGACAATTGAAATCGATACTTCTGTAATACCTCATTTGCTGGCCTGATGGAAGTCGAGAAAAAAAAACATATTGTTTTTGTGGCTTTGCTTGCGATATATGACCGACCGGCATCCACGTTCCCCTCGCAGACTATCATTGGCTGGCGTGTGATGTGCTCATATATAATAATGTTGCCGTACAGCCAGGGGAAGGTTATGCATTGGAATTCAAAGACACATTTCACCCCAGGAACGTTTCTGAATCCAATAAGCCTGAGAGCTAATCAATTCAAACCCGATGATTTCCCAGCACCACACTAACAGTCAGATCAATTTCATTCCCAGGAACTAACCCACATGTTAGTGTGTGTGTACAATGTGTGTGTGTGTATGTGTGTGTGTGTGTGCACAATGTGTGTGTACATCGTGCATGTTTTTGTGTGTGTCTGTATGTGTGTGTGTGTGTACAATGTGTGTGTGTGTGTGTATGTGTGTTTTGTGTGTGTGTGTTTTTTTGTGTGTATGTGTGTGCGTGCCTGTGTGTGTGTGTGTTTGTGTGTGTGTGTGTGTTTTTGTGTGTATGTGTACAATGTGTGTGTGCGTGTTTGTGCGTGTGTGTGTGTGTGTGTGTACGATGTGTGTGTGTTTGTGCATGTGTATGTGTCTGTGTGTGTGTGTGTAACGAGAGAGAGTAAGGTTTCATAACGTGGCATTGTTATGAAAGATTGGCATTAGACTCCCACCGCACTCTGTTAAGGGCTCTCAGAAGACTGCTCCGCACCTGTGTAGCACCCACATGGGGTCCTTAAAAGGCATTAGAGGACTCATCTCTGAACAGCCACACACACCGTATCTCTATCCCCTGTGTACCGTTTCCCATGTCTGCAAATGCATCCTTTATAAAGGCACACTATACATGACTGTCTACTTTTTTTGACTGCGCTTTTGTAGCTAACTGGGGTTTTATAACTTAATAAACTGTTTTAATGATATTTAAATAGCTCTCGTGATACCTAGTTTGATGGCAAATGCAGGAATTTAATAGCCTCGCCCCCCTAATACTGCCTGTGATGCTACAATAAATTCCGAGTTCAAGTCAGTCTGGCCAACTTGCCTATTCTCAGCTCTTCCTTTGCCCGAAAAAATCGGGTAGCAATGAAAAAAGAACGCTACGCATTTATCATTGGAATCAGTGGTCTGAGTGGTTGTAGCTCTGTCCAGTAGTACGCAGATTAGTCCGGTATTTGAAAGACGCCTGTTGAACTTCCTGTCTATGGGAGCTTTGCCAGATTAAGCTCCATCTATGAGAGCTTGGTGCAACAGCCAGACTAGGAATTAAAGGTATACATCCCTTCTACCTACTAGGCACTCAAGGTGCTTATCATGTCTTCTTTTATTTACTAGGTCTGAGAGCCTTTGGAACTAAAAGACGTTTAATAGCATTGCCATTGATGCCAAAGCCATAACCCAAATAGGTCAGTTATATCAAACATTTACTTACTTACTCCCCTTACTACTAAATAAAACAAATAGACCTAATACAAACATTCAAAAATACATTTGTACAACAGTTAGGTTGGTGGTGTTGTGTTACTGTTGTCCACACAGCATGTCTCCTGGCTCTGGTGGCAGTCTCCAGAACACTCCTATGGCTTCTTTTACACTACATCCTGTAAAGTGTGTGTGTGTGTGTGTGTGTGTGTGTATGTGTGTGTGAGCAACAGAGTATTTTATAACAACCACTCTCCAACTCATCCGGTGGGGAAAAAAGAGGCCCTTCAAGCAGACTTGTCCTAAGAGTGGGTGATTTGAGGTTGTGTATTGCGCACATCATCCCTGAGCCTTAGAGGACTTGTGGTGTGTGTGTGCGTGTGTGTGTGTGTGTGTGTGTGTGTGTGTGTGTGTGTGTGTGGAGGCCAATTGGAAAATGTCTGCATGACACACTCTGCAGATTTAAATGCATTCAGTGCTCTGCCCAACCTAAGCAACCAGTTGCAATATAATTATTATATTTATTCTGGATACATACAATTCCCCAGTGAGAATCGACAATTCAAGACATACGTAGCATTACATAACACCTCTTACATGGTAATTCTATCCTTAAATACTGTGATAGTCATTTAGTTGTTATTTACTAATGAAGGCATGACCCTGAATTCAATAGCTTAATTTGCACGTAAAAGGAAGTCTATCAGACTGCAGACTTAGGCTCAAAATAGTGTATGTATTGCACCATTTATTTATTTATTTATTTATTGTTATTTTTTATTCCTGGTTGTATTGTAGCTGGAGTACATGGCCTGCAATACAGCATCTTTGTGCTTCGGTCGCTATCTGCACATGGATAAGTGAGGAGAGCTTTTAAGCTGTAGGGTGTGTACCATTAATCAGGAGGCCATGTGAAGGCCTCTGGGCCCCTCTCATTAGCTGGGTCTCTTCCAATTGGAATCCAGTGGATCAAGGTAGCAGCAGTGTACTAATATGTGCATAAGGTATTACTAATATGATCATTATTATTAATTAACATTCATCATGAACACTAATTAATTAATTAATTCACATTATTACGCCTTCAAACAATGGCTATGAAAATGTAAGATAAGCTGGCAACTGTGCTGTACATATAACGAGCACAGGAACAATAGCTGTGGGGTATGAGTGCTGGTTGATCTCATTAGCACGAACTGCTGAGCTGTTCTTGTGTAAAACAAAACCTAGAAGTTGTTATAGTAGAAGCTTACCCCGAGGACCCTTATGTAACACTGTAAGAGATAACAATCAGTTATGGTGAGAAGTTAAACACAAGCAAATTCAATAAATACCACCTTTTTGAAAGTGTAACAACTAAATAATCACAACCCTATAACAAAACATATGAAAAGGGAGGAAATATATATTAAAAAAAGATGCAGTGTACTATCTGGAGGCTGTGCACACCAGTTTTGTCTTGGGTAAAAAAAATGGTTCTCCTCTGAGTCTGAGTTTGGTCTGATTTTTTTTGTACCTCTTTCTCAAAGGTGTACCAACATGTCACCATAATGAACTGTGTTTGTTGAGGCGGTTTCACCCTTCTGCACACCTGTCCTGTGGACAGAGGTGGGAGGTGTATTAGTATTAGTGAGCTCCCATCACCTGCTTGCTGCCTGCCTGGCCTGCTTTGTCCCCATATTGTCTGTCCTCCAGGATACACAGCTAGTTTCTATACAACAGAAAAAACATCACGACTTCACACACACACACACACACACACACACACACACACACACACACACACACACACACACACACACACACACACACACACACACACACACACACACACACACACTTATAAATTAAACCTACAGAAAACTACAGTTTTACCATAACAATGGGGATATATAAATGTCTCTGGTGCATGATGCCTTACTAAACCTATAATGCCATTGCAGAACCGCAATGAAATACGTTCAGTATGAAACAGCCCCGAGTCTTTTGTGTACACTACAATTTAGTCTCCCCTGCAGATTTTAATCATCTAGACTGAGGCAACAGGAAACATATATGGGCTGAGATGGGGGTGTGATGGTGATGTGATGGTGGGGTGGTGATGATATGGTGGTGTGATGGTGTTGTCATGGTGGTGAGATGGCGTTGTTATGGTGATGAGATGGTAATGATATGGTGGTGTGATGGTGTTGTCATGGTGATGAGATGGTGATAAGATGGTGGTGTGATGGTGAGATGGTGGTGAGATGGTGTTGTCATGGTGGTGAGATGGTGATGATATGGGGGTGTGATGTGATGGTGATGTGATGAAACGGGGGTGAGATTTTGGTGTGATGGTGGTGTGAACGAGTTGGAAGACTACGAACAACACTGACACGAAGGACAGCAAAAAATGGATGCAGTCTGTTTTTAGACAGTTGTACAAAAACACTATTATAATAAACAAATAAACAAGTAAACAGAGGCAGGTATAAACTAATAAATATGTTAAGTAAATAAATAATGATAGGCGTAAACAAGCAGTTATTTAGGAGTGAAGAGATATATTGAATAATGTAGCATAACAGTTTAAAGTTTAAAGACACAGGTATAAACTATAAAAAAATGCTAATAAATATTAAATTAGAAAACATGGTTGTAAACAAGTTATTAGTCAGGAGTAATGGATGACTGAATTATATACTACTGGAGTCAATGTAAAAACAAGAGTAAACTATTATAATGATTAATGTAAACTAAATAAAAACACATATACAGACAGGCCGTTAGTCCAGAATGGGTGTGTGAGTGAGTACTTGCATAATGTTGCTTTAGAGTCTGTTAAACGACAGGTATAAATGCCAAAATATATCAACATAAGCAAAATTATTTTACAGTAATAAAAACAGTAATAAACACACAATAAACTTTTAGTCAGAGGTGATGGATGAGTGAATTACACTGCACTGGAGTCGTCCTCTTGAAGCTTGTGGTTTGTAAGAGACTTTAATACCATTATCTCCAGAGGTGAGGGAGGGGAACAAGCCCTTCATATGAACTCGTTCTATTGAGGGAAGGAGTGTTGGTGTGAAGGCCAGGGGCACATTGAATACTGGACCCACAATAAAAGGGACAGCTTGAAAATGGCATGCGTGCTTTTATCATATTCCTAATGTGTACCGTAAGCTTTTCTTTTTCAATACTGAGTCCAGTTTTATACATCTGTGGTTGTGTCCTGTATCTGTAAGGCAGCAGCTTTTGAGTGCTTTTAGTAGGTCTGGATAATACAAGTCCTGCACGCTGCAGTACACATGGTTCTCTCACCGTCGATTTTATTCCCCAGGGAACAACAAGTACCAGCCTTTTTCAGTGGACATCATCAGACTCATATAGACCACTAATGCCACACATCTAAAGCCCTTTCCCCTAAAAGGGCTAGAGGTTCATCCGTGAAAGGTTTCAGATGCAAATGTGATGACAACAGCAGCAGCAACAACAACAGCAAAACTAACCCAGAAAACCAGGGTTGAGAGGGATGGAGGGGGTATTAGGTCTGCGTCTGTTTGTGCCCCTTTGTGCATGGGCAAACTGTAGGTTCATAAAGAAAAAGAATGCCCATATACTGACATAAAGTACATCCATCCAAAAATGTAATGTTACACAATGTTTTGGTTGAAATGTCCACCATTAAATATTGGGAACATGTCCCTGTGCAGATGTTCTTTTTCTCTGAATTTGATCCTCCACCTGATATATTAACTTTGGATGTTTGAGCACCCTTTGAAAACTTTGTTTTTTTATGTTACATTACACTTAGCAGAAGCTTTTATCCAAAGTGACTTACAAAAAGGAGGACATAAGCTAACAGAGGTGTAGAGGAACACAGAGTAAGCAGACTACCTTCATACATACAAGGGGATACATGTGTCTAACTTCTGTAGGGTTAAGGTGAAAGTCAGCCTGCATGTGCCTGTTCTTCAAATAAAGACGACAGGGTCCGAGACAACTCCCAGTCAACAAGACAATGATATCCTAATGGGGACATTAAATATGACTGACAGTGAAAGTGGAAAACGTAACCTATGGGAAGTTTTTCCTGAATTCCCATATGTTAAAGCCATCATTTAGCCCTTTTTTCAAGGGATATGGCATGCCACCGCACCAGCTCTTCTTGGTAACATGCCCTCATGACAATCCACCATCCAGTTGTTCACTTTTGATGATACGATGGTGAGCAGTCACTTCCAGTAGTTTCAATGTTTGACTGTGTCTCATCGTCACTTTTCATCTTCAGAATTCTTTTACCGTTATGTTTAAATATAAGATCAGTTTCAATTAAATAGTTTTTTTCCCAAATGCTGCAATATTCTGGGAAAAAATAAACCAGTGTGTAACCTTGTCTGTCATCATGCCAAGCCCTCTTACTGCAGTGTGTGTGTTTAAATCCAGCTTGTTGTAGGTAAACAGTAATTAAATGACATTGCATAACCTAAAAACACTGGCAGAGTGGGTGTCATAGCAGCCTGTATTTTCTTTCTTTGTTTCGAGGAAAACCATCAAAAAACAGTAACTTCTGTGACTGCAGCCAAACAAATGAGGACGTAAACAAAACAGGACAGGTGAGGGGGAGCCTCTGACTAGGTGGCTGAGAGTGGCACCTCATGATTGGAGCAGCTTGTTTTTCTTCCTCCACTCTCCGACATAATTGCTTACAAGGCTGCTCTTCATCTCGTCAAATCACGAGTCACAGCCATAGGCCTGCCCCCGTTTCCCCTCTCTTCCCCCGATCATAGAAAAAAAACCACGCAGCTACAGTACATGTATATAATCACTCCCGGGAAGATTCGGTATTACATCTTCATGATACGGCCCGGTAAGCAGCCCTGCTGCACCGCAGGTATTCTCTCCCGGCCAATCCATCTCGACATTAAATGCTAATATATGCCATTAAACGAATTTAGCTGGGGTATGTTTGAGTTGCCCCTGCGCCGCCGAGTGCATGTACGGAGCTCATTGCTATTAATTTATCAAGGAATTATTCCATGCGTCTGCCTCTTACCTGTCAGGTCTCTTAATGGTCCTTTCAATGTGGAACAAGCTCCGCTCTGCTAAAGCGCTTGGAATTATGTTTTAATATATTCCCTCTTCAGACCGCATAGGAGAGAGAATGGAAATCGCTGGCTCTCGCTAAAGTATAGGCTTTGGGTGAGGAGAGAAAGCAGAAAATGTCAGTGGAGAAGCCCTAAAAAGTGGGGCAATAGTTCTACTGTGAAGGTCCTACGTAATGTGGATTTGCTGAAGAAACCCAAATTATCGGATCACTGTTTACTTGGAGGTTCCCCTGTAGACTGTCTACATATGCTGAGTAAATAAGTGTTTGGAACTCAACGTGTCAACTACAACGTGTGGATATGATGAAAGCCAGAAGTTGGGTTCAGTTAAGGTGATTTTCAATAACCAGCACACAGGAAGGAGCTGCATTCCAACAAATCACCTGTAAAGTCCCTGTGGGCGTAGTGTTGCCAACACGGATTTGGAGCAGAGAAGATGAAGAATCAGGGCAAAAAAAAGAAACACTGCTTTAATGGTTTTGCAGCAGGGAAGCCCAAGAACTCAATATACAGTGCTGTAACCGCTATTGAGGAGTAAATACTAAGAACCCAGATAATACCTTGTTCTGTAACTGTTCTAGGACACAGAAGCCAGAGTGGTTCATATCTCCATAAAGGGGCCATATTGTACTGTATAGTCATACAGGAGGCAACTGGTTCCATAGGAGAAGGGTTAATGCATGACAGATGGTTCTACTGACCAGATATATAATGCATGTAATGTCTCCCTCATTTCTGTCCCGAAGCTCATGATTATGTATTACATTTGATAAATTATATTATATGAATGTATATTACTTATATCAAATACATTTATATTAGATTATATTTCTTAAAGATCTACACTGGTGTCCCATAACACCTTTAATGAAATCATCTCCATTGCAGATAGCCTTTTGTGAATCACGGTTGAATGATGTCCAATTGGTGAACAGTTTATAGTACTAAGGTGTAGTATTTCTTAGCTCGACCAATGCTGTATGTATGTGCGCAGGCACATATGCACTTGATGCTGAACTGACTGGCCTTCATGTGGGAAGCAACCCTAACATGGGGTTTGATAAGAAGAAAAAAAAAACAACAGGCTGAAAAGACATTTGCTTGGTGGCTTTGAACACCTCACCAATCAAAGCGTCTTTCTAAAAGAGCTTTGTCCAAAATCTCTTTTTAATGTCTCTGTTTTGTTCAGAATAGCTGTCGAGGAGGGGAACAATGCGTTTCCATGATAAGCACCAGTCTCTTATGGCGAAGCTTTGTTCCACCACATTAAAAAAAAAACACTTTGAAAAACTTATCGAGAATAGACTTCCTAGGCGTTGTTTACCAAGAAAAATTAATCAAAATATGTTTATAGTAGACCGACTGCTCTAATGCCGTATTCTCTTTGAAATAATGAACTGGAGCGGGAGGAAAACAAGGCAATTTCCTAATCCATTCCCGTCTTTGCATTGGCCTATTACCCCCGAGTATAGGAAGAGATGTGTTTTTTGTGTTTTGGTCCTCAAGACGGCTGCATAATGGGCATTGCTAGCGTGCCTTCCTGGTGTCACTCGCCTTCTCCATTTTTGCATAAATATTCTTTAAGACACCACATAACATGTGCTGCTTAGCAGGCTAAAACTTACACAAATACAGTATATATACAGTATATGCTTATGTAAATATAAAAATATAGACACTGTTAATGCTGTTTATTATTTACACCCATATATAAATCCATATATTTATATGCTTATGTAAATATAAAAATATTGACACTGTTAATGCTGTTTATTTCTACACTCATACGAAACCCAATGCCTTGCTTTCTCGTGCTCTCATTACCTTTTCCATCTGCATATCATTGCAGTGATAGCATGTCTGTGAATGCCCTTAAACATTAATCAGTGCAAGGAGGTGTTGTAATTACATACTGTATATATAATGATTGACAGAACACATCACAAAACAAGCAGACGAATAGCAAATGAAACAGACATTCTAAAGCTATTTGAGGACCAATCAGAGATGGCATGTGGTGGGTGGGGCGTGCAAGGTGGGGGGTGGGGTGCGTGAGCTGTATAATGATTGACAGAACACATCAAACGAATGGCAAATGAAACAGACATTCCAAAGCTATTTGAGGACCAATCAGAGATGGGATGCGGTGGATGGGGCGGGCAATGGAGGTCGGGCGAGCTGTAGCAGTGTGACTCGCAGAGTAGCATCCTGACTGAAGCCTGAGGATGTGGAGGGCTCGACTGCCTTCCCACAGGAGGGGTTGCATTGGGGGGCGGGGGCAAAGGGGGGGTAGGGCGGGTACGAGGAGGGTGGGGGGTGGTTGGGGTGGGGGGGTGGTAGAGTAGGGGCTTGCCTGCTTATTCGCTGGCTTTCATTTACCACTAACTCCTGCTTCTCCCCACGTCAGCACTTCGTCTGGCCCTGCGCCAGCGTTGGGGAGGCAGGCAGGCAGGCAGGCAGGCAAGCAGGCTGCCCTGACATCCATGTGAAAGATTGCACTCATTGTTCTCCTTCCGGACGGCACAATGTCCCTTTTAAAAAACCTCCTTGGCATTATCCACTAAATTGCATTTTTTGCAAGGCCCCCGTCTGGACACTCCACCTTTCATTAACCTTTTAGCACTGGTTTACGACAGAGAAATGCTGCTGAGGAGGCCAGGGCTATTATTAAGGTACCGCCAAACCAGGAAGGCAGGCAGGCAGGCAGAGAGGCAGAGAGGCAGGCAGGCAGGCAGGCAGAGAGGCAGGCAGGCAGGGAGGCAGGCGGAAGGGAAGGGAAGGGAAGGGAGGAAGGGGGGAAAAGTGCAAGGCTTGGATTAAAACTTTGGATGCAGTGTTGGTGGTGGGGTAGGTGGGGTGGGTGGGCTTGTCCCGAGGGACCACCAGCCCCTTTTCTCCAGCTTCTCTCATCTTCTGTTGGGCAGACATCAAGTGAAGCCAAGTGTCACGTGTCAAGTGTCAACTGTGTTTTGTTGTTGTTTTAACCATATACATAGTACATAGTGAGACGAACTGCTTCACCAGGAAAACAGTTGATGTCCTTCCTCCAGCCTCTACTCTACTTCCTACCGCAGCTCCTATTGGCCTGGACATCATATCACCTCACCTCACACTCGTCACCTGGCTGTGGCCAGGTGGTAAAAATAGCCAGATGGCAAAAATAGCTCTGGTCCCAGTCCTCCCCACCCCTTGCTTTTCTCCCTCTCCCTCTCTCTCTCTCTTTCTTTTTCTCCCTCTCTCTTTCTCTCTCTCTCTCTCCCTCCCTCTCTCTCTCTCCCTCTCTCTCTCTTTCTCTCTCTCTCTCTCTCTCTCTCTCTGTCTCTCCTTTTCTCTCCTGTGCAGATGTGTGCTGTTACTCAGCAGTGCTGTCACAGCCTGTTTACGCACAAACAGCCTCTCCTCAGGCCCCAGGCCCTCATACTGTCATATCGCATCGGCCCCACGCAGCACGATGGCCCATTCGGGTAGCAGGGGATAGCGCTGGGTAGGGGGGGTGGGTACTGGAGGAGGGAGTGGGTGTTAGGGGGAGAGGTGGGTAGGGGGGGTGGGTAGTGGGGGAGGGAGTGAGGGGGAGAGGTGGGTAGGGGGGGTGGGTAGTGGGGGTGGGTGTGAGGGGAAGAGGTGGTGGGTAGTGAAGGTGGTTGTGAGGGGGAGAGGTGGGTGGTGGAGGTGGGTAGTGGGGGTTGTTGTGAGGGGGAGAGGTGGGTAGTTGGGGTGGTAGCAGAGGATAGCGGTAGTGGAGGTGGTTGTAAAGGGAAGAGGTCGGCAGTGGAGGTGGGTAGTGGGGGTGGGTAGTAGGGGTGGTTGTGAGGGGGAGAGGTGGGTGGTGGAGGTGGGTAGTGGGGGTTGTTGTGAGGGGGAGAGGTGGGTAGTCGGGGTGGTAGCAGAGGATAGCAGTAGTGGAGGTGGTTGTAAAGGGAAGAGGTCGGCAGTGGAGGTGGGTAGTGGGGGTGGGTAGTCGGGGTGGGTGTGAGGGGAAGAGGTGGGTAGTGAGGATGGTGGTAGTTGTGAGGGGAAGAGGTGGTGGTGGAGGGAGCAGCCACCAGCAGCTCCAGGTTTCACTGTGTGGGGGGGTGGGGTGGGGGATTAATAGGTCATCTAAGAGAGAGTGACTGGGGCTACAAATTGAAAGAGAGAGTGAAAGAGTAAGATGGCGGAAGAAAAAAGGGGGGGGGGTGGGGCCAACAGATTGAGTAAGGGAGAGTGAAAGAGAGAAAGAGAGATAGAGAAAGGAAGAGATGTAGGAGAAAAACAACACATGAAACACATCACATGAAAGAAAACCAGCAGGTGGGAGCAGTGAGAGAAAGAAAGAGACAGAGAGAGACAGAGAGAGAGAGAGAGGGGGGGGGGGGGAGAGGGGGAGAGAGAGGGGGGGGGCAGAGAGAGAGACAGAGACAGAGACAGAGAGTGAGAGAAAGAGAGAGTGCCAGAGGTTGCGGGGACAGAAAAAGAGGGAGAAGATGGATGGATAAAAAATAGAGGAATGACAGGGTGGGGGTAGACTGACAGTGAGAGTTCAGGACGAAGGAGAGAGAGAGAGAGAGAGTAGTAAAGCTAGCAGAAGAAAAAAAAACATGTGATAGACAGAGACTGATGAAGACAGAGAGTAATGGACAGAGTGAGAGACAGCACGCAAGAGAGAGAGAGAGTGAGATACAGGAGAGAGAGATAGAGAGAGACAGATAAAGAGCAAGAGAGAGAGCGGGAGAGAGAGAGAGAGACAGTGTGAGAGACAGAGAGCGAACGAGCGAGGGAGAAAGCAAAATTGAGAAAGACAGACAGAGAGAGAGAGATAGAGAGACAGTTAAAGAGCAAGAGAGAGGGAGAGAGAGAGAGACAGTGTGAGAGACAAAGAGCGAACGAGTGAGGGAGAAAGCAAAATTGAGAAAGACAGAGAGAGAAAGACAGACAGACAGAGAGAGAGAGAGAGAGAGAGAGCGATAGTCAGCAGTGTTGGGTTGTGCAGTGGCAGCAGTTGAGCGGGGGTGGGGTGGGGGGTGGGTGGGGGGTGGGTGGGGGGGGGGTGGAGGAAGTGTGCACCGACTGACCGACAGAGCAACGGGGGGAGAGAAGCAGGTCAGGGGAGCGCAGCTTGGACGGAGCCCCCACGTGAGCACCTGCCGGTGGGCCCGCCGCTCAGAGCAGGGCCCTGTCAGCCTGGATTACCTCCATCGCGAAGAGCCACACAGCCTGGGCCTGCCCGCCTCTCTGATTCACTGTTGTGTCTGGTGTCCCTGTGCATTTGCGTCCAGCCTCAGCAGAGGCAGGGATCCGGTGGGGGACTGGGTGTCCGTGTGTGTGTGTGTGTGTGTGTGCGTGTGTGTTTGTGTGTGTGTGTGTGTGTGTGTGTGTGTGTGTGTGTGTGTGTGTTTGGAGCGTAGGGATGGGAGCACATTTGTGTCTAGCCTTAGCAGCAGCAGGGATCCAGTGGGGACTGGGTGTGTGTTTGGTGTGTCTGGTGTCCCTGCACATTTGTGTCCAGCCTCAGCAGTAGCAGGGATCCGGTGTGTGTGTGTATCTGTGTGTGTTTGGTGCATAGGGATGGGGACGGTGTGCATTTGTGTCCAGCCTTAGCAGAGGCAGGGATCCGGTGGGGGACTGGGTGTTCGTGTCTGTGTGTGTGTGTGAGTGTGTATTTGTGTGTGTGTGTTTGTGTGTGTGTGTGTGTGTGTGTGTGTGTGTGTGTGTGTGTGTGTGTGTGTGTGTGTGTGTTTGGTGCATAGGGATGGGGAGGGAGCACATTTGTGTCCACCCTCGACAGTGGCAGCAGCGGCAGGGATCCGGTGGGGGCCTGGGTGTTTGGTTGTGTGTGTGTGTGTGTGTGTGTGTGTGTGTTTGGGGTTAGGGTTAGGGTTAGGGTTAGGGTTAGGGGGGTGCGTTGGGATGGGGAGGGAGGTGCTACAAACGGGTAAACATGGAAGAACCACATGAACAGACGGCGCACTTCATCGCCACTCAGATACCCACAGTTCAGCTGTGCTGCTCTGGCAGGTGACGGAGAGGGATCCGGTGGGGGCCTGTGTGTGTGTGTGTGTGTGTGTGTGTGTTTGTGTGTGTGTGTGTGTGTTTATGTGTGTGTTGGCATGGGGAGGGACGTGTTGCTCATGACAGGTGATGGGGAGGGGATGTCCAGTCCCCTGAGCCCACACACATAACAGGTGTGAATCATGCTTGTGATTTGCTGGCAAAGGACAGTTTACTATTAAACATATATACAGTAAATTGTGGACAGCATACAGTATAAACGATAAAGTATCTGAAATA
This sequence comes from Setipinna tenuifilis, assembly GCA_030347295.1. Classification (NCBI taxonomy): domain Eukaryota; kingdom Metazoa; phylum Chordata; class Actinopteri; order Clupeiformes; family Engraulidae; genus Setipinna; species Setipinna tenuifilis. The sequence continues at coordinate 5,211,145 of CM059277.1, forward strand.
AAAGCAACTAAAATGTGGTTTTCCTTACTTATGTAGGCTAATATATGCATCATGGTTAATAATTAAAGCTGTTTTAGTGAGGGTTTTATTAAGTATTTAATCCTGTACAGTGGAAGCAGTATTAAGTCTTAACCTTTGGTTAAGTACATAATTCCACATTTATAGTTTTGATGCCTTTAGTCCGAATCTACAATGTAAATAGTCATCAAAGTAAAGAAAACGCATTGAGTGATAAGGTGTTTTCAAATTTTTGGCCTGTACTGTATGCATCATGGTTAATAATTAAAGCTGTGTTAGTGAGTGTTTTGTGAGTATTTAATCCCGTATAGTGGAAGCATGCACTAAAATGTTTTGCATTATCATAAAATGGTGGGCTGTTTCTCCCTGCCTACTGCTCCAAGCTCACATGTCAGTAGAACCGTAACCAGGAATTGCTTTTCATGCAGGAGCTATTAAATACAGTCATGTTGAAGTTATAAGTCAACAACAACAACAACAACAACAACAACAACAACAACAACTCATTGCATTTATGTTGTACTTGTATTTTTCAAGACACCTGAAAGACCACTGTTGTGTAGCATCAGCAACTCTTCACAATCTCCCTCAAAAACAAAGGTGAACTGGGTTTGTTCTGTTTATAGACCAAAGCTTTGGAATAATCTTCCATCTCACATTAAATCCTGCCCAACCATTGCCAGTTTTAAATCTAATTTGAAAACCCATCTTTTTGCCCATGCTTTTAGTTCAGTGTGACACAGTTTTTTCCCCCTAGTATTTATGTACTTATTTTATCTTATGTATTTGTTGATCATTCCTATCCTATTGTTTTCATAGTGTGCTATGTATGTCTCTGCTTTCTTATGCACATGTTTTAACCCTATTTCTAAATGTTATTATAATTTTTGTTTGTAAAGCACTTTGGGTTCACTTCTGTTGTTTTTAAATGTGCTCTAAAATTTAATTTCACTTGCCGTGACCTGACCTGGGTGAAGCACAGTAGCCATTGTGTGCCAAAACACTCAACAAACACCAGCCTGATGTGGACAATAACGGAATGAATCAATTCATGCCAAATCAGTTCATACCATAGACTGTTTATAAGAGAACTGGACAAACACCATGTCATGTCATGCATAAACTTTCTCACAGACTGGATGAAGCCTAAATTGAAGGTTCCATCTTCGCCAATTTCTTCTATCAATGTCAATGTAAATTATCTGGCGATTGAACTAACGGATTCCAAAAAAAAATCACCCCCCTCAGAGTTTATCATGGATCGAAAAAACTACTGAAACACACCAAAATTGTTTTTTTTAACCAGGCTGTATATAGGATTACTTTTGCTGTAAAAATTGACTTTTTATCACGGGTGTCTTTGGGAAGTTGCCTGCGTCTGCCAGCGAGTCCCCAACGGACATGTTAGGCATCGCAACCTCAGAACGCCCAGTTTTGGCTTCATTGTTTAGGCTGGAACGTTGGTGCTTGATTTATACTGGGGCCATGATTAGGGAGCCAGAGGCTGGGAGTTTTGCCAGGACCCCCCCCACCCCAGAACACACCACACCCCCATGCTCGTTGCAGTAAGTGCCACGGGATCTTTTTATGACCACAGTGAGTCGGGACCTCAGTTTAGAGTCTGATCAGAAGGGCAGTGTCTCCTTCAGCTCAGTGTACTCCTCAGCAACGCTTTAGGGCATCACACACACACACACACACACACACACACGCACACACACACACACACACATACACACACACACACACACACACACACACACACACACACACACACACACACATACACACACACACCAACACCACACACCTGCTTAGCTTCAGTGATCCAGCACTGCCGGGGTTTCCATAGGTATGGGTCTGCAGTGGTGGTGGAAAACACTAGTACACAAACCTAGAAAACACTGGTAAAAACAGAACAAGCAAAACTTGACAGACATTAAATAACTAACTGCAGCAGACCTGTATAATCATTAATCATGGCTAAAGGGGTTTGGAAACATATCAGGTTGTATTGCTAGTAGGGGAGTAGAAAGTAGCATAATTGTATTGTGCTCAGTGCCAATTGGTTTGAGGCTAGTCTGAGAGTGTCCACCTTAAATCCACCTGAAATCTATGCCCATATATACAGGTGGAAACAGCTCCAGGTGGAGCAAGGTGAGACCTTATTCATTAGGAATATCTGGGCCTGGCATTACCAAGCTAATAAAACTGGCCAGAATGAATCACTTTTGCATGTTCCTACTTTTATAAAAATGGTGAAAGCTTTCTTAATGGCCAAGAATTACTTAACGCTCATCTTGACACAGTGAGGACACAAAAAGTATCATCTAAAAGCTGATTGCATAAGCCTCTCTCTCCCCCCTACTGCTGGAGTCAATAGCTCACTTACCTCACAAGCCCCTCTGTTTACCAAAAATTCTCATTCATCCAGGTCATGTTAGTCAAAGGAGCTAAATTGTAAGCAACTGGACTTCTTTTAGTACTAACACACACACACACACACACACACACACACACACACACACACACACAAAAAAGCATCCCCCTTATCCCCTCAAACACATACACACACATATGCAGGAGCGCACACCCCTAAAACACATACACACACACTAATGCACTCACTCTTTTAGTCCTAAAAGAAGTCCAGTTGCTTACAACTTAGCTCCTTTGACCAAAAATAAAAAATCCTGTTCCTCGAAGCACACACATGCATATTTCCCCCCGAAGACAATTTGTCCACCTCCAGTGTCCAGCACTGAGGCACGGCATGAAACAATGGGCCGCACTCGATACTGTGCCTGGTGTCCCCTCAAACACATACACACACAAACACAGGAGCGCACACACACACACACACTCCTGCACATACCCAAAACGCATCCCTCTCAAACCTACAAACACATACACACATATGTATATTCCCCACTGAAGACAATTTGTCCACCTCCAGTGTCCAGCACTGAGGAGCAGCATGAAACAATGGGCCGCACTCGATACTGTGCCTGGTGTCCCGTGGCAACGCAGCGCGGCAGACGAAGGTGGCCCGATTGACCACTCACACATGCTATGGATTTTGTGTGTGAGTGTGTGTGTGCACTTGTGTATGTGTGTGTATGTGTTTTGGGGGTGAGGGGGTGTGTTGAGTGTGTGTGAGTGTGTGTGAGTGTGAATGTGCGTATGTGTGTGTGTGTGTTTGGGGTGAGGGGGGTGCGTTTTGGGTGTGCTGAGTGTGTGGGAGTGTGAGTGCATGTACACCTGTGTGTGTGTGTGTGTGTGTGTGTGTGTGTGTGTTTGGGGGGTGAGGGGTGTGTGTTTTGGGTGTGCTGAGTGTGTGTGAGTGTGAGTGCATGTACACCTGTGTGTGTGTGTGTGTGTGTGTGTGTGTGTTGGGGGGGTGAGAGGGGTGCGTTTTGTGTGTGCTGAGTGTGTGTGAGTGTGAGTGCATGTACACCTGTGTATGTGTGTGTGTATGTGTGTGTGTGTGTGTGTGTGTGTGCGCACCTGTATATGTGTGTGTGTGTGTGTGTGTTGGGGGGTGAGGGGGGTGTGTTTTGGGTGTGCTGAGCGCCTGGGGGTCATGGCGATGGCGGTGGCGTAGCGGCCACAGCTGCCAGCCCGGGGCTACAGGGACGCCTCAGTGCCTGCGGTGACAGTTGTAATGGCAGCACTTCTGACTGAGGACTCCTGTTAAGCCTGCTGGGTCCTCTGTCACAAAGCAGCCTCCTGGCCCACCGTATCTCCCCTCCCCTCCCCTCCCTTTTTCTCTCCTCTCCTCCCCTCCCCTCTCCTGTCCTCTCTTTTCCTCTCTTCTCTCCATTCTTCTCACCTCGTCTCTCCTTTCATCTCCTCTCCCCTCCTCTCTTTTCCTCTCCGCTCTTTTCCTCCCCTCTCCTTTCTTCTCCTCTCCTCTCCTCTCCTCTCCATTCCTCCCATTTCCTGTCATTTCCTTTGCTCTTCTCTCCCCTGCTCTCCTTTTCTCTCCCCTCCTCTTATTTTCACTCTCCATCCCTCCATCTTTCCATCTTTACAGCATTCTCTCTCTTTTTCTCTATTGCTCTGAATTCCTGGCTCTTTTCCTTTCCTCCTTTTTTTTGCAGTACGCACAACCCTCCCGCCACCTCTCTGCATGTTCTCTTTCAGTCTCCGTATCTCTCCTTTCTCTATTTCTCTTTCTCTCTCCCTCTTTCTATTCTTTGTCTCCTTATCGTCCCCTTTTTCTCTTTCTCTTTCTCTCTTCCTCTCTCTCTCTCTCTCTCTCTCTCGTCTCCTTAACCCCTTTGCCCTTTTCTCTCTTTCTCTTTCTATCTCCCTCTCTCTTTGTTGTCCCTTTGTCTTGCTGCTTTCCTCCTATCACTTTGTCACCTTTTCTCTCTGGTGTCCCCCTCCTTCATTTCTCTGCCAAGGAAACCCAACCAGTCTCTGCAGTGTTCCCTACCTCTCATTCTTTCCACTGGCCCACCATCTCGTTCTGTCTTTGTCTCCATCTCACTGTCTCTCACTGTTTTTGCGATCTTAAATCTTCTTTTTTGTATTTCTTTTTTAGACTTTCTTGTTCTTTTCACTTTCCTCAATATCACTTCCTGTCTGTCTGTCTTCCTGCCTTCTTTGAATTTATTACTCTCCATTTCTCTTTTCTTTTGCTGTTTTTGGTTTGTCCTTTCGTTGCCCCACTCAGTGGTCCTCTACCTCTCTCTAATGCAGCCGACACATTACGGGAGCTGGACTTCAGGTTCGCCGGGGGCCAGACATATGTGTATGAGTGTGTGTGTGCGCACGCCTGTGTGTGTGTTTGTGTATGTGTGTGTGTGTGTGTGTGTGTGTGTGTGTGTGTGTGTGTGTGTGTGTGTGTGTGTGTGTGTATGTGTTTGAGGGGTGAGGGGTGAGGGGTGCGCATTTAGGGTGTGTTGAGCATGTGTGTGCGTATGTGTATGAGTGTGTGTGTTCCTGTGTATGTGTGTGTGTATGTATTTGGGGGTGAGGGGTGTGTGTTTTGGGTGTGTTGAGTGTGTGTGAGTGTGTGTGAGTGTAAGTGTGTGTGCGTGTGTTTATGAGTGAACGTGCATGCGCGTGTGTATGTGTGTGTATGTGAGGGGGTGCATTTTGGGTATGTTGAGTTGTGTGTGTGTAAGTATGAGTGTGCATGCATATGTGTATGAGTGTGTGTGTGCTCGTGCACCTGTGTATGTGTGTGTATGCGTAGCTGGACGTCAGGTTCGCCGGGGGCTGGCACAGGGTAGGGTGTTTTTAGTCAAAGTCATAGTCAGTTTATTTTTATAGCACAGTTTACAGCAACCTGAGGTTAAGCAAAGTGCTTGGCAGTGGGGAACAGTGGAAAAGAAATAATGATGATGGAACAAATCATATAGCTGGACGTATAGCTGGAGTTTCTCTACCATGGTGTCACACTTCTGTGAGTAGGCACTTCTTCGGTAGAGCTTTTAGAAAAGAAAACATGTTTCAAGGTGAATCTGAGTTTATTGACACACTTCCCAGAAAGACCTATTAAAAGTCGAACACCAAATAGGGTGCAAAATTAATTAAATTGTCTTGTACATTTCCTCCAAACAAGGCGGGAAATGGGTGGGTTCCTGTTGTTGTTATTCTTGCTTTTGTAAAGGTTTGGGTGAGGTGTGTGACTGTCATCTCTGAAACAGCCTCAGTCTCCACAGAAAGTGTTTTGGCTCAGGTCCTTGGGCTCCTGTCAGTAAGTGATGAGAGAGACCCAGTAAACCTTGCAGCCTGTTACACAGTCACACAGAGATGACACGGCTTTCAAATACCGTATTTTAATATATGTATGTGTGTGTCTTTTTTATTTGTATGTAGTTATGATCAAGACAAGAGCCATTCACCATTTAGGGTCAACACCTATGACATCCCCACATGTTATAAGAGCTATGGATGAATGAGAACCAAACCATTTTCAAGCTACTAAAAGAAATCCAGTTGCTTACAACTTAGCTCATTTGACTTACATGACCTGGATGAAAAAGAATCTTCACAGACATATTCAGGACCACTCCGTCTAGCTCTGGTGTGATGTGTCCAAAGAGTTTGCTGTGCATTGCAAAAGCCTTGGTGCGGTGAACTATAGAGCACACTGTACCCTCTTGCTGAGGGGCTGGGTTGTCTTAAATCTGAGGGCTGGGAACAATAGGGGGCAGCTTTGGCCTAGTGGATAGACTCCTGGGATCAGAGGGTCACATGTTTAAATCCCATTCCAATAGGAAGAATGGGAGTAGGGGAGTAAACAACCAGTACTCTCCTGCACCCTCATCCATGGCTGAAATCTTGAGTAAGGCCCTTGAGCAAGGCATCTAACCCCGCATTGCTCCAGGGACTGTAACTGAAACCCTGCACCTAAATAACTGTAAGTCGCTCTGGATAAGAACATCAGCTAAGTGTAGTGTAATAATAATGATAGTGCACACTGTACAGTCTTGCTGAGGGGCTGTGGACTAAAGTGCACACTGTAGACTCTGCCTGAGGGGCTGGGTTGTCTAAAATCAGAGGGCTGTGAACTATAGGGGGCAGCTGTGGCCTAGTGGTTAGACAGTTGGCCTTGGAATCAGAGGGTCACAGGTTTGAATCCCATTCCAATAGCAAGAATGGGGGTGGGAGAGTAAACAACTAGTACTCCCCTGCACCCCCACCCACAGCTGAAATGCCCTTGAGCAAGGCATCTAACCCCACATTGCTCCAGGGACTGTAACTGAAACCCTGTACCTAAATAACTGTAATGTAGTGTAATAATAATGATAGTGCACCCTGTACACTCTTGCCGAGGGTCTGTGAACTAAAGTGCATACTGTAGACCGTAGACTCTGCCTGAGGGGCTGGGTTGCCTTAAATCAGAGGGCGGCTGTCCTGAGGGAGCGGAGAGTTGCAGATTGGTGGGGTCAGGTCACCGCGTAGATCTTTAAAGTGTCGATCGGCCCTTTCACCTGCTCCGTCACCCGTCCATCTAGCAGGGCAGATTGAAGCCTTCTAATGCACTTTAGATAGAGCACAGGGCACGCAGCTCAGAACATAAACAGGAAGCTGTTATATATAAATATAGTTTTTTTTGGAAGTGTATCACAGGATGTTCATGGACATGTGTGCAAATATACAGACACACACACACACACTGTCAAAGGCCACCAACATACACACACAGCAACTACACACACACACCTCACATATCGTTAGCTTGATAGCATAATTGCCTAAGTCATTTTTTGGTCAAATTAAGATTTTTGCACAACTTTACTCCCCTACCACTTCTGCATCATCCTGTCTGTCTGCCTATGTCATTGGCCAACCACAACACTCATAAAAGTAAAAAAAACATAGCTGCCTAAGTCATTCATTTGACCTTGGCAGTTTTACCATTGGACTTAGGCAGTTTTTATACAATCAATTTGACTTAGGCAGATTATGCCTATGACTTAGGCAGTTTTACCATTGGACTTAGGCAGTTTTTATACAATCAATTTGACTTAGGCAGATTATGCCTATGACTTAGGCAGTTTTTCTGAGAATATAAAATAAACATTACATCTTCTCAGCCATTTTGCATACGTCAAAACTGCCTAAGTCACTTTTATTTGATAAAAAAAATGATGTTCGGTTTTGTTCTTTTTCCAAACTTTTTCTCACATCTACATGAATGTTCTGTGAAAATATCAATAAAAAATATGCATGTGATTTTTAGAAAATGTGTTTTTTCTTGTTTTCCAAAAACACAAAAAAATGACTTAGGCAATTATGCTATCAAGCTAACGATATGCTCCCACACACATACACACACCGACACCAACACCGACACCGACACACCCTATGAAGGGATATAATTTTACTCATTTTACTCCTCACACACACACACACACACACACACACACACACACCACACACACACACACCACACACACACACACACACACACACACACCGAACACACTCACACACACACACACACACACACACTTATATGGTTAGGATGCTTTGCTGATCCAGAAAAGTGGCCATTGAAGTTTCGCTCCATGAATGGGCGGCTGATCAGGCCGGTGCGGTTGGCATGGCAACGGTCCGAGCGAAGGCAGGTATGGATCAGCGGTGATTGCGGACGCTGAAGAGTGCTGATGAGTGGACGAGCCGCTCACACAATCAGGGCCTGCATGTCATTGTGAAGCAGGGCCTGAGAGAGAGAGAGAGAGAGAGAGAGAGAGAGATAGAGAGACAGACAGATAGAGAGAGAGAGAGAGAGAGAGAATGGGAGAGAGAAAGAGAGATAGAGAGACAGAGAGAGAGAGAGATACACAGTAAGAGAGAGAGAAAGAGAGAGATACACAGAGAGAGATACAGAGAGAAAGAGAGAACGAGAGAGAAAGAGAAAGAGAGAGAGAGAGAAAGAGATACACAGAGAGATACACACAGAGAGATACAGAGAGAGATACAGAAAGAGAGAAAGAGAGAGAAAGGGAGAGAGAGAGAGAGAGAAAGAGAGAGAGAGAAAGCAAAAGAGGGAGTAGGGAAGAGAGTGGGGGAAGAGATAGAGAGGAGAGGAAAAATACACAGGGGAGTGACTACTTTTTTTTTTCGTCAGAGCCAAAGTG
>CM059277.1:5222265-5234765 GCA_030347295.1 Setipinna tenuifilis
CACACACACACTCTGCTACTGCAAGTGAGGCAAATGGGCCCGCCGCCTTTCTATTTAAAGTCTGGCCAATTCAATTATGTAGTCCGGGAGGACATGCCAAGTTCCTCAAACAATGCCGGATGCCGGATGCATACATTCATGCACATGTGCGCATGCATATTCATATGCGCCACAGAGCACCCGGCTGGGGCAGAGCCCCTCGTGGTGGACGCCTCATCGTCGGAAAAGGAGGCTGTGGATTGCACCCGTGTGATTGGTGACTGATAAAGGGGGGGGGGGCTACGGAACCCGGGAGGCCACTACACATACACGGCGCGCCATGCCGAACTGTTCGCCCGCCGGGGGGATCTCGCCATGCCGCGGCACGGCCGTGTATGTGTGTGTGTGTGTGTGCACGGCTGTGTGTGTGTGTGTGTGCACGGCCCGTTTGTTATTCCACGTCAGTGCCGCTGGAGCGTTTGGGAGGCTGTCCAGTCTGGTCGTCACCAGCAGGGCCAGCAGCCAGAGGCTCTGGCTCCAATCTGCCGGAGCTGAGAGACAGCAGCACGGTCCAGTTCCTTGCCACTCTGGAGACACACATACACACACACACACACAGAAACACACACACACACACACACAGAAACACAGACACACTCGCATACGCACACACACACACACACACACACTCACACACACACACACACACACACACACACACACGCACACACACACACGCACACACACACACACATTCACACACACGTACACGCACACATACACACACACACATACACACACACACACCGCCACCAACAACAACCCGCACATCACTGAGGGGGTGGGAAGCCACAGATGTTGATGAATGAGGAAGCCCCCTGGAGGACTGCGTGGACAAGTTCAGTGAGCGCGTGGGGACCAAGACAGTCTTTCAGCAACGACCACAGGAGCCCCACAGGAGCTTGGCTGTTTGTGCACTGACTGATTCAGCCGACAAGGGGTGGGGGTGGTGGGGGGTACTCTCCCACCCCCCCAAAAGCAAAAAAAGAAGCACCATTAAGCAGCTACCGCTCGTGAATGATAGATTGAGTAAATGATCATTTTGAGGGCTTGCTTTTAGCCCGTGCAGCTAGTCACAAAGGAAGAAATGCAGTCAGGATGTGGATGCCCTGTGCAGTTTAGCTTAGGGTTAGTTTCACAGCACTGGGACATTAACACAGGTGCATGAGAGGGAAGCGATGTCTACTCACTACACTACTTTTAATAAAACTCTACATTTACCAACCAGTTAAGTTAAGTGAAAGTATTGGGTCTTCTCCATAGCTGCATTTGAAAACAGACTGCTTTAATTCTGTTTAACATACACTCAGATTGATCATCAGTCGGGGTTTGATTAAGCATTTAAGGACGTTTCTGGACGAGCAGCACATTGATGGAGAGCCAATCGTTAGCGGCCCTGAGGGTCAGTTTAATACACTCCACAGCCCATTGGCCCATCAGGCTCCTCTGCTTATCCTCAGGAAGAGAAGAGGCGGGTCAAACGCCACATCAAACTGCATGACCCTGCAGTTACTGTCACTGCAGATCAACGGCGTTACAAAAATAAATAGATAAACAAAAACAAATCAGGCACAGTGCTGACAGTGCCCACCCACCCAGCTACCCCCCAATGCCCCCCCCCACCCCATATTGTTAGCCAACCACCACCAACCCCCACCAACCTCCCACCTCTTCACTCCCTTCATCCACAAACCCTCCCAGATTGCTATCCAACCCCCCTCCAACCTCCCACCTCTCCACTCCCTTCACCACAAACCCTCCCACATTTTGGAATCGTTCAGATTTTATTGGCCTTTCTTTACTGTCAGGGAGTCCTGGCTTTGTTAAGGAGGTAATTCGAGCGCTCGCTGTGAATCAACCCCCTGCAGGAGCCCGTAAATGTGCCATCGCCCCCCGACAGCGCCAGGCGGAAACGAGGGGAAAAAGGGCGACGGTAAATGCAGCGCCTCCGGATAAGACTAGAGACTAGAAGGTTCTGTTACTGTAGGCGGGTGACACATCTTGCACATGTGCTTTTGTTATAGAGGCACAAGTTTGCTTCTCATTATAGCAAAAGAAAAGTATTTGTGCTAAATATCTGTGCTTGTGCAAGATCGACTACAATGCATGAACGTTTAGCTGATAGTGTAAAGTTTTATGAGAAGTAAATGGTGTTTAAGTTGAGAGTAGTCCATAATAATGCACAGTACCTCTCGGGGCTTTTGATAGAGCAAAGCCCACTTTGCTTGGCAGCGGGTGAGAGGCACAGAATGGGTGAATGCACATCTGTGCGGTTCCCACACCACAGTGTAACTATTTATACATGCTCAATGGCATTTTAAATATTAATTAGTCCTTAGCATTTATAGCCACACTATGGAGTTTTACTGAATGGCCTTGCCTGACTTCTGTTAGGAATAGACTTCTCTGGATGGGCTTAAGCCAAACAAAGGAGAAAAATAAACCCCATTCCTGCCTGAAAATGGATTGTTTATGCATCCCGATTATTGTGTTTGCGGCGTGCGTGTGTGCGTTTATGGCAAATTAATTAGTTTAGTCATTTCAATCGGTGTTCAGTAGCTGAGGAGTGGGTGCCCTGGCCCTGGGTCATGTTGGTTCAATAGCAAATCAATTAGGTTATTAGTCAGCCGCCCAGGGCCTCGGCCCAATGCTGCCTCTGTCAAGGCAAGGCTCCCTTGGGCCGACCTCAGGACCACCAGGGCCCCTGAGGGTGATGGGGAGCATGCATGTTTAATGATGTTCTCCCTCCATCATACTTTGCAAGTGCAGCCGCTTGGGTCGGAGAGAGGGAGCAGTTTGTGTTCGTTGCGCTCGTTTTTCTGTCTCTCTGTCTGTGTCTGTCTGTCTGTTTCCCTGTCTGTCTGCCTCTCTATCTGTGTCTGTCTGTCTGTCTCTGTCTATCTCTCTCTCTGTCTGTCTCTCTCTGTCTTTCTCTCTTTCTTTCTCTCTGTCTATCTCTCTGTCTGTCTCTGTCTCTCTCTGTCTCTGTCTCTCTCTGTCTTTCTGTCTTTCTTTCTTTCTTTCTTTCTCTCTCTCTCTCTATCTCTCTCTCTCCCTCTCTCTCTTTCTCTCTGTGGTTAGAAAATTCAATACTCCGCTTCAGTGGAGGTTTTGTCTTTGTCCTCTTCACCCAGCCATAGATACGGAGAGAGGAAAAGGACAAAAGGACTTGCTTGCGTTTTGGAGTACTTAGGCAGCATTGATGGAGAATAAAAAAGTGCTTTACAACCAAATAAAAGAGCCGACCAAAGTAAGCCACGACTGACATTATAAAATCTGACAAAATTTAATATAAACTGAAATAGATTAAATTACAATGTTGCAGCCAATGTTAGTCCTTGTCGAACTTCAGAGGCTTGCTATCAGATGCAATTAAAAATACTCCAACATACAGTATCTATTGGCAATAAAGAAATAGTCAGTCCAAGCCAAGCAGGAGTAAACATTTGAAATGTTATGAGAAAATAACTAATAGTGCTGATTAGTAAATCTCAGATGCAGGCACATGTGCCCATTTTCCTTCACTGGTTACAATCTGCATCACTGTCTCCTGCACACCAAGTAAAAGTTTAGAATAAAATCAACATTATATACCCCCACTGCTAATAAACCAGCTATTTATGCTGTCAGCTGTCTTCAGATGATGATTTTTAACAAACTATGCCAGCGTTGTTGCACAATCCCAAGGCTACAATGGTCACTAACATGTTGAGTATCTGCCCAGAACCAGCAATGCTGCACAGAAAGATTGTATGTTTGTGTGTGTATGTGTGTGTGAGTGTGTGTGTGTGTGTATGTGTGTTTGTTTGGGCCGTGGGTGGTGGGGAGACTTGGATGGTTGAAATGCTTCCTGCATCTTCTCTTGGCCCACGGTGCTGGGGGAAAGTGTGTGTGTGTGTGTGTGTGTGTGTGTTGTGGGGGTGCTGGTGGGGCTGGTGGTGTGTGTGGTGGTGCCTGGGGCTTGGGAGGGGGGGCGGGGGGGGTGTTAGGGGGGGTTGCAAGGGGGATTTGGAGGAGGCAGTAGAGTCTGACTAATCAGAGGCTGGTTGGGAGAGCATTAAGACAGACGTGAGGATGGGAAATGTGACACCTGGAAATTACACAATGTAATGGAATCAGCCAAGTGGTAAATGTAGCTTTTAAATAGGTTTTGTGTTCTCCATTAACTTCCCAGACACTGATTGGTTCTGACAGTCGGGAAAGTGCCGGTCAGCATGTTCACTGCACCCCAGCCCCCCTCCACCCCCCCACCCCCATCAGCACCACCACCAGCACCTCCTCACCCCTGTCTCTCTCCTCTAGCAGACACACACACACACACACACCCACAAATACACACAGGTGCACACACACACACTTGCACACACACTTGCACACACACACACACACACACACACACACACACACACACAAATACAGACAGGTGCACACACACAGGTGCACACACACACACGCACCAAACAGACACACACACACGCACACACACGCACACACACACACACACGTACACACACACACACACATACACAAAACCACACACCACATTTCTTCGGCACAAAGTTCTTGTTAGTTCCCTAGTTGCTGGGCCCAGGTGATGCTGTGGTCAGTGTAAAATCAGGAGGGCAGGCTCAGGTGCTGAGGCAATGACTTGCTTGTGAATTGAGTTGGCCATTGTAGTCAGTCATGGTTAATTCTAGAGAGCCTGAGGGACACATTCCCATTCACAATCCAGATTCAAACACTGACTGATGAGACACACTCCCATTCACAATGCAGATTCAAACACTGCCTGATGAAATCATTGCTTTGATATCCGCTATTGTTATCTAGGAGATTTGTACAGAGTAAGGGTTCAACGGTTGATTTGATGAATGAACATTTTATGTGTACCTCTACTGTAGCCTGGTAAACCAGCCCCTCGTACTTCATTTCATTTCGTACAGAGGGTCTGGCTCTGGTTTCATTGACATGGTTTTCTCAGGCTGCATCGTGCCAGACCAATCAGGGAACAATTTCTTCCTGGAGGTGTAGAAAGCTGAAGTTTAAAATGATTAGATCAATCACTAATGTCTGGTTGTGACTCCCTCTGTTCTAAATGGTCAGGCAAGATGCTGCCTGAGATAACCATTTCAATGAAACCACAGCCAGACCCTCTGTACAAAGTCAAATGAAGTGTGAGGGCCTGGTTCAGATTATCTATTTTCCATTTAAAATCATTAACTTCTTGTTTATTTCAGTTTGTTATTGTTTACATGATATTCAAAAATTACAAACAGCTTTATCAATTTTAAATCCTTTTCTTCTATCATACAGTTGTTAAAAAGGACATTATAAACACTTCACTAACAGAAACCATATTGTCATCTCTTGCCAAGGCAGGATTTGTCCAATGATACGTCTGCTATGTTTCCACTGTCTCTGTGAGCACATGGTAGATAGTTAACAGAATATTTATAGAGCCCATAACAAACGCTCTCGAGGCAGCTACTGATCAGGAAAGACTACGCCTGACCCCGTGGTACCCTTAATACCACATTACTCATGGAGTCTTTTGCATGCGTTGGACACGTCGTTTCATTTGTGCTGTCTTTAGGCGTATTGCTGTTTTACAATTGCCAATTCCTTTCTACTCAAAGGTAAGTAGTGCATGAATATCCCACACTGTGTTATCTGTTTGATAAAGTGTTACAGTGCCTACAGTACCTCTTTCTAGCCGTGAGAGCGAGTGAGGCCGAGGCTGAATAATTAATTAAGTCAGTGGTCCATTTTTATAGCTGTGTGCTGTGTCCATATACTGAAGTGCTTTCACCAAATGAATGTGCCATATGAAAATATGCCTTTGAAATGAGTATCCACAATGAGTATTCAGGAAATGTTATAACAAGTAATTCCTACTTTCAGTCTTTGAGTGCCTAAACTATGTAAGCTTTCCAACAACGCAGGTTAAATGTCATCTCACATAAAAATGGAAATAGCCTATGTACATGTAGATTCCTCTCTATTGAAGAGTACTTCTCTGCCACTGCACGCAACAGTGTAGTGATAACAGTCGCGATAACATTGTCCTGGTTTTGTTTTCGTGAGTATTCAAAGCAGGTCAGATACTATATTTGTGGCTGCAGTGCAGTGTGTGAAAATCCACTGTATCCATTTTTATGTTGTTCCCAAAAAGAAGCTGGGCTTGGGTTGTGCTCAGGGAGTGCGGTGTTAAAATTGTTATGATGGCAATTAATCGCTAAGCCCAGTGGGCCTGGGAGACTGCCGATTAGCCTAATGAAGAGCCGCTTTTATAGCGTTAGCGGCCCACGCTAGTGCCAGTGTCAGATGTGTCCCACTGACTGCAACCGCGCGTCTTAGCATGGCGCTAACGCTAACACACTGACCGCCATTAAAAAATTACTGCAGTACCCATTTATTTATTTAGCCATTTATCCATCTATTTATTTATTTGTTTATTGAGGTATTTATTTATTTTCATATATATTTATTTATTTTATTTCTACTGTTGTATTTCCCTTCTCCCTGGTTTCTCCCCTGCAGCCTTTGGAGCTGGTACAGTATGTATGATATTAAAATGACTGGAATATGAAAAATAACTGGAGTCAAAATGGCCTCATCCAGAGAAGACCAGTGTGCACACAGCGTTAGGAGAGCATGAGGGCGACACGGAAGTCAAACGCCAATTACTGTGGCCACTGAACTCGAGATAATCCCCAGCGTGGGCTGAGGCCTTGCCGCATAGCCACATAGCTGGTCGGGCCGAGACTGACCATGTGTTTCCGGGAGCCGACATATTTCCTCCCCGCAAAGGCGACATCCGTGCGTCCAGCAGGAAGACATTGTGCAACAGTGCAGCAGTATATGCCTTCATATGCTCACTAATCAAGCTGGCCCCTTATCCTGCCAGTGCAGCCTTGGTGGAGTAGCTCTGCTACATGTTGTATTGTGTCATTGTTGACACTGGCATGTAGACTGTATGTGTACTGGGACTTGAGGTCTGTTAAGAGTCTGTAATACAAGTGCAATATACAGTGCCCTCCATAATTATTGGCACCCCTGGTTGAGATGTGTTTTTTAGCTTCTAATAGTTTTTTTTTTTTCTAAATAATATGGGACCTTAATGGAAAAAAAGAGAAAAATCCAACCTTCAATACAAGTGCATTTATTCAGTGGGGAAAAAATCCCACATAAAGAAATAATTATTTGACATCAAATAATGTGTGTCACAATTATTAGCACCCCTGGTGTTAATATTTTGTACAACCCCCTTTTGCCAACAAAACAGCACCTAATCTTCTCCTATAATGTTTCACAAGATGGGAAAAGACAGAAAGAGGGATCTTCAGCCATTCCTCTTTGCAGAATCTCTCTAAATCATCCAGAGACCTGGGTCCTCTCCTCTGTACTCTCCTCTTCAGCTCACCCCACAGGTTCTCAATGGGGTTGAGGTCTGGGGACTAAGATGGCCATGGGAGGAGCTTGATTTTGTGTCTGGTGAACCATTTCTGTGTAGATTTGGCCATATGTTTAGGGTCATTGTCTTGCTGAAAGACCCAGTGACGACCCATCTTCAGCTTTCGGGCAGAGGGCAACAGATTTTGATTTAAAATGTCCTGGTATTTCAAAGCATTCATGATGCCATGCACCCTAACAAGGTTCCCAGGGCCTTTGGAAGCGAAACAGCCCCACAGCATCACTGACCCACCCCCATACTTCACAGTGGGTATGAGGTGCTTTTCAGCATGCGCATCTTTCGTGGCACGCCAGACCCACTTAGAGTGTTTGTTGCCAAAAAGCTCAATCTTGGTCTCATCTGACCAAAGCACACGGTCCCAGTTGAAGCCCCAATACCGCTTGGCGAACTCCAGACGTTTGCGTTTATGATTGTGAGTGAGGAAAGGTTTTCTCCGTGCATGCCTCCCAAACAGCTTGTTGGCGTGTAGACAGCGCCTGATGGTTGATTTGGAGACTTTGTGACCCCAGGATGCTACCATTTGTTGTAATTCTGTAACAGTGAGCTTTGGAGATCTTTTGATTTCTCTTACCATCCTCCTCACTGTGCGTGGTGGCAAAATAAACTTGGGTCCTCGTCCAGGCTTGTTTACCACTGTTCCAGTTGTTTTGAACTTCTTAATTATTCCTCTCACAGTGGATATGGGCAGCTGCAGTTGAGTGGCAATCTTCTTGTAGCCTCTGCCTGACCTGTGAAGGTCGACGCACATCTGCCTCACTTGTATGCTGTGTTCCTTTGTCTTTCCCATGTTTAAGAGTGGATAAGAGAAATGGCCTCGGTGTCACGTCATATTTATACCCCAGGGAAACAGGAAGTGATGAATTACTAATTAAATGTTCCTACATACTCTGGTAAACTTTGTAAACTACTGTAGAAATGACAGAAATGCTTCAATTATATTTATTTCCTGGGAATTGTTAAGGGTGCCAATAATTGTGGAACAGGTGATTTAATGAAAAATAATTATTTTTTAGTCAGGGATTTTTTTATTTTCTTACAATTCATTTGAGTTGAAGGCTACATTTTCCTAAAATTTTCAGTGTGACAGTATTCTTCTGCAATAAACACTGAATTTATTTTAAGGCTTTTAACACATCTCAACCAGGGGTGCCAATAATTATGGAGGGCACTGTATGTGTGAACTGTGTATGTGTGTGGGTGTACGTGTATGTGTGCATGCATGTGTGTGTGTATGTGTGTGTGCGTTGTGCATGAGTGTGTGTCTGGGTCTGGGTGTAAGGATCTGTAATACAAGTGCAATGAATGTGTGTGTGTGTGTGTGTGTGTGTGTGTGTGTGTGTGTGTGTGTGTGTGTGTATGTGTGTGTGTGTGTGTGTGTAAATCTGTACTATTTGCTACACGTATGCCTGTCTGTGTTGCTGCAGGAAGTACAACATTTCTGTGTAGCGCTGTAAAGTTGAGGCACAGACCCGTAACAGCAGGATACATTTGCCACATGATGCCACAGATATTCCGGAAATCGTGCACGTTCTCAGTGAGTTGATGACATGATGAGAGTGAGCAGGTTCCCATCCCATACATTATTTCCTGGAAACAGCAGTGAGGGGGGGCCCTGACAGCTTGCTAGGGGGGGAGCTTTATCTTCCAAATGTGCAACAGATGGAACCAGTATGGCCCAGTTGTTTACAAACCAGGCTAGGACTGGGAGAGTGGCACTGATACAGCACGACGTGTTTGTTTGAGTTTCCATTAAGAGAATATCGTTAGCTTGATAGCATAATTGCCTAAGTCATTTTTTTGTGTTTTTGGAAAACAAGAAAAAACACATTTTCTAAAAATCACATGCATATTTTTTATTGATATTTTCACAGAACATTCATGTAGATGTGAGAAAAAGTTTGGAAAAAGAACAAAACCGAACATCATTTTTTTTATCAAATAAAAGTGACTTAGGCAGTTTTGATGTATGCAAAATGGCTGAGAAGATGTAATGTTTATTTTATATTCTCAGAAAAACTGCCTAAGTAATAGGAGCTTTATCTTCCAAATGTGCAACAGATGGAACCAGTATGGCCCAGTTGTTTACAAACCAGGCTAGGACTGGGAGAGAGGCACTGATACACTACGACGTGTTTGTTTGAGTTTCCATTAAGAGAATATTAGATATGTGTTCAGAAAATACATACATTTCACTGCGGTACGGGTACTGTATGTATGCGCCTTTAGAAGAAGAAAAAAAAAGTATAAGGAAGGAAGGGAAAAAAAAGAAAAACTAGGACGATTTCATTAATTTTTAATCTTAGCTTTATTTTCACAGCTCTTATTTGATTATCTTTTTTTTTTTTAAAGAAATATCCTTGCTCGATAGCGCTGAATTATTAATACCACAGAAAGTATGCCAACTCTTAGTAACTGATGTTTTGACATTTATGCTGTTATACAATATGGGAGGTCTAATTCTCTCCTGAGTACAGTGTGAAGTAGAAAGCAATTCCGCATTACATATTCCTCATTAGTCCGCCAGACCACATAGGCAGGGTAGCCAGCAGGGTCCAGCTCAGATCTCTTACAGTAGGGGAAAGCCACAAAACCATTTACATGCGTTTGTACTGAATATACACGGATGTTTCTTTTCATATATTAGTGTTTTAATAATATATATGCACAGTATATAGGGTAGGTGTTAATAAGTTTATGCATAATGCACGGTATGTGATATGTTGATGTCGTGATTTATAAAGTTTAAATCAAACGCAATAGTTGTATAATTTTTTTCTATTTTGTTTTTCTATTCTGTTCTTCTTAGGCACAACTGTCCTGGATAATTTCATTGAAATAAGAACTGTTCCTATTCCTATTCTGGCTTTGATGAGCTTTGAATTCTAGTTTTAGGCATTAGTGGAAGTTTTCTGCCTGTGGTTCTGAAATCAGCCTTTTTAAAATCAAATTGACTTCCTTTAAAACATTCTTATAAAAATAAACTACATATGTACCAGCAGTTATGTGTGTAAAGTAAAAGTGGGTAAAGTTAATGACAGTTAATGACATAGCATCTGTAAAAAAAATGAAATAAAAAATTCCCAGACTCCTCTGTGGAGCAACCCAGTCTTATCAGTAGAGACAGATGGTATTGTTGATAGACAGCTGTGCTGATAGTCAATGTCATTTTTATCTCCAATCATTTCATATGCGCCGCATCCAGACTAGCTGCATCTTCAAAGCCAGAGAAAGGCCAAGGGCACCGGAGGCTGCTGATAGGGACTGGGGCGGCTTGCTTTTAATAACCTCCATGTGGGGCTGGACCATGGGAGGGTCTCTGTGTCTCTCTCTCTCTCTCTCTCACAAACACACACATACACACACATACATAGACACACACATACATACATACTGTACATACACACACATGCATAAGTGTGAACACATGTACACACAAACGCACATGTATGCACACACACACCACATGCATGCACACACCCACAGACACACATACACACACACACACACATACATACACACACATGTATGAGTGTGCATGCATGTACACACATACAGTACGCACACACATGCACACACACAACCCTATGCATGCACACACCCACAGACACACATACACACACACACACACACGTACAAATGCACGCATGCACAGTAACACGCAAACACAGACACACGCACAAATACACACAAACATATACACAGGCATGCATGCACGTGCACACACACACACACACACACACACACACACACACACACACACACACACACACACACACACACACACACACATACACACACACACATACAAACACACACATACAAACACACACAACACACTACAAACACACACAACACACTACAAACAAAAGCACATAAACGTGTGTGACCCCTGGTCTTTGGCAGCCTGTTATAAGCCAACATGCTGGGATTCATGATTCACTGCTTTCATGTGATAAAGCCTCGTTTTGTACTGGGATTTACTTCACAGCTCACATGGGAGGCCTTCTGATTCTGCAGATAATGTTGCTGTGGGCTTTCTTCAAAGCGTAGAGAAGGTTCCTGTGGCCTCTTATTCACATAGACTTACTGTAGCTTTCATTTAGAAAACATACATTGTTTTATTTTTTAAAAGGAAAAACATACACAGACACCATTCATTACATTATCTCTACTTTAATTAACTGTTTAGGATTGTCAATAACATTACAGTAAATAGACTGGATGAAATAAACAATTACCATAGAATAACTGTGAGCCCTTGGAGGTTGTTTTCCTGTCTGCAATCACTATTTGGGATTTACATTTGGGATTTACATTTACATTTACACATATCTGTCCACATGCTATCAGAACCAGTGTAGCACAGTTAACAATACATAAACACAGTGCACACCTGTGAGATATTGGGACTGGCATACCAAGCTTACTGTAGCTTATCTAAACAGTGTTTAGAAACCATCAGTCCCTGGCAAGCAACACGGTCATTACTGTCTCTTTTATCTGTTTTAGAGAGCCCTCGTGTGTAATTATAATCACACTTCATTTGAAGAATAGTCTCTGGCATGAATGACATGACATTGGATTCAAGAGCTTTCTCTGAAAGCACATTGACCTGCATTCTCTGACATACGGAGCCATGTAACCTGGGAAGAAATCAATTTGTGGCATGTTTCTATAGACAGCTCATTGATACATCATAATGGATTGATGCAAAACAGAAATTGATGTCGATGTGCATGCCTTACAGTAGGCCCTTCCGTATTACTGTAAGCTACTGTATGTATACAAACCAATTGAACATCTGATTGTTGCACACTGAGAAAACCAGCAAAGCATTTGCATGAAATTATACTGAATATACAATATCAATACGTTTTATATACCACTGTCTACCTATTTATACTAGGCTACAATGTATTGACTGACAGCATATGTGCTATTATTATGTGTATATGAAGTGATGGACGTACTGAGAATAATGTGTTCC
>CM059277.1:5244765-5267265 GCA_030347295.1 Setipinna tenuifilis
CAGATGGACACATACAGTACAGTATGGCCAGCCCACCACTCCCCTGCCCACTACACCCCCTGCCCACCACTACCCCTGCTCTCTGTTACTCACGCTGTCCCCAGTAATTGTGACACAACACTGAGGGCCCTGGCACATGTTTTTCCCCAGTGCCAAGACAAAGATGAGGACACAATTGGAGCTTCGCACGGGGGTTGAGGAACGTGGGTGTAGTGACAGTGTCAAGACAAACAATACAAAAAAGTGAAACAATAAATATATAAATAAATAAGTAAATAAACACAAGACCAACAACAACACAAATGGGTGTTATTTAAACAGCATGTTATCTTCAAGCAGGCACATGTCTACCCCACTGTGTGCCTCAGAGCTGGTTTGGGGTGTATGTGTGTGTGTGTGTGTGTGTGTATGTGTGTGTGTGTGTGTGTGTGTGTGGGGGGGGGGGGGGGGTATGCAGAGGATAGGGTGACAGGGCTGTATGGATGGAGAGGGAGGAGGGGGAATGGGGACCAAGGTAAGGCAAGGCATGTTTATTTGTATTGCGCATTTCATACACAAAGGCAGTTCAATGAGCTTAACAAAGATAACAATATAAAAGCATAAAATATAAAATAAATGTAAATGCCTGAAAGGATAAAAGTAAAATAAGTATAAGGTAAATAAAAGACATATTTAATAAAAAACCTAGTTGTGATGGTGCATATAACTGATACATATCTGATAGGTAATTTGGTCCTGCCTTATTTAATGCTTTAAACTCAAGAAGCAATGCCTTGAAGTGAGTTCTATAACTTACTGGGAGCCAGTGCAGGGACCTTAAAATTAGAAATTAGGGACTTTAAAATTAGAATATTGTGGTCAGTTCTTTTTGTTCTTGTAAGAATTGTTGCTTCTGCATTTTGAATCAGTTGAAGCTGTTTGATGGTCCGCCATTAGACTCCAGAACTCTATGGATCACCTGCCCCCCGACCCCACACACACACAAACACGCACACACACACACACACACACACTCACACTACCCCGGGACTTGCTGCACCCATTTATCCACTCCCTTAGCACCCACTTCACCCCCCCCCCCCCCCACACACACACACACACACACACACACCTCCCACTCCCCAGGACCTTCTATGCCTACACACACTCACACTCACAGTCAATGTCTTCTTTGTACTCCTGTAGTAGGATTGTGTGCGTGGATGTCGTATGTCTGTTCGCCTGTGTGTGTGTGTGTGTGTGTGTGTGTGTGTGTGTGTGTGTGTGTGTGTGTGTGTGTGAAGATTGCGGTGTCCTCTGTCTGCTATGAGTGTGAGTGGCATGGGCTGTGGAGAGGGATGGCAGCAGAGCGGGTAGCACAAGTAGACAGGCAGATGCTGAGGTTGGCACGCCTCCCAATACCCCACACTGCCATGTGTGCACACACACACACACACACACGTACAAAATACATACACACACAGGCACACATGTACGTACAAAATACATGCGCACACATAGGCACACACACACACATCCAAAATACATGTGCACACACAGGCACACACATGTACAAAATACATCTGCACACCACACAGACACACACACACACACACACACACACATGTAAGAAACACATGTGCACACACAGGAACCCCCCGCCCCCCCCCCCCGCCCCCCCCCCCCGCCCCCCCCCCCCCGCCCCCCCCCCCCGCCCCCCCCCCCCCCCCCCACACACACACACACGTACTAT
Organism: Setipinna tenuifilis; assembly: GCA_030347295.1. NCBI lineage: Eukaryota > Metazoa > Chordata > Actinopteri > Clupeiformes > Engraulidae > Setipinna > Setipinna tenuifilis. The sequence goes on from CM059277.1 coordinate 5,246,498, forward strand.
AAGACATGCACATGCACACATACACACACACTTTTTAAATACATGTGCACACAGGTACAAAATACATGTGCAAACACACACACATTCACAAATTCACATACACCCACTCCTTCCCCCAAATTCTCTCACACACTTATGCACACTTGCAAATGCACACCTAAACCCAGGCACACACACTTACCAAATACATGTGCACACAGAGGGACACACACAGGTACAAAATACATGTGCACAGACACACACACACAGACACACACACACACACACACACAAATCCACATACAACTCCTTCCCCCAAATACTCTCACATACTTATACACACATGCACATGCACACCAAAACCCAAGCGCACACACAAACACACACAAACACACACACACACACACACAAAGAGAGAGCGAGAGCGAGACACACAAACACAAACATGCACACACACGCACACACGCACGCGCACACACACCCACACACACACACACAAACAGAGACATGCTCAAGGACTTAGTGGACTGATCTTTTGGACTGACTTGGCACACTGGTGGCACAAGGTTTCCAAGAGTAAGCTTAACACCTAGGACCCCACCCCCGCCACCCCCCACACACCCCACACCCCACACCCCCTTCCAACTGCAGACAAACACACACACACACACACACACACACACACACACACGCAATTGCAGGCTTTTGGGACGTGCACACTGGAGGGCTAGTGGCTGGCGTTATCGTAATCTTGCGAATGCAGCGTTTGCAATCCCCCCAGAGTGGCAGGGCGGGGACAGGCAGGTGGGCACTCCGATACTGCACCTGTTGAATGGGGAACACAGACGCGGCAGGTCCTGGCCCCGTGATGAAGTAAGCAAAATCCATTTGCCTTCCATCGTCAGAACATCTTTTAAAGCCATTATGATCGCCTAGGCGTTTTTTTATTTATTTTTTACCCCTACAAGAGAGCGTGGTAATTTGTGTTTGGTCTGCAAATGTTGTGTTGTGTGATGTCTGGCACCTTGAGGAGAGGTGAGTAAATGTGCACCTATGGGTACCGAATCCATTTTCCCGGTGATGATGCATCGGCCACCACTTGAGGAGCGCTCGTGGCTGTCGTCCGCCTGTCGTCTGGGGGATTTCCATATTGGAATGATGTTTGTCTAGTGTGTGTGTGTGTGTGTGTGTGTTAACCTTTCACAGCTTTCCCGCTTAAAGGCATGAATGTTTTAGCAGGCAGGAAACAAGAGGCCGACACCGACGGGCGGCTCAAACACACTTCCTGACCGTGTGCCGCGTGTGCTGCGCCCGACAAGCGCTCAGATACATAATGGATAAGGTGTGTGTGTGTGTGTGTGTAGCATGGCATGGGGCAGGGGAGGAGGAGAGAAGAATGGGGAGGAGAGGGGTGGGAAGGAAATGAATGGATAAGGTTTGTGTGTGGCATGGCATGAGGGGGGAGAGAAGTATGGGAGGAGAAGGGGAGAATGGGGAGGAGAGGGGGAGGGGGAATGGGGGTGGTGAGGGGGGGTGGTTGCAATCCACTGTGTGTAGCATGGCATGAGGTAGGGGGGAATGGGGAGGAGAAGAATGGGGAGGAAAGAGGGGGAATAGGGAGGAGAGGGGTAGGGAGGAGAGGGGAAGAGAGGGATGGAGGGGGGGGGGGGTTGCAATCCACTGTCATGGCATGAGGTAGGGGGGAGGGGGAGAAGAGGGGTGGGGAGAGAGGGATAGTAGAGGGGAGGGGGGTGGGGGAGTTGCAAGCCACTGTCTCCCATAAGCTCAGGACTTGCTTGCACAGTTTCACTCACATGGTAGTGTTTCAGTGACAGATGGAAGCAGATGCAATTCTGGCCTTGGTTGTTTTTTTTTGATGGATCTCTCTCTCTCTCTCTGTCTCTCTCTCTCTTTTCTCTGTTGCTCTCTCTTTCTTACTTTCTTTCTTTTTCTTTCTTTCTTTCTTTCTTTCTTTCTCTTTCTTCTTTCCCACTCACTCTTTCTCTGTCTCTTTCCTTTGCTGTCTCTGTGTTTTTCTTCCTGCAGGGGCACATGTGCTTGTTGCCTCCCTTCAAATGATGGGATAGCAATCAATGGCTTACCTTTTTACTCATACAGAATTGAATGTTTTCACACAGTAATTATTTTAATGAATTGGTAACAAACCACCTCATCTTTTGGCTGAGAAAATTGGTTCGAAATGTATTCGATCTTGCATTTGCTGAGAGCAATATAATCCTAAACCAGTGGTTAATTAAAAAAGATAAAGATGGAGAAAATAAAAAAAACATGAACTGCCAATCATAACCCATTTCATCATTTAGGGCATCATAATAAATGCAGAAGGATATTTCCAAGAGGATTCCCTTAATATTGATCAGCGTCTGTCGTCACTCATGCTACTGTAGTTACAGTTATGCTTGTAGTCATCATTGGCCCTGTTTATAGTCCCTGAGACTGAGATAAAAAGCCTTTAATCCTACACGGTGTTCACTCTCAGGCACTCAGTCAGTCGCACACATATAAACACACTTTATTTGAAGCAGTCAATTGATTTACTGATTAATTATATTCGGTTTTATTAGTCTTAGTTCAGTATAACCTTACAGTGTATAATTGCTGGCAAAAAAAGCGTCCTGATAATACCCCTGTGAGTTGTGTCTCTCGTGTGTCTCATCTGTTACAACTCACAATTAATAACATAGCATATACACAAATGGCAATATGGGGCTGCAGATCGACGTTTGGTGTAGCGGTAGGTAGACATTAATTGATTACCTGGTCCATGGAGAGCAGAGGAGAACATGGAGATGAGAAATCAATGGAGGCCGTAAACATGACTGGATAACACGGAGGAATAAAACCTGCTTCACCTTTACACCTTTAGCCTTTCTTCTCCTGAGTACACATGGGCTGCTCTCCCAGGGTGAAACGCAAGGGTGTGTGTGTGTTTGTGTGTGTTTGTGTGTGTGTGTGTGTGTGTGTGTGTGTGTGGACAGCTTAGGATGGGACTGCCCCAACAGCAGACAGACACTGTGTGTGTGTGTGTATGTGTGTGTCTGTGTGTGTGTGTGTGTGTGTGTGTATGTGTATGTGTATGTGTGTATGTGTGTATGTGTGTGTGTGGTGTGTGTGTGTGTGTGTGTGTGTGTGTGTATGTGTATGTGTATGTGTATGTGTATGTGTATGTGTATGTGTGTGTGTATGTGTGTATGTGTGTGTGTGGTGTGTGTGTGTGTGTGTGCAGGGGGAAGGGGTGTACGCTTAGTGTAGGTAGGCACCCTGGAACACTCATGCATGGGTAGCGATGAGTGTTTGATGGATTTGCCCATCAGATGTTGCGCTGACTCTCCCAGTTTTCCCACATCTGAGGCAGCAGTCACCTGCAATAGCAGTACGGCAGACTCCCAGAGCAGCCAGCAGAGAGAGAGAACGCCTTAAGAGGACTCTCAGACTCCCCTCGTCTTCTGCTTTTTAACTCTCTAGCCGTTGACTCCCCCCTCTCCTAGCTCTAATAAAAAGGGTTTTTTTCACCCCCTCTTTCCCCGACCAAATCTATGCATACACAAGTCTGTGCAGATGCAACACAAGGTAGAGAAGGGGGTTTTATAAGGCAGAGTTTTAACAGGAAAAGGACCAAGTCACATAAGGCACCGAATAAAATATTGCACTTGAGAATGCTTTTCAAATATGGCTAGCATCAACCAAGTGCTTGTCCCTTGCTGATGATGCTCTCAGAGTCACTATTGATTAGGAGTGCAGCTTGACATTGGTGTTGCACTGACAGCATTGGTAAGAGCTCTGGTTTTATTTAGCCTGAATTCCAGAAAATGTTTTGACAATGGCCCACTCTCCATTACTGTGCTTGTGAATAACTCTTCAGTTTTTAAGCGGCTGTTATTAAAGTTATTCTGTTTTTTTTTTTTTTTTTGAGAACATGCCATTTAGTACTTTTGTGTATTTCACTTGAATATATTGTCTGCGAGACCCCTCAGTGTCAAAGCGTCACTTGTTTGCACTCCATGAAACTCTCATATAGTTATGACTATTGGTGTTTAACATTATCTGTTTTTTTGTGTTCTGGGTACTTCACTACATAGTGCCTGCTCAGTTCACAGGGCAGGGGTTCTGTGGCGCCGCCCTAGAGGGGAAAATTAGGGCAGAGCGCTGACAGGGACCCTTTTTGATGGTACTAGTAATACTGTTATTAATAATGAATAATAATTATTAATAATTAATCATTAATAGCAATAATAATAATAGCAATACTAATTATGCACAAATAAATAAATGAATGAATGAATGCATGAATGAATGTTTATATTATAATATAATGTAATATAATAATAATATATTTTCTTCATGATATTATTATTTCTATAATAATGTAATTTTCTTTCATAGGGCCCAACATTTCCAGTGGTGCCCTTGCAGTGGTAAGTCACATAGTTGTTGAGAAAGGAGCACTGTCCAAGGTGCTGATATCTCAAGTTGCCTTTATTCTTAGGTGCTGTCAGTAAAAATGCTGATTATATACAAAACATATATCTTTACATTTTTGTTGTTTGTTTCTTTGCTGGAGTGAGCACATTCTGCTAGCTTTGTTTTTGTTTTTCTCTCTCTCTTTTTTGTTTTGTTTCTGCCATTCCGAATTTAAATAGCTAAATAAGCCTATCAGCATTGTTCAACGTAGGCTAGGTGTCTGATGTACAGGCACAGTGTGCTGCTGTGCCCAAACTGACTGCGTGTCCAGCGTGTTTACCTTATCTTTGCCTCGTCAGCACATCCCACAAACAGCTGCCGGCTGCATTTTTGGTTCGTCATAGCAATTCGGGACCAACACGTGTCACAAAAATATACGATTTTATTATCAGGATGTTATGCCATGGCAACGTCTTTGCAATCCTTTGCAAATTATAAAGGATTGTGCAGATGCATAAATACGCTGCTCCCTTTTATACGAGGCCCTGCTTTAGGAGATAAATTGAGATGTTATTTTATTTATATATATTTGAAATGTTCTGATTGACAATTTCTAAAGTTGTTTCTGTGGTTGTTTCTATGGTATGTGTCATTATGATGTACATAAAAGAGAAAAAAAAAGTCTCTGAGAACCCGTTTTTGTAAAAGTGCATTTCCCTCTAAGAATAAGAATAGAATAAATTATGATGAAAAGCATTCAGAAAAAGTCCAAGCTTAATTAACAGTATTTGTGAGGTCTTAGAAGTGCGGGGACTGTTATGACTGATTAGTATAATTACACACTCAATAGAAAAGACACTAATCATTTCTCTACCTCTTTCATGCAACTTCCGGCAGAAACAAAGCAAGTGAAACTAAATGTTAAGCAATAACATGGAGTCTGAAATAAAAAAAAAAGTCACATTTGAAGTGTGTTTGTTCTCTCCCGTCACCACTAACCTGCAATAGCTTGTGGCCAGAAAACACTCCAGTGTACGGGATCAACTGCAGTGTGTGTGTGTGTGTGTGTGTGTGTGTGTGTGTGTGTGTGTGTGTGTTTAATGGGCACCCTGATGGATTTAGTTATCTAGAAAAACCTACTTTAACAAATGAGTGTGAAAAGGCAACTGGTTTCTGGGTGAGCCCTATTCGGTTGCTGTACGACTTGATTAAAACATGCGAACACAAATATATCTTTCCACTTGCACATGTGCTTCCAGGCTATCAAACCCACGCGGTCAGTGTTGTTTGAGATGTGCTTTGCATTACTCAGACCACAGTGACCTATAAAGGCCGATGAGCCAGTGGGTCTGCTTGTCCCTGAGGTGTCCACTGGAGCAGAGCTTCTGTTGACTTCTGGTCACCGTGACAGAGGCGAAGGCACTGGTTAGTTTGTCAGAGTGGTCTTCAGAGGCATAGCTGGCCAACAGACAACACGGACACTGGCTTAGGGCCCCCCAGCCCACTAAAGGACCCCCAAAAGGGCTGACACCCCCTTGAACTGTGGCAGAAGCAATGCAGCTTTTAACGGCCCCAATGGAGTCTAGACTCTTGCACTCCTGTGGGTCCTCTCCTCATCCCACTGAAGCAGCCGTGGCTCTCTGGAGCTCTGCACACTGCCAGTTGCCAATGTGGTGCCTTCCACTAGTTATCTCCCTTAACAACGGAATTGTCTTTTCTGATTGGCTGATGAGTGCCTTCCATGAACCAAATAATGGTGGGGTGTGGGAATAATGGCATGCCACACATGGTGGTCATGGCCCAGCTGGCAACAGTATCTCTGGGAAGTGATGAGGTATGAGGTCTTCATTCCTGGTAAGCCCTGAGTGTCACACACACACACACACACACACACACACACACACACACACACACACACACACACACACACACACACACACACACACACACACCTGTACACCAACATCCTATGAGTGTCCAGTTAGTGAGTTTATTGTTTGTCATCATGAAAGATATGAATGCTGCCTTAGTTCCTCCTTGTGTTATGGGTGATGATTCAGCTGTTCTGGTATCACACAGGGATAAATCTACAGCATATAGACCACTCTAACAGACAGCTGGATAATCAAAGCCTGACAGAAGCAGATGCAAATTAGACAGTCAACAGGCCCAAGCAAAACAGCCAGCCCTGTTTGAATGAGGACATAGGCCCCAAAAGGAGGCCAAATTGAATGCCACTTACATAAAAAGCCTTCAGTTATTATTTCAGGTTAATCCTAGAAAAGACACAGTCGGGGTGAGGATTGAGAATTGGGGTTTCTTCTATGACACTAAAAGCTCTGGGCAAAGCATATTGTAGAGACAGACTTGCAGCCAGCGTATCGTCTAAATAAGGACTGTCTAAGAGATTTAGCAGCAAGGAAATGTGCATTCAAATCACAGGCACTCAAGAAATCCTTAAAGTAGAAACTGGAAGATTTAGGCACTTCCAACAGGCTGCTGGTGGCTTTGCTCGCATGGCATGGTTGTAGAGAGATAGCTTAGTAGTTTTATACCAAACCTTTATTATATAGCTTTACATCAAAAACATAAATCTTTGCCAACATGGACAGAGTGACATAATGGTAAGACAACATTGTGTTTTTAAGAGAAACAAAAATGGCTTGTGTAATTAAAATGTAACTGTCAAATACTTTTTTGTCTTTTTTGTCACTATACAGTATACATATATGAGATGTCATTCAGAACAACCAATAGATGCACAAGAAGAAGCAGTAGATAAGAATAAAAATAGACCTAGAGAAGAATAGCTAGGTAGAATAAAAAGGTACATTCTGGATGTACAGCTGTATATACAAATAAGACTGTAGCTATACTATACTATACTATACTATACTATACTATACTATACTATACTATACTGTGTCATACTATTTCTGCTGGCTGCATAACAAATCCCCCCCTGGGGAAAATAAAGATAACATGAACCATGTTTTAGTAAATTTTACAATCCACGACCATTTGTTTTTATTATTATTGTTATCTGCCATCAATTCAAAAACATAAATGACACCTGTCAAACCTCAACCCTGACACGCTGTTAGCCTTGTGTTTGTAAGGTCCTGGTAAAGGTGTTCCTTGTGAGTCTAATAGGTAATAAGAGAGCCCTTCGTGTTGGCCAAAGCCACAACCTTGTTTCTGTGCCTGTAACCCAGAGCAAGGCTCCGGTGCCATCCCGATGACCCTGGAGGGCCGCCGTCAGAGATTACTTTTCTCACGGCTCCCTGATGTCGGACAGCAGGGTGGAAATTCATTTTCATGTCTCACATCCCTTACAGCCTAGACGGTCCACAGGGAGTATGTTTGGAGAAAGACATTTGTTGCTTCTGTCGGTACAGTATGATTTTATATGTCAATCTCTTTAGCTAACTCTCTTTATCTTTATATTTAAAAAGGTGAGAAGCTTATGTAATGCAATCTAAAATTACTCATTACTAGTGTAGTATAATACAAGATCTTTAAACCCTAAAACATGTACCTTTTTTCTCTGCTGCTAACTTGACTTGTCATTGATGTGTGGTAGTCTTTTTTAATGTTAAAAAAGCAAAGAGGACAAATCAGCTTCCTTTTACCCTCATCTCTCCGTGCCTTGGCTTCTTTGTGTTTTGTGTTTTCTGGATTCTGTTAGGATGTGCGCAAAGCTAAGACGAGACGACAGCTTCCTACCTCTCTGTGTCAGCGCTAATTGTGCCAAACAGACCTTCTGAGGGGCTGCCTACACTTGTGACTCACACAATGGCGCTTTCTTTTCCCGCCTTCCTTGCTGTCTAGTACACTGTCATGTTGGTGCCATCTTGGCTCTTTTGAGGAAAGCATTTTGAGCGAACGCTGTGCTACGAAACATCTGCATGGTGTGAGCAAACCCCAGAGTGCGGGGTTTATCCATGGGGGGGCCAAACACCACACTTCAACCATATGCTAATTAATTTCACTGAGATGTATGCAGATTTCATCACTTTACTCGTGGGGAAGAGAGAATTTGTACGTGGTGGTGGGGGAAAAAAACACAGAAGGAGAGACAAATAAAAACGAAGAAGAAGGAAAAATAAAACCGAAAAATTCAAAAACTTGAGTTCTTGGCTTGTTGTTTGACAGGGAGGCCGATGGGAACAAACAAAGGGAGGAAATGATGGGTTTGTTTGGGTCCTGAGGGGGAGGCGGCACGGGCTTGATTGCAATCTCGCTCTGTCAGGGGTAGGCCTAATGCATTTCTATGCAGCTATGCAGTCGTTACAGAAGAGGCCTGCGTAATTATAACCACTTGCAGTCACACAGGAGACAATTTTAGGATGCTTCTTTGCTTCTTTTTGCCAGAAGCGTGGCAAAGAAGAAGTGTGCCCAGCGACATACTGGAAAAAATACACTCTCCACCGCTCGCTCGGAGGCAGGCAGCTGTCATAACAAGCCACTGTGTGTGTGTGTGTGTGTGTGTGTGTGTGTGTGTGTGCCATTTCAGTGTCAGACTTCCCCACCAGATTAAGTTTCCAAACGACGTCTCAAAGTACTTGTGCACTGACAGTAAAGTCATCTTGTATCCTCTATCCTCACCGTTACCAGAACTTAGACTAAATTATAGCACTCGATGTACCTGGGAGATATGTCAGTTGGGCGATGATGGCTTAAGCACGGGGGGGAACCAGCCATACACATGTTCATTCAGGACACAGTGGAGGAGATGCTCATCAGTGGGAATAAGACAAGCCCTGCGGTGGTGCACAGCAAGATGGATACGCTTTTTCCCCCTCGGCTACGCAGGCCATTTACAATGCTGTTTTCTAGTATATTGTTTAACAGAAAAGTGGGCCTATATGCCAGGGATCCACTTTAAACGTGACTGACTTATTGTTATGAAATTGGGTGCGTTGCTCCGCCACTTTGGCACAGTTGTACTTTCCTTTCTTACAAAGGAATTATTAATGATGACTGCTGAATTATTTTTATGTTTTTTTTTTCTTTTCCGTCCCGTTCAAACATTTCCTGACTTTTACCAGATTAATCTCAGTCTGAAGGTCCAAGATAATTACTTTAAAATGATTTTCTGTCCCTATATTTCAACTTAAAAGGAGCAAAAAAGCAGACTCACAAGGGCAAATGATTTAGCAAAGGCAATTATAATTCTCTGTTCTCTGCTCAATCTACAGACGATAGCATCCCAGACACTGATCCATCAGATAGCGCGGGAGTGAGACTGCCTCCTGTAACTCAATATATGCAAATGGCCGGGAGAGCTAGGTTTCCCTGCCGTGATTACCTGTGTGCAAGGTCTTTGATTAAGCCGCCACTTCACTCCGCACATTGATTGAAGGGACAAGCACCTCGGTGACCTCTTTATCCAGCTCCCTGATTTCCGAGATCTCAGACGGCGATAGATAGCCCCGGCAGCAGTGCAGTGCAGTGCCCCCGCCATGTCGCTCGCTGCTCGGTGCTGCCGCAGATCCAGATCAGTTGAGTTGAGTAGTTGAGTGCGGTGAAATTAGAAACACAGACGCCTGTTTCTGCTGGTCGGCGCAATCTGGGCCATGTGGGTTCTAGTTCTAGTGTGTCTCGCAATCACTATCCAGTGACACGGCCTGCAGAATACATTGAGGGGTTGTATGTCGAGAAAGAGAAAAAAAAACAAAAAAACAAAAGAGCTGTATAGCACAGGCATCAAATAACCCTCAGAGGAGCGCAATTAAATTTAAAACATTAAGAATAAATTTGATCATGATGTGGTAGAAAAACCCCACTGACCTCACTGTACCAGTGTTGATGTGTGTTGATGTGCGTAGGCCAAATTAGTCGATAGTTATGTATGTGGCTCACATAGGCTTGCCGTCGTTCTTTTATTTAACAAGATTTGCCATTGCAGCAGTACTACAAACCTTGTTTATGTAAAACCCCTAAGGCGGCGGGCTGCCACACATGCCAATATAGCCTCAATCCTGACACGCATGTACAATGATGGCATATGCTTCTGCTGAGGAGATGCACACAGATACATCACAGGTGAGCCATGCAGGCTTAATTAGGCTCAGGGCACCACAGCACAATATTATGAAAATAATGTAAAGTGGCAAAAGCTAAATGCGTTTACCAATTTAAACGAAGATAGGTGAAATGTCCAATATGTTAATGCAATTCACAAAGGTGGGTTTGCGTTAAAAAAAAACCTACTGATTCATGTTCTCTGATTGGATGCTCTACTTGTTACTCGTGTCTTGTTACAGTATAATAAACCTTGAGCCACGCACAGTATGAACATATTTAGGATACACTTTAAAATATTTGCTTAAATAAACAAACAATCCATAACCAATTCTTACTGTTCACACAAGGCAGTGTTTCATGAGTAAAGAAAACAGTGTGCTTATTCAAATCAACTACTTTATTTATTAAGCTACAAATTGCAAATATCCAGAGACTGTCTCCAACCAGCCTAGTGGTGTGCTGCTGCTGTGAATTCTTTTACAGTTACATGCAACAGGTACTTTCAATCCTACATGTTGCATACTGTTTCTGCTGGAGGAAATACAAGCTTGGTGCGTAATACATATAGCTGTAACGGTGGGCAAAAGACAAGCAAAGGGTCTGACCTTGTCCGAAATGTGCACTCATTCACTATGTAGTTCATAGGGTGTGAGTTACATTGGGTTGCATTGCATTTTGTCCCCTACATAATGAATGACTGAACATTTCAGATTCAGCCTCTCTGTCTTTGTTGAGGCCTTTATTATGATATGCACAAAAAACACTTTAAAACACAAGCAGACATTCCAGTAACACTTTCTATGAGCCCATTATTCATAAGACTCTATAAAGACTTTATAAACACATTTATACAGTTATAATGCATTCATAAGGCTTTATAATGGTTGACATACGTATTCACAACAGTTGCTAATAACTGCACTTGTAAAGCATTATAATGCTGTGTTATAAGCCTATATGACTTTAAGTGACACAGTGCATTTCAAACCTATTTTAACCTCTTGAAAATGACCATGATGACGTGAAAAAAGGTCAAAAACGGTTTCTAATGCACTGTGTCACTTAAAGTTGTAAAGGCTTGTAACATAACGTCACACTGTCAATGTTCACATTTGCCAAGAATTCAAGGAATTGCTGCATCCAACACACGCACATACACACACGCACACACACACACACACACACACACACACACACACACACACACACACACACACACACACAGATTGAGCAGCACACTGTGGCATGCACGCTGCATAGCCTCCACCTGAGGGGTCAATTGCCCCTAGTGACCCCAGCACTCAATACACGACTCTGCAAGTGGCAGGGAAGCAGCTGTTGATGCTGAAAACACCCCTCAGGCCTTGGCTGGTTTGTAGTGGAGGGTTGGGGGTTGGGGGTTGCGGGTAGCAGACCAAATTTCTCAGTCCACAAGCACTAAAGCAGACATGCTATGCAGGCCCCTTATGTTTAGCTGAGAGGGACAAAGAAGTTGTACCCATGTTTGCCCAAAAGCAAAGCCAGTCCTCTGCTTGGATGTCCCACTGTTCCATTGGGGGGGGCACTTGGCACTGCTGCTGTGGCAGGGCTTGACTTCACATGCTTGACTCCCCCCCCCACCCGCTCCCTCGCCCCCACCCAGGCCCAGAGTGCAGTTCGTCCCTCCAACACCACATCCCCCAAAACCCCCACCCTACCACCACCCCAAACCACCACCACCACCACCACTGAGCCTTAATAGATTCACACTAGTGGATATACAGTAAGGCCTGCACACACCAGTTCTGGCGCTGTCGCAGCACACTTTCAAAATTGCCCCCAACCACTCAGTTCGTCCCTCCAACACAACACCCCCCCAAACCCCCACCCTACCACCACCACCACCACTGAGTTAGATTGCTAGATTCACACTGTAAGACATAAGGCCGCCACACACCAGTTCTGACACTGTTGCAGCACACTTTCAAAATTGAACATTTGTCCCCCTGCCCCCACCCACTCAACCGCGGTTTGCGCAGTTTGTCCCTCTGACACAACAGTGACCGGGAGGCTTCTGTGGAGCAAGGCAGCTAGAGATGTAATGGACAACGACTGCACACATCCAGCACACTTCCTCTCTGACCCCCTCATCTCAGCTAGCCAAGAGCATTGACTGCATGGGTATAGAGCATGGAAACAGAAGTCAGCTGCACAGTGTATTCTGGGATACAAACAGTGTGTGTCACCATATTGTGAAGCCACGGTGCAAAAAATGAAAAACAAACTACCTTTCTAACACTGTACGCTTAACATGGCTTAATGTCTGAAAACAACGAGCAATCGAGCATCACCAAACTTGTAGATACAGACAACACAACTAGTTCTTCCCATGACTGGCCTCAGAAAATGGCGGTTTCTTCCCATCAACCACCACGGAAGCAGTCTGTGATGTCATGTTCTCAAGCTCTACTGTATAGGCAGTGGACCATTTCACCAGCAACCACTAACTGCTTCTGTTTATTTATTTCAGGAATGGAGGGGTATGACCATGGACCATGGACCCCCCCCAACCCCCCCACCCCCTCAGTCTGACCTGGCAGGAGGTGCTTTCCACACTGTGATCTACAGCAAGACTACTTGCCGAGCTAGCTAATCGAACCTTCAACCTCGAAGATCAAACCACCAACTTAGCCGATCGAAACCTCAGATTATCGCGTATTGGTAGCTTGAGGGCAGGTTAGCAGGGCCCATATGCAAAGGTTATGGCTTTTGACTTGCCCTAGTTTCCCCACAGGGACAACAACCTTTCAATTGCTATGCCTTTTTTTCCCGCCCCTCATGACAGCCCCATGGGACCTGCAGGGGAGCTGATGTAGGAGCAAGTTGCAGATGAACGCTTGGAAGTGTGAGGACTCCCTGGTTGGCACCGTGAGATGTCGAGTAGACATGCCTGGCCTGGCACCGAAGCACAGATCAGCATTACACATGCCCCAGGCTCTCTCCCTCTCTCCCCCTCTCTCCCTCTCTCCCGCTCTCCTTCTCGCTCCAGCGGAGGGGAGAGGGCTTTTATTTCAGCTCACCTGGGCCATTCTTTGGCTTTCAATAGCAGCATCTACATCGCACTCACACTCTTCACATGGTCCACACAGAATAAAGCCACTCTGACAAATGTGAAGGAATGAAAAGAAGCAAGAAAGACACAGCACTTTGAGGGCTTATAATGCTGGTACATTCTTTTATGCCTGCTCGGTATTACATACCTCATTCAAATGTTATGGCGGTTTTTGCAGCTGCCGGGGTTTTTCCTCTATGTTCTTGCCTGCAACTCTTAAGAGCTTTTCGCACATGCTCAAAATAGCTTCTTGTGTTTTCACAAAAGGGAGAGAAAATGGCCGTGAAAAAAGCCTCAGTTGATTACCGACCATGAAGTCAGCACTTGATTACAGTTTTACCCCCCTCCCTTGCAGCCCAACACACACACACACACACACACACACACACACACACACACACACACACACACACACACCCGCACATACACACACACACACACACACACACACGATACACCCCCCCACACACACACACACACACACTATACAACCCCCCCCCCCCCACACACACACACACACACATACACACACACACACAAAAACACTACACACTTCACACAAAAGTGAAGTAACCTGCATCAGCTGGGGTTGACATCAGGGCTATTGCCACTAGTTGAAGAGTCTCTCACTTCAGAGCCAGCTGGTCACTTGTTGTCATCCAGTGCACTCTCCTCCTATTGGATGGCAACCAACAGCTGGTCTAGGCACTGTCTTTTTGTTCAGACTTAGGAAAAGCCAAATCCCCTTAAACTGAGTCTGTTGATTTACAAGGACCACTCAAGCCAGATTACTGTGGTTTAAACCATGTCTTCCTGACAGTCCCTGTGACTGTCTGATCTGCAGAGTAATCTATGGGTAAGAATCAATGCTAACAACTTTAACTTGGGTACACAACCAAAAGACCAGTTTCTAATTTACTCACATAGAGTTGATTTTAACACATGTCAGGGTTTATATAGCTCCACACTCTCCAGAGTTAAATTAACACTTTCAAAATATGAAAAAACCCAACTTTGGATACCATTTAAACCCAAAAGATGTAAAAATTGCACTATGGGAGTTAAAATCAACTTCCTTGAATCTATTTTTCATGACTCTTCTCTTTTTAACTCTGTGTAATCATAGCAGATACTCGCCATGACATTTTATTGTCACTGTACACAATTATGTACACTTTTATGCATTACTAACTCCAACTCCAAGTCCAATTAAAACAACACAAGCTGTAGTACATCTTGCAATTTCAAAGTGCTTCCTGCCGTATTGATTGGTGAATTTGTGATGAGTGAATAGTCAGGTACGGAGCAGTGGGGGGCCGGAGCAGAAATGGCTTCCCCAAGGAGCGTCGGCACAGGAAGTCCAGTCATTGACATTCCGAGCTCTTGGGATTTGTCATGGGTTATTCATCAATACCATGGCACGGATGCAACGCTGGTGGAGCTACGGTGGAGTAGAGTCTTGACTTGGAGACCTAAGGAGAATAACGATTATTTTACCCCTCTGCCAAGTAATCAATTTCTGAGATCGATAGTAGTAATAGCAATAGCAATAGTAATAGCAGCATTCCCTAAATGTCAGTCATAAACACTTGTTGGCTCTCTACTTTGGGTGTTGAGGTTTGATTTCTGCTGCAGTTAAAGTACAGGGACATCTACATACACAGGTCCCAACATAGCAGTTGTTCATTTGATCAGTACATTCAAAGTGTACGAAAGAGAGAGCGAGAGAGAGAGAGAGAGAGAGAGAGAGAGGGAGACAGCGCACATATTTCATTTTAAATACACATGTACATTTACGGACAGTGTGTATTCATCTACTTTGGTCGCCAAACCACAGTAATAACACAGATTATTACTGTAACTTTATCTCCGGCTTTGATTGGTCACATTGTGTGGTGTCCATTGCCAGCCACATGTACAGTACATGTGTTGAATGCATGTAGTTGGGCAATGTTGTTGCTTAACTACAGTAACAGACACACATGACTCACAGATGTCTGTGACGTCATGAGAAGGAGTTCATGGAGACATTCTGGATAAGACAGACACAAAACCGCAACAAGGTCAAGTTGTACCTCAGAAAATGTACTAATGTGAAAGGATATTGGTCGAGATGCTCCAGACCTCTTTAAGATTTAATATGTCTTTTGTTTGGTCTACTCCACTCCATTCCGCTAAATTCAATGACAAGTCATGCAAGTAGTTTTTGTATATGCACTCTCTCTTTCTCTCTCTCTCACACACACATGCACATGCGCCCACACACGCACACACACACACACACACACACACACACACACACACACACACACACACACACACACACACACACGCACATACGCCCACACAGACTACACACACACACACACACACACACATGAGCCCACACAGGCACCCACCCACCCACACACCCACACCCACACACACACACACACACACACGTACACACCGGTATAGTAAGTTATGACCTTGAGTTGGCTGCATGGTCTGATACTGTTTTCCCTCCTGTACCCTCAGAGGAACCTGCTGCATTTGACCTGCTTTTTAAGGGCCTATTACCACAGGAACAGGGACAGACTTCTTTTACACACTCCTCCTAGATAGTGTTACAAACCAGTTACAAACTAATTGGTATTTTCCCAAGCTTGCTTTATTTCCCTCCCCTACAGTGTTGTTGGAGTTAAATGAAAGAGGGCAGAGGAAGGGCACATTTTAGGCCGTTCATGTTTTTCTAACCACTTAGCCTCTCAGTACAGACCTAAATTCATATTTTTGTCACTGTTTAGCACTGGGGGTCATTGAGGTTAATTAAGCCTTTCCTCAATTTGCAGGAGCTACGACAAGGGCGCAAGCAAGCAACGCCTTTTTTCTTTGTTTTATTTTTCCTTTTAATTAATCTAAAAGAGATTCGGAGGCAGGTCACGGCTGTCTGGTTTTGAGGAGAGGGGATAAACAAGAGAGCAACAGGATGTCTGGCGTGCGCGTCACTTGACAGGTACATAGTAAAAGACAAATCAGCCAGCAGAACAGCCATTACGGACTTACTGCTCTGCTCCTGAGAAAACAAGACTTGACTGCCGCCACCTTTTACTGTGTGCAGGGAAACTGTGGAAAGCTTCTCTTCTCCGAAGATTATGGGGAAGGCACTGCAATAGTAGGGCCTTACAAGCTGAATTTCGCTTGCCCCTGTTTCCTCTCTCTCTCTCTCTCTCCCTCTCTCTGTATCTCTCTCTTTCTTTCTTTCGTGTATGTGTGTGTGTGCACGCGCGTGTGGGTGTGTGTTTGTGAACGTGCGTGCATGCGTGTATGTGTGTGTGTGTGTGTGCGTGTGCCTGTGTGTGTGTGTATGTGCGTGTGAGTTTGAGTGTGTGTGTGTGTGTGTGTGTGTATTTGTTTGTGTGGTGATTCGTGAGGGGATATGTCACAATCTGACAGTTCAGGGCTACAAGAGAACAGGGCAAGCCTGCCTGCAGGCATATGCAACACTGCATAAATGTACATTCATTTGTTCAGCCTGAGCATATGCTGGAGTCGGTGATTCAGACATAAGATTACTGTGCTGGAAACAAGGGCTGATAATGCCAGTGAGGAGCAATGCAAATCATGGATTCTGATCATTCTAAACACAACACTGTTTTGCATTCACAATTTTTTTTCTTTTTTTAGATGCTGTTACAGTAGTAAACACTTTCTATGAAGCTTGTATTCATAAGGCTCTATAACCACATTCATAAAGGATTATAATGCATTCATAAAATATGTAAGCGTTCATAATTATTTATACTGTATATACTCATGACTGTGATCCTAAGGCATTATAATGGCATGTCATAAGCCCTATTCCAATTTCAAGTGACTCTGTGCATTCTTGGTTATAAAGCTTCACCTCCTTTACGAGTGCAGTCATAAAGCTTTATAAAGGCATACGCTTATGCCCTTTATGTGTTTATAGTGTCTTATGAGTACAAGCTTCATAGAAAGTGTTACCAAAATATTTACTGTGAATACTATTACATAGCTGTGTAGTGTGTATATCGTATTTGGGAAAGTGGATTATTTTTAAACAAGGTGTTTAATTATTCTCACCATGACTTCAAAGACTATAACATATTTGATGTAAAAGATGAATTTTTGTTTACATGTTTCCAGCGTCTGATGGTCACAGATGGTAAGAGATTACTTGTAGAAAAACAACTTCAATCTTTAACTCTTCAAAATATGCTACTATAACACCATGTCAAGTAATGTTCGACAGATTAACCGCAAATCTTGTCAGTAAACAAAAGCACTACGGTTGGGTCAAAACATGTTGGCGTTTTTTTAACATGTACTAGCCAAGTTTTAAATGAAGACATTTTAATCCTTCCTCTTTTGTTATGTTTTGGAGTGCCTGCATAAACCTTTTTTGCTTTGAAAAATGCAAATGTCTAAATCCAAACATCTAATGGCTTGGTCATAAGTACCTCACATCAGTGTTCACCAGCGTACCAGTGAGAGAGGAGGAGGAGATCCCTGATTGGTGCATATGGGCAGAGCTTCCACATAGCGCTGTGTCTTTACCACTCACTCCTCATCAGCACAAAGACCTGTGTGTGTGCGTGTGGGTGTGTGTGTGTGTATGTGCATACTGGATGTGTGTGTGTGTGTGTGTGTATGTGTGTGTGCGTGTAGGTGCGTGTAGGTGTGTGTGTGTGAGAGATTGGTGCATATGGGCAGAGCTTCCACATAGTGCTGTGTCTTTACCACTGTCACTCCTCATCAGCACAAAGACCTGTGTGTGTGTGTGTGTGTGTGTGTGTGTGTGTGTGTGTGTGTGTGTGTGTGTGTGTGTGTGTGTGTGTGTGTGTGTGTGTGTGTGTGTGTGTGTGTGTGTGTGTGTGTGTGTGTGCATACTGAATGTGTGTGTGTGTGTGTGTGTGTGTGTAGAGTCGGGGGCTGGTGGGACTAAGGGGTGTGTGTGTGTGTGTGTGTAGGGTTGGGGGCTGGTGGGACTAAGGTGTGTGTGTGTGTGTGTTTGTGCGTGTAGGGTTGGGGGCTGGTGGGACTAAGGTGTGTGTGTATGTATGTGTGTGTGTGTGTGTGTGTGTGTGTGTGTGTAGGGTGTGGGGCTGGTGGGAGTGTGTGTGTGTAGAGTGGGGTGCTGGTGGGACTAAGGAGTGTGTGTGTGTGTGTGTGTATGTGTGTGTGTGTGTGTGTGTGTGTGTATGTGTGTGTGTGTGTGTGTGTGTGTGTGTGTGTGTGTGTGTGTGTGTGTGTGTGTGTGTGTGTGGTGGCACTAGGGGATTTCAGTGCTGCCTGGCCCGGCACTCCCACTCTGCTCAGTCACAGCACCTCATCTAGTGTAAACGACGTCACATACATCTCTGAGGCACCGCCTGTGTGTGTGTGTGTGTGTGTGTGTGTGTGTGTGTGTGTGTGTAGTCCCATCTAGTGTAAGCAGCGACACATACATCTCTCCAGCACCACTCTCCACACCCGTCCACGTGTGTGTGTGCGTGTGTGTGTGTGTGTGCGTGTGTGTGTGTGTGTGTGTGTGTGTGTGTGTGTGTGTGTGTGCGTGTGTGTGTGTGTGTAGTCCCATCTAGTGTAAGCGCCGACACATACATCTCTCCAGCACCGCTCTCCACACCCGTCCGGACGGGCCAGCACTGGGGTTAATGCTGTGATCAGAGCACGAATTGGGCCAATTCCTCAAAGCCCCCCTCAGCCCCCCATCCCCCACCACCCCCCGGCCCCAACATCCCCCCCACCTCACTGCCTCCCCGACAGCCCGTCGCCTTGAGGCTGCGGTGGCCGTGGGGCCAGGGCCGGCACCCGATCCGTCAGCGCTGAACAAAGTTGCATTATGGGTGCGGTAAGGCGCGGGCGGGTAAATAGACATTTAATCATCTATGGCTGCCCGCTAACGCGGCAAGGACGCCGGCGCAGGGGGAGCCGACAGCCGGATGATGAAGTCGCCACACACACACACACACACACACACACACACACACACAGGCACACACATGCATGCACACACAAACACACACAGACTGGCTGCTGCACCCACCACGCCTGACAGCACGGCCTGGGTGTGTGTTTGAAGTGGGAAGAGGATTGGAGAGGAAAAGGAAAACACAGGAATGTCAAGGAAATTACACAGAGGAGATGGCACTCATACACATACACATGTCTGTATGCACTGTGTATATGTGTCTGTGTATATACTGTATGTAGCTTACATCTCAGCCTGCTCATTCACACTGTACACCTGCACACTGTATGGGCAGTGAGTCGGCAGATTTATTGAAATTTATTTTGAATGAATAAAATGGTGAATAGGCTGCATTTATATACTGCTTCCTTATACTCACCAGAGCACCCAAAGAGATCCATTCACAACTGAAGCCTCACCTTCACCCACTCACACATTCACTCACACACCAGTGGCCAAGGGCTGCTGTGCAAGGTGCCAAGCAGTGCTTGGGGAGCAGTGTGGGGTTTAGTGCCCTGCTCAAGGACACTTTGACCTGCAGATGATGAAGTCGCCACACACACACACACACACACACACACACACACACGCATGCACACACACACACACGCATGGGGAGCAGTGTGGGGTTTAGTGCCCTGCTCAAGGGCACTTTGACCTGCTCAGCAGCGGGAGACAAGCTTGATCCAGCACCCCCCCCCCCCCCCCCCCCAATAGCCCTGTACCGCATGGGCCATTTACCGTAATTCACTTCAAGAATAAAATTAATTTAATAAATAATATTGAATGTGAGATTCTTTTTTTAAAGCCTCATTGATACTGTGTGAGTGTGACTCGAAGCAAAAAAAAAAAAAGAAAAAGAAAGCCTTAGGTGGCTGATGGCTGATTTCATAGTTTGTGACAAGGAGGGTAATCTCCAGCCTGATCCTCGGCTTCCTGGTACTTGCAGGACCTGACAGGATCATTTGCGGCACAGGCACCCAGGTTTGCATGAAAGCAATATTCAGGTTGACTTCTCACACTCGACAAGCCATATGCTGACACAGATTACTGTCACAGATATTGAAAAAGGGAGAAAGAAAAAAATACATCTGGTATGAGATGTGATTTGCTTTTGAAATGGCCAGTCGAGGGGCGCTTGCCTGTAAAGCACATTCTCTGCGCACGTCAACTCTGCCCTCAACCTATGATCCCGCATAGTATTGACTCAGCAGCCTCCACGACACAAGCAATAAAACATGAGTGTTTATGCAGCAAAAATCCAAAACAACC
>CM059277.1:5269765-5277265 GCA_030347295.1 Setipinna tenuifilis
TCATCATGTCTGGGCCTCGGCCACATCGCTCACACTGATGATCCCCGCCATGCGCCAGGGGCTCGTAAATCTGCGCGCCAACGCCGACATGAATATGCATCTGTGGACCGCACCGCTCGTCCGCCTAACCGCCCGCTCGCCCGCCTGTTGCCATGGTGCCGCCACTTTCGCCGGGCCCCTCCATATTCAAATCTGCAAATATAAACAAATGGGCCACAGACCTGCACTAATAGACCTGAGCTTGTTTACTTTCGCATAAAGCTTTATGTTTATTTTTACGCTTTATTAATACAGATATTAAATTACAGTCACACTAGGTCACACATGGATTTAGTGGAAGGGACAAACATCACATATTTTTATTTTTTGTGATTGTATTTTGCTTTAATTGTTTATATAAATGATTAGTATTTTGTGCATTGACGTAAGTATTTAAGAATGAACGAAACACACTTGTAGCAGATAATACAATCATTTAATTTGTAATTTTTAAACCATAATGACACTTGTTTTGCCTGTGCTGACGTTTTCCCATAAACATCCATCTGTCTGCATTAAATGTGACATCTGACAACTTTACTGTTTATTTTGATTCATAAATTTTCATGTTTAACCATCTGGGCCTTTATTGTAGAGACCAAACAGCTTTATGAACCTCACAGTTGCTTATTTCCCCTTACAGTAGATTAAGCAAATGAGTCCTCATAAATGAAGAAAGATGTACATTATAGACTACAGGGGTATATTCCAGAAAGCTGGTTTAGTCACTTACCTGGGTATGTTAACTCAGAGCAAGTGGTAAATCTAATAATAGAAGAACACTATGGATTTGTTTTGATAAAAGGAAGAACCACTCAGACTCTTCTATTAGGAGATTTACGACTCACTCTGAGTTAACTTAGCTGGGTTAGTCACTAACCCCCCCCCAGTTTTTACCATAAGACAACATGAGGGTTACTAACCCACCCACAAATGTACACTACACCAGAAGTAGATTTCCACAGATGCAGCAAGTCCCGTCATGTTTCCCTTGCTAAGGTAAATCGCTCGCACACCCAGAGGGACAGAGAGCAGGTGGCCTAATAAATACAATCAGGAATAATGCAGCTTTTAAACTACATAACTACATTTCAGCCAGAAAGACTCAGAGAAAGGAGTACGTTTTAAGCAATTTAATAAAACAGAATTTAACAATATTTTAGTAGAAGTAGATGATCTTTGGCGTAGGTCCTGTCATCGGCCCGGGTCTTGGGTAGAAGGATCCGTCAGATCCTGCTGCAGCCATGTAGTAGGGACCAGAAATACCCCCGGACGGATGGGAAGACAAGGACCAAACTGGTGGTGGTGGGGATGGAGGAGGGGACGAAAAAGGTGAGTTAGACAGGTCATTATAAGCCAGGTGGCGGCCGCTGATTGGCCGAAGGGCATAGCGCTTCTGTGACATAAGAGTCTTCCTGGCTGAACTTGCGCAGGCTTACATTACCTCAGGCCCGTGAGCTGGAAGAGGCATCAAAAACAACAAACAACTGAGTCTCTCACTGTCTCTCACAACTGTAAGCCGCCTTGGATTAAAGCGTCAGGTAAGTGTAATGTAATGTAATGTCTTACTGACACACACTTTCTCTCTCTCTCTCTCTCTCTGTATCTTTCTTTCTTTCTTTCTTTCTTTCTATCTATCTATCTATCTATCTATCTATCTATCTATCTATCTATCTATCCATTCATCTATCTATCTATCTATCCATCCATCCATCCATCTATTACTTGTGTGTGCATGTGGTCAGTTATGTGTTCACAGAACCATTATTACTTCTTAGCAAGCCGTGTTGCTGTCAGCAAATTATAGTCCTCGGATGCGGAGATGCCAGGCTTGAGTAAAAGCAGCTCTCGCAAACCTTTTCCCACCTCTTAATTATACTAACTACCTGACACCGGAAGAGCAATCAGTAAGCCACAAAAAGACATTCAACTAGCTTCCTTTTTCACTATTATCTCTCTCCCGCTCACAGACCTTAGGCTATACCATCCACGCCAGCAACTCTGAGATTGCTCTGTCTCCCTGAATAACTGATTGTTCTCTGTAAATTGGCCAGATGCTTCTGACTTATTACTGACCAAAACAAACAAACAGAGAAAGCAAATAAAAAACAAACAAAAACAGTGCTGATATGCGTTGAAGTGGAGGCCAGGTGTATCATATAATGTATCAGTTCAGGTTCATTCAAAGCCGCAGTCATTACATGCGTTATTTTGCTCATTCATGTGGTTGGTGTGTGTGGGGTTGGTCGTGATCGTCAGTCTCATCCATCTGAGGCAGGTGGCTCCGTGTCCGAGGGCATGATTAACGGGGGGAGAGCACCCGTGAGTGTGTGTGTGTGTGTGTGTGTGAGTGTGTGTGTGTGTGTGTGTGTGTGTGTGTGTTCCAAACGCATCACGGCGGTAATAAAGTGGGCACGTCGCGGAAGAGAATAAATACACTCATCATGCGATTTCATTACTCGAGCGCAGTCGATATTCACACACACACACGCCGAACATTCGAGGGCGAGCTGGAGTAAGCAGGGGAGGAGGAGGAGGAGGGAGGGAGGAGGGAGCGGAGGGGGGGGGGGGGGGAGTTAGGCGAGGTGGAGGGAGGAGAAGTGACTTTCCTCCCTCTTCCTCTCTCTCTCTCCGTCTCTCCCTCTCTCTCCCTCTCTCTCTCTCTCCGTCTCCCTCCTCCTTAAGTGATCACCATCATGTTTCACTCAGCGTCTGTGGCGGCTGATGGCCCAACATAAAGCATGAAAAATGGACAGAGATGGAGGCAGTAAGCCGTTGGCTGGCCTAATGTACTCATTGACACAGACAGAGTGGCCCAAATAAAGAGGGTAAGCAGAGGGCTTTATCAATGCTCCCTCGACCCCCCCCACCACCCACACACACACACACACACACACACACACACACACACACACACACCCCGCCTGCCTGCCTGCCTGCCTCCCTCCCTCCCGATGCCCTGCCAGCGACGGCTCTATTCCCTGGGGAGAATTATTGCCACGTAAAGACCAATAATGTCTGGGAGGCCCTTGGTTTTGGACACCGTGATTCATTCCCACAAAGACATGTGACCCCCTAACTGCATGTTTACACCAGTGCTCAGGAGAAAACTGGGGGGGAATGGAGATGGGCTCGTTCAAGTGAGAGTGAGAGTGAGAGTGAGAGACGCCCTCCTCTCTCTCTGTCTCTGTCTCTCCCTCTCTCTCTCTGTCTGTCCCGCTCACTCTGTGCCAAACACACACACACACACACACAGAAAGAAAGAGAAAGAGAGAGAGAGAATGGAGATGGGCTTGTTCGAGTATGAGTGGATGCCCTCCTCTCTCTCTCTGTCTCTGTCTCTCACTTACTCTGTGCCAAACAGACAGAGAGAGAGAGAGAGACAGAGAGACAGAGAGAGAGAGAGAGAGAGAGTGACAGTGACAGAGAGACAATACAAAATGTCAAAGAGCGAACTGCTCTAATTATATGAAGATAAAACCAATCATAGGTTGCAGGGGTAATCTGAGATCTTTCCATTACATTGGGGATGATTGCCACTTGTGAGTGACTCAGCTATGGCTTCGGATATCATTCTTAACGTCTTAATCATTCATCATTTACACTATTTGTCCAGTGACAAGTGTACGCTTGTGACACGAACCTGTGTCGTTGAAGGACAAAGCGAGTATGTGTGTGTGTGTGTGTGTGTGTATATGTGTGTGTGTGTGTGTGCCCTTTTCTGTACTTCCTCCTGGCCCCTACCTGTGTGTGTGCCATGTGCTGATTAGGGAAAAAAGGGCTTCCTGGGGCCTTTGATCACACCTGCACTGTCTGCGGTCTGCCACCATTGGGAGTCAAAAGCTGCAATTAATGTTTCATGGCTGTTTCTGTTTTTGGCCGGGCCATCTGCCTGCCATCTCTGGTTCAACTTGTTAAATAAAACAATGCACGCACTGTACTCACTTAAGTCAATTCTTTTACCTTACTTACTACACCTTGTTTTGACACGGAGGCAAAGCATCTTTCGTATATTTACATGTAAAGATATAAGTCAGCATGCCTTAGTAGCCACCTTAATTCTTTTACAGTAGGTGGTTAACGCGTGGTGTTTAATATTTAATGCTTTATAGAACTTGATCTGGTCACCGCATGTTCTAAACGGGCATATATGGGTCGTTCTGAGTCATTTGGATGTCACTGTGCTCGAGAGCGCAAGCTCTAAAAATAGACGGGCGGAATCTTCACGTGTGCGTCTTTACCGTTTGAATGTCTTTAACCGTCAAAAGCGAAGGGGTTATTCTCTGGCGGGGAATGGTACCGCAGGCGCAGTCCCCTTCCACATTTGCACGGGATTCCAGCCCGGTTGTTGCGGTGCCCGATCCAGCCGACAGATAGCATCAGCGGTAGGAGGGGGATAGAGGGACTCCTGCAGGCTAATTGTAGCAGCCAACGTTCGCAGGTGTAACACTGATCCGTGTGTGTGAGGAGCCCTGGCTTTTATCAGCGAAGCGATTTGAGACTTGAGAGTGGAAAAAAAATAGAAAACTAGGAAAATGTTGCACCAAGTACAATGAGAGCAGATTTGTCGCAGACAGGCAAGTCTACATATGACTCCTACCAACATATATTTGATGAGCAGTTCTGAAACGTATTTGGATTCTTAAAAAGTGGATCCCGTTACTTCACAATCATGAGAAATACTTGGTTGTCACCCCGGAGTGCAATTTTGGAATACTGGACAACGGTCGTTGTGTGTCTTTTTTGGATTCAGTGTTCATTCGGGATGCCTCATGTCATACGAATAGGTAAGAATTCCAAATATCTTGTGCGTAAAGCACACTTCTGTCTGCAAAAGAGTTTCACGGATCAACATGCTTCATCAACCATTGTAAAAGTAGTGAATAACATTTCCGTGGCTTTTCTGTCTTTGCCTTCACATCGATGCCCTCGTCCCCTTCAACAGATATGAAGTATTTTTAATGAATGCCCGTGTATGCCTGTAAAGTTCCTCTGGCGCGGAGCTAAATACCAGTTAAGAAAGGTCACCCGGAATAAAGTGATTGTGTTAAATGTGGTGACCGTATTAATGGAAATTTTTGTCAACGCTAAAAAAGGGCAAACGTCTGACAGAATTTAAGTGCCTGCGTTTTTGCGCCGAAAACGCATTCTTTTTAGGGGTGCATGTTGCCTACGTTGCCTGAGCGGTGCAACATGCATTTTGCTTGAATGTGATTACCGAGTCATCGACGTAGAAACAGAACAGTATTACAAATAACATTACATGGATATATTCTCGCAGATTCCCTCGTTCTGTGGCATTGTATGTGTTGTGAAATACGCACAGCTTTTCAGCTCTAACACTCGGAGACAGGATGCTGTACGCGAAACTGTGTTCTGCAGATGAGTTCGCATGTTTTTTTTTCTCCGAAAGGTTAACAGCAAACAAACGTGTTCTGCAAAAGAACCACCATCGTATTTAACTTACTCTCACACGCATCTCTTGCCAGAGCAGTGCATCGTGACGAAAAAAAAAAGTTTGTGTGGTAAGCGTTCTCACTACTACGCAGGTGGCACCAAGTTCATGTGTCCATGTATTTCGTTTTGCACAATAACAACAACTTCAGAGCACCTACGTACGAGATTAATGCGAAGTGAAAACTGCACAGGCGGTGCTGTCTGGCTTTAGGAGTCACAAAGTGAAAAACATTGTAAAATCCCTCTCTCTGAGGGCGCGCGGCGAAGCGATGAAACGCCACAAGCGCCTCGAGGAGACAGGGCTAGAATTGAGATCAATACGTTTTTGTCCCCAGGCAAATCACTTTTGACAAGTGGCTTGCCGCTATGCAGGACAATTACTCAAAATGCCATTAGAAGACATTAACACATCTCAACGTTGCATTCGGAGGACACGACAGCCAGTGCATTTTGTGTTGGACGGACCGTAATAGACTTCACCTCCCACTGGATAGGAGACTCCGCTGAAAAGACATCAGCACTCAAACCACCGACAACACATCACCAATTAATGTCCTCGACTCGCAGAAATCCTATTTCAATAATGAAATCGATCATGATAATAACCCCCACTTGTCCAGGCCGTCAGATTTTACAATGAGCTATTTCTCCTATTATCCCCAATTGAAAAT
Organism: Setipinna tenuifilis; assembly: GCA_030347295.1. Taxonomy (NCBI): domain Eukaryota; kingdom Metazoa; phylum Chordata; class Actinopteri; order Clupeiformes; family Engraulidae; genus Setipinna; species Setipinna tenuifilis. The sequence continues at coordinate 5,275,933 of CM059277.1, forward strand.
GTGGGCTATGCCCTCTGATTTATGAAATCAATTTGCCAAATGCAGCTTTTACAATATGTGTAGTATTGATATATTTATATGATTGCCAATGTATACTGCGGGGGAGTCCATTTTAAAACAACTGAGACAGAAAAATATTATCTTGTGATATGTGGATTTCAGGTGCACTTTTTTGCAGGCTTTGATTAATAGCTGTTTGGAGGGGAGCTTTGACTCATATGACATTGTACAAGAGGTTTGTTTTCTCATTTGAAACACACTGTGGGTCTTTGCTTTCTTTTCCCATCGTGTTCCCGTAAAATGAAACATTTTGTCAAGAAGCTTTTCCTACAAGTCAGCTGTACATTCAGGCAAAACCAAAAATCAACTGTGACAGCTTCTGTTTTTGAAGGGACACTGAGCTGAGGTAAACCTACCTTGAAATGTGACACAGCTACATTTCTTTCTTTTTCTTTTATTTCTTTATTTTCTTTTAAATTGTTTTTTTTTTTTGGTAAAGGCACTGGATGTCTCTGTTGTATTGGGCTTGTATTTGAGAGTGAGCAGGAGCGGGAGCGGGGGAAAAAGAGAATTGAGAGAGAAGGTTGCTGACTCTAGGGCAGAATAAATAAAAGAGACAGCTAAGCACTGGCTGACATGTTGTTGCATTTGTGCTCATGCTCATTGCTGCAAGGCTGAGCGGGTGTGTGTGTGTTTGTCCTTGCATTTGTATATTTGCATATAAGCCTCCAAATCGCAGATGTGCATTTTACATTGCTTTTATTTTCTGTGTTCTTCTCTATTTCTGTGTATACGCAAAGAGTGTGTGGGGGTGTGTGGTGTGAGAGCATGCCTTTGTGTGTGCATGTGTGTTTTAATACGGAGCTCGTTGAGTATTATATACATGTGTGTGAAGTGTCAGTTTTGGGGTGTGTGTTCGCAGTACACAGTCTGTGCGTATGTGTGCGTATGTGTGCGTATGTGCGTATGCGTGTGTGTGTGTGTGTGTGTGTGTTACATACGTGGGCTTGAAATTGGTTAAGTGGTGCGTAAAAGGCCATTCACCATGAAACCACAAGAGGGCTCTGTGTCAAGACAGCAGATGGCCTCAGCCTCAGCACCAGCCTCAGCACCAGCCTCAGCCTTAGTACCAGCATCAGCACCAGCACCAGCACCAGCACCAGCCTCAGCACCAGTGCCTCATCCAGGGTCTCACACACACACACACACACACACACACACACACACGGGACCTCATGCTGGAGCCCCAGTGTTCATTACCACAATAGGACACAGACGGCCCAGTAAGAATGGATTAAATCAGCGCTGGTTCATATTCACACACAGCCGTTCC
>CM059277.1:5282265-5287265 GCA_030347295.1 Setipinna tenuifilis
CAGCCGCCCGGGGTGCCATTTCGTGGGTGGGAGGGGGGATGCTGAGAGGTGGTCTCGCCCGGGGAGTAAAACACTGTAGAAACACCACTGGGAGCTAGGTGCTCCTGGAACATAGACAGAGCTAAGACCACCAAACTGCCACCCAACTTCTGGAGGGGACCCCAAGTCATTGAGCTGTGGCCAGGAGAACAGGCGAGAATCACAGCGCCATCGCCATGTGAAAGAGGGCCTGGCACTCACACCCACTAGCAGATTGTCCCCAACACCCCAACTCCACCCCTCCATCATGTGGGATTAGAGACCACCCCCAGCCTACCCGCCCCGCCCCCCCACACCAACGGCAAAAGCATAATTGACTCTTCGATCATGAGTCGTAAGCGTCGTGAAATGGGATCCAGTGGAGAGTGGTCGGGATGAAAGGCGGCTACAAAACGTCAGATAATCCCAGTGCCATGACCACAGCGGGCCCCCCCACCCCAACAATCCCTAGTCCTTTCACGCATCACACACACACACACACACACACACTCCCACACACACACACAAGCAAGCCTGTTCACTACCCACACACACACACACACACACACACACACACACACACTCACGTGCACACACACACAGACTCACACAGAGTCGTGGCTGGTAGCCCTTACAGTGCTCTAGAAGCAGATGGTGTTTTCATATCTGAGTACAAAGTGTGTGCTCCACAGCATAGAGGTCTGAGGGGAACATATGCTCCCAATGATTATTGAAATAAATAAAAAAACATGGCCAAGCGCAGCGAGGACACACGGTGACCCGAGCATCGCCACGGACACACAGCAAGTCTGGTCGCTCGTGGCGATGGCTGGGGTGTTGGGGTGTGTGTGTGTATGTGTATGTGTATGTGTGTGTGTGTGTTTGTGTGTGTGTGCTTGTGTGTGTGTGATAGGGGGGGGGGGTTCTTTGTCTGTCCCTGATATCGCAAGCTTTGTTTTGTTTCTATTTCGTGCATTTTTCTCTCGCAGTGCTCTGGGGCTTTAGGGTGGGGGTGTGGGGGTGTGGTAACAGGGTGTGGGTGGGGTGGGGGGGTAACGGGGTGCGGAGGATGAGGAGGTGAGCAGGAATGTGATTGGGAGAGATAATGGTGCTCATTCCTGCTTTCCTGCTTTTCCCGCTCCGGCTGGAGCCTCCTGAGACGGAATGTCATTATCAGAGGATGTGTGCCCTTCCGGATTTGACAGCTGCTGGAAATTCATTGGTTGTCAGTGTTGTCGTTCCCTCTCTCTCTCTCTCTCTTATTTCTCTCTCTCTCTCTCTCATTTCTCTCTCTCTCTCTCTCAGTTCTCTCTCTCTCTCTCTCACTCTTATTTCTCTCTCTCACACTCTCACTCTCTCCCTCACACTCTCTCTCTCTCTCTCTCTCATTTTTCTCTCTCTCTCTCATATTTCTCTCTTTCTTTCTTACACAGTCAAACACAGACACAGTCACACACACACACACACACACACACACACACACACACACACACACACACACACACACAGAGAAACACACACACACACACACAGAAACACAGAAATACACACACACACACATACATTGTCTATTTTGTTGGTGTCGCTTTACCACGCAGCAGAATCAAATTTCATGTTCTTCCCATTTGTCTTTATTACGAGGTCCCGTCTGGGCCCCTGCGTGGCCTCCACTGCCTGTGTTTCTGTGTGTGTGTGTGTGTGTGTGTGTGTGTGTGTGTGTGTGTGCCGGGCGCTCGCTGCTGCCTGTGCGGGGAAAGTCAAATAAAATTAAAGCAGTCAAACGGGAGAGCTCAACCCTCAGCCATTTTATTTCTTCACGGTCACAGGTTACACAGACATGTTTAACTGGCAGTGACAAGGATATGGGCATTTCAGCTGCCGCTGTTCTTTTTTTCTCTTTTTTTTTCTTCTTCTTCTTTTCTGATTTTTTTTGCTGTTTTGCCTTTCTCATGCTGGGAGCTAAACAATGTGATGTGTACTGTTTTAGTGCAACACAGGCAGACGGGGACTCACACCCACTCACACCTGAAATGCATACACATACACTCACAGACACACACCTACATATACACACACGCATACACACACGCACACAAGCATGCATGAACACACACACAAGCACACAAACACACACACACACACACACAAGCACACAAACACACACAAACACACACACATGCATGAACACACACACAAGCACACAAACACACACATGCACACACACATGCATGGTTACACATGGTGCAACACAGGCAGACGGGGACTCACACCCACTCACACCTGAAATGCATACACATACACTCACAGACACACACCTACATATACACACACGCATACACACACGCACACAAGCATGCATGAACACACACACAAGCACACAAACACACACACACACACACACAAGCACACAAACACACACAAGCACACAAACACACACACATGCATGAACACACACACAAGCACACAAACACACACATGCACACACACATGCATGGTTACACACAAGCACACAAACACACACACACATTCATGAACACAAACACACAAACACACACACACACAAACACACACACACATTCATAAACACAAACACACACACGCACGCACGCACGCACGCACGCACGCACACACACACGCAGACACAAACACACACACACACACACACACACACACACACACACACACACGCACACACACACACAGAGGGAAGGTCTTCTGCAGCCAGCCTTGTGTGGAGCAGTGAAAGGGAGAGCAGCATGCTGTGCTGACGAAGGGCTGCAGACTCTCGTTTAGTTTGTTAATTAGCTCAAACCTTTTGATCCCAATTTAAAAACCTGCCACGTTGCCGTGCTTGCCTCTTTTGTGCATTGCCCCGAGCAAGATAAAACAGCCCCCCCCCCGTCCCGGTCCTCCCACCCCCCCGCACACCAACTCTCTTTGCCTTTCAAATGTCTCGGCATCTCAGCCTGCCTACCCATGAACAGCCCCCACCACCCCCCACCCTAACTCCACCCCCAACCCCCACATGCCTGGGTCTTTCCACTTTTACACACACACACGAACACACACACACACACACACACACACACACACACACACACACACGTGCTATCCATGCTCCAGACACCAGTAGTCACCAGGGCAGTTGCCAGCCTAACTGCAGGGCTATGCTGACCCGTCCTCCCCACTATCCCCCCTCACTCCCCACTTCCCACTACTCCCTATCCTCCCCACTACAGCCCCCCGACCCCCCACTCCCTATCCCCCACCCTCACTTCCCTTCTTTCCCACTCCCCATCCTCCCCACTACCCCTCATCCTCCCCACTACAACCCCCCCCACTCCGAACTACCCCCCCTCACTCCCCACTCCCTACTATTCCTGATCCTCCCCACTACCCCTCACCTTTGACTCCCCCCACTCCCCATCTTCCCCCCTCCCCATCCTCCCCACTACAACCTTTCAGACAATAGCAGACAATTTCTGCTCACCAGCGCTAATCAGGAATTAACACGGGTTGCGTGTGTGTGTCTGTGTGTGTGCACGCTTGTGTGCGTGTGTGTGGGGAGGTGGGGTGAGGGAAAGTGGCAGTGGCGGTGCCCGTGGCAACAGAGCTGGCTGACGAGCGAGCCGGCTCCTAGGAGCACTGACCGGTGTGTGTGTGTGTGTGTGTGTGTTGCCAGATGTGTCTGACCTGCGTTGTCACAGGCGTGCAGGAAATGTCACGCTGTGCCACAGTGCTCGGTGCCTGTGAGCGGTCTGGGCACAGACGAGGAGAGAAGGAGTGTGGCAGCGCTGCCCGTGCCTGCCAGGCAGACAAACAAAAACACTCCGTGTCCATGAAATACACACACTCACAGACACACACACCTACATACACACACACATACACACACACACACACACTCCGTGTCCATGAAATCCACACACTCACAGACACACACACCTACATACAGACACACACACACACACACACACACACACACACACACAAACACACACTCCGTGTCCATGAAATCCACAAAATATTTTCCACTGGAAGGATTTTTATACCAGAAACCGCAGCCTCTATTGTCTCAGTGGGTCTGTGTGTGTTTGCGGTCGTTAACCAGCAGATGACCAAGACTGTGGCCAACAAAAGCCACTGTCTGTGCCCCTTGAATTCACAAAATATCCACAGTCAATATTTCATACTGGTTACTGCTGTTTTAATTGGTCTACTTGTTAGCATTCATTCATCAGTAAACGACCAAGACTGTGGCCAGCACCTTCGGAAATGCAAACAACAAAAGGTTAAGCTATCTGGTCAAAGCCATATGCCCCTTATTAAGCAAGACCATAATGATATAATTCTGCAGTATTGTAAGCATATTGAGATGGTGTCTTTTTTGAGAGAGGCTGAAAATGCACTCAGGAAAAGCAGTAACCATTTAGCAGCATAGTGCAGTATAGTGGGTGGGTACTTACCAGTATGCCTGAAGATATGGGACATCAAATAAAATATATGCAAATGACTGGCAGAAGACACAAACTGATTGCAGACTTTAATTTTGGACAAAAATCAATTATTGTCATTTTTGGAACAATAAACACCATTTGTATCATGTGACCAAAAATCTTGAGTGAATTTTGTTGTTTTTTGAGAAAAAAACTCTCCTTACCAAAACGTTGAAAATGCATGCAAGAAGATTTTTAACATAATTTTTCTCAGTATCACCCTCATGTGAGCTAAGGTCTTTTGCCTTTGTATGGCAGAGTAGCTATTGCTATTGCTAAAAATGTGTGCTGTTCATGGTGAGCCATGTACAGCGTAAAAAATAATAATAAAAAACAATAAAACCCGGTGGGGTGGCGTGTGCACGGTCTCTCATTCGCTGGTAGTCGGCGGTGACTGGATGACTGGGTGACCTGATGTTAAACGATAGCGGTCTCCGGGGTGCGGTTGTCATGGTCGCAGCGACAGCACTTCATATTTCAAGAGGC
>CM059277.1:5302265-5307265 GCA_030347295.1 Setipinna tenuifilis
GAGGGCGCTAAGCTTGTGTGAGCGAAATGCATATTTGAGACTCTGTTAGTCCGTGACTCACCATCTCGCCCTCTCTTGTACTGTGTATGTGAGTGTGTGTGTGTGTTTGTGTGTGTATGTGTGTGTGTGTGTGTGTGTGTGTGTGTGTGTGTGTGTGTGTGTGTGTGTGTATATATTTTGCATGTGTGTGTTGGGTTGGGTTGTGTTGTGTTGTGTTGTGTGTGCTGAGGTGGAGAAATAGGTTAGCGCTTGTGCGTCATCCTCTGATGGGGGCCTGCCTCAACGCCTCAAACGCATCCCTCCACCCCCTCCAACCCCTCCACCCCGCCCACCCCACCCCTACCACTCCCACCCCCAGCACCTCCCCCACCCCCACCCCCACGAGGGCCCCGCAGGGGAGTGTGTGTCAGGATGTGTATGCTATGATTAACACATCCACGGGCTGGGCTTGGAGTAATTAAACTCGGGGGTTTCCACCAAGGTCAAGGAGAAACATGGCTGCCACTCACCTTCATCATGCTCTCCCACTCTCCTGACCACAAGTTTTTTTATGGTGGGTGTGTTTTTTTAGCATTCAGTCATTTAGCTGACCCTCCTGTCCTGTCCAGAGTGACTTACAGTACAGTGAGTTAGGTACCGAGGTAGACTACAGTACAGTTCCCTAGGAGCAGTGTGGGGTTAGATGCATCTTAGACATGGATGAGGGTGCAGGAGAGTTTTGGGTTTTTCAGTACCCCACCCCATGTTGTTTCTACTGGAATTGAATGTGTCCCTGACACCAACTCCTCAAGAACCGGAATGAGACCACAGATGCTACACAGGCGACACACAATTACTTGACTTGAGAGCTTGAAATGCTTCGAATGTTTTGTGATCAACATTTTTCCTTTTTATTAATAATTTTTGACAATTTAAACAGAAATCAGTCTTTGTAGGTATAAAATGCTACAGTTCGTCCACAGTCATTGAACAAAATAGCTTAGCAAAGAAAAAAAGCATTCCCTATTTGAAAAAAAGACAAGAAAGCAAAAAAAAAAAAAATTGAAGTGCTTCCATAAGTCACTGCAAGGCCCATACGTCACGTCAGAGTGTATAGATCAGGGAGCTTTGCTTTGCTTTGCTCGCTCTGCTACAGTTTTACAACACAGCGTTGGTGTCCTAAATAAAAAAAAATCGTCTTGACAGCTCTGTCATGGAGTCGTGGTAGCATGAAACACGTGCTGTCAGTCCATGATGAAGCCTTTTTGTTGTCACTCCGCACAGCACAGCAGTGCTAGCTCATCAGGCACATGTTAAGCATAATGAGGTCAGGCTGCTCTTCTCTGTTCTCTGTTCTCTGCCGAGGCTTGATTTTTCAGATTTATTTGTGAGGAGAAGTTGACTTGAAATCCTGTGTACTGTAGGCTGCCTCTGGCTCAAAAAACACATACCGACATGTCTGCTTGAAAGCAGCACCAAGTTTAAAGCTAAAGAAAAATAAAAAGAAAAGATACGAGCATCATGGCTGTTCTCACTGAAAGGCCTAAGTTCAATACATTTTTTTAATTGTTTTATTATTTATTTACATAGCCATTAATCATTCAGATTGACTTTGGATGTTTTAATCAGACCAGATTATCTGTAAGTATACTATCAATACTGAAAACTACGCCATAGACCTGAGTTATGTGAGGAGAATATGTTTTGAATAATACATCAGGTTTGCTGTAGGTTTATCCTGCATGACAAGTTGGTTTTGAGCTGAACGCAGGCACCTAACGGGTGAAGGAGGACCACTTAACTGGCATTTGTTTTGTGTTGGTTTGACTGTTTGCCATTTCACGGCGCCCCACCTGTGGGAAAAGAGCAGAGAGTCGGAGGCAGACAGACGGCGTTTGTTTTAAATGTATGCAAAACAAAGCCGCAATGCTACTGACTCTCTCCACATGACATTTACACTGGCTTACTGGCTCATCAAAAACACTGATAAGAGGCCCTAATGACTAATCACAGTTGGTTTTAGCTTTGCGCTGATATTTGTCGACACCATTTGTAAGCGGGGAGTGGAGTGGAGGTATTCCAGATGGATTTGTTTATTTCCAGGAAGAAGTGTAAAATTGGTTTGTGTGTAAATCAGGGAGAATGGCACGTCTCAGCTTAGCCATTCCAGCGAGTTGATGAAATGCAGGCAGTCTATGCATGCAGATGTGAAAAATGAATATAACACTTCATTCTCTCTCTCTCTCTCTCTGACTCGTTCTCTCTCTCTCTGTCTCTATATCTCTCTCTCTCTCTCTCTCTCTTTCTGTATTACTTGGAAGTGAGAGTTGGAATGGCTGTCTCCAGATTGGGTAATGTGACCTGACACTCTCCTTTGGCTGGGTGTGTTATTGCAGGGTAGTATTATGGGATGGCACGGGTGAGCATTGTCATCCTGCGTCCGCCATCCCAGATAGGGTTCTCTGCTCTATTATGCATTCCACTATGTTGTTGTGAAGGTGGAGGGTGGGGGGGGTGGGGGGGGTTGTGTGTGTGTGGGGGTGGTGGTGGTGGGGGGGGGGGGGGGGTTGTGTATGTGTGTGTGTGTGTGTGTGTGTGTGTGCGTCTGTGTGTGTGTCAGTGTGTGTTTGGTTATGTGTGTCGGTTTTTATGTATGTGTGTATGGGTGTTTTATAAGTGTTTGGATTGCAATGCATTTAATTAGGTGATTTTACATTAGTTTGTTTGGCACGTGGAGGCTGTATAAATTCTTCATAAATTCTTAAAAAAGGGAAAAAAGAGCACCCTTCATAATTTCCTTTCTGTAATCAGATCTGGCATTAGTGCAGAATGGTGTGTGTGTGTGTGTGTGTGTGTGTGTGTGTGTGTGTGTGTGTGTGTGTACCCGTGCATGTGTTTATTTACAGTTGAACATTTAATAAGCAGTACTAATCTTCTGTTTAATGAGTGCAAATCTGTCTTTTGGATCAGTTCCTTCGGAATTCTCATTAATTCCATCACAGAGGAAAAACAAAACATTTTTTTTTCTCTCTGCGTGTGGATGTGACTGCAATGCAGCCAGGCCAGTTGTGTCCAGTGGACTGAGCGAGGTGAATTCTGTCAGGACTTCCCCTTCAAGCCACACTCATAGCTGAATCAGATGAATAGTTTTGGGCTTTGCACTGGCTACACTTATTGACTTCTGAGATACAGCATGAGGTGGAGGCGTTGTTGTTCTTTTTGGGGGAATATTCATTATTAAAATAGAAAATAATAATAATAAATTAGTTAAAAAGACACACTTAAAAAATGCAGTGCCAATGAATAAAATAGAGAAGCAAACATTATTAAATGAAGCAGATGGAACACAGAGTGCAAAATTTAATGTTTTATAGAACTGGAAGAAAATACTAAAGGTCCACCCTCATTAAGTGAACTATGTGAGTGTTAAATCTCTGTGTATCTGCAATAACTAAAGTTAAAAAAATGAGACGGGTGAGGAGGGTGCCACAGACAACATTCTGTGCTCACGGTAGCCAAGGAAACAATTCATTTTTTAATGGCAAAACCACTGACTGTTTCTTAAAAGCTGTATTTTTAACCAGTAACCAGCACATTTTACTTCCAGCATACAATATTGTTTACATTTTAGTTCACAAAAGACAAAAAAGCAAATCAGCAATCAATGACAGGCTGAATGAGTATTAGTAATTATGATAGCTATATACATGTAGATGCAGCGTTTGATAGGATGCAGCGGTTGGTAGTTGTTTGTTAAGACATTTTATAAGGTTATGTAACTGTCAAGCAATCTAATCTAGTGGCATACAGAGCTCAGTATACTTAATTCACATGCAAAATACGTAGCAGTCAGTCAATGATGGCTGCAGCTTTACTCACACTAAATAAACAGCACATGGATACAGTCAGGACTGTATAGTCTGAGCAGAAGAGCCTCGGGATTATTGTGGGAACACAAGATAAAGAAGTGAATTGATCATAAGAAAAAGAATATTTAATTAATTTAATCTTCTTTGCATACCGACCAGTGTTATGACAGTGATGTTAACTCATTTGTAATTACGTTACAATATGGGACTGCATATCATTTTTTACCCATATATTCTACAATAATATATCTATACAGCTTTAATATGGTTTATGTACATAGTGTGTAGTATATAGTAAAATGGCATACAAATGTCTTTTTGTGGACCTAAATAAATGTGAACCACGTGTTTGCCAGAAGCAACAGAGTATTCTGTTTCTGTGCACACATATTTAGTCAGATAGGGGTTTAGTTCCTGCCTTGGGCCTGTTCTGTACTGTGTAGGTACATACAGCTCTTTAGGAGCTCCCTATTAGCATTCATTCAACATCTGAGGGGAAATAACTTTTTAACCGTCATGGGAACTGATAGTAGCAAGATAGTAGCAAGACACTATGGCCAGGGACCTTAACTTCTTGTGCTGTGTAGCATAATAATAATAATAATAATAATAATAATAGCAACAACAACAAGGATTATTATTATTATTATTATTATTATTATTATTATTATTGTTATTGTTATTATTATTATTATTATTATTATTATTATTATTATTATTATTTCTATTATTTGCGAGCACAGGAACATCCGAGAATAGGCAGGTTGGCATGACTGACTTAAATGCAAAATTTGATGTAGCGTCACAGGCAGTATGGGCCTGCTAAGGCTACAGAGCTGATGACTTTGGCAGTTTACCTGTTGGTGTAGCCCATGGATTGAGTTCTGCAACTCTCTCCATTGTACTTAGGAAGCAGTTAGCACTTACTGCCACGAAGCATTTATTTACAGTACAACTAGAATAGATTTGGAAAACTGCAGAAAAGTTTTTGATATGTTGTCCATATGGTTGCCAGCTGTTTTGGCACAAAATTTCATCACGATTCATTGATTGAAACAGCTGGTTGTTATGAATTTGTTTCAATTTATACATCTCAAAGTCACCGCTAATTTTCTGCAAATGTGATTTTTATTTACCTGGTGACACCTTAAA
>CM059277.1:5312265-5347265 GCA_030347295.1 Setipinna tenuifilis
AAGGACAGCTACAGCTACAATAGAGGATAAAAGGTTGAATGGCCTTCTTTAATTGTGGCCATTGGTGCATGTACGGAGATGAAAACTGGGATTGTGAGGAGATGAGAAAGGAGAATCGCTAGTGGGGAATCGCCACTGGCCCAGTGCAAAGATAATCTTATTCACTCTCATTCTGTCCTGTGCTCTCTGTCTCTCTCTCTCTGTCTCTAGCTCTCTTTCTCTCTCTCTCTAGCTCTCTCTCTATCTCTATCTCTCTTTATCTCTTTCTCTCTCTCTAGCTCTCACTCTATCTCTCTTTCTCCATCTCTCTCTCTCTCTCACTAACACACACTGGCACACGCATACGCACACATGCACACGCACAAACACACACAGCCGCACACACACACACACACACACACATACACACACACACACACACACACACACACATGTGCACACACATGCACACACATTTTTTGTATTCACACAGTAAAAAAACACTCAAAGGGTGCATGTGCAATTTGAGGTACTTGAATTTGATTCCCCTTTAACCATGTGATCATTTTAATGGGTATTTACATGAAGCACAGCACACAGTATGTACGCAGCACAAAGTAATGCTTGTGAACAGGGGCGATTTTAGCATCTGGTCTTTAGGGGTGCCCGGCCCCCAGTGCTTATCACACAACACTATTATTATATATAATATATTATTCATTTTGCACTGAGCCAGGGGGTGCCGAGGAGTTTCACGGGGGTGCCTTGGCACCCCTAAAAATGGTCTAGATTCGCCCCTGCTTGTGAACATGGGAAAGTTCCCACAGTCAGCATGCGAGTGTAATGGGTGGGGTCAGCAGTGGGCGTTTCAGGAGCTATACAGTGAACACACATCCAAACTATCATTAAATTATTTACGGAGAGTGAAGAAGTTTGGTAAAGGGATGGAGGGGGTCTGTTGTACGCAATCAGTATTAACAAATTCAGCACACGTTGCAAGTTGCTGGTTTAATTCTGGGGTCTGTCACCATTGTAAATAAGTAAGTAAGTAAGTAAGTAAGTATGCCCTTTATTATCCCACAGTGGGGAAATGCATGCGTTCATTGTGTCTGCAATCAAGACATTTGACACTTTCACCTTACACATTTGTGGCATTGGTGTCTAATTTTGTTGTACTAGTGAATGAGTCTTGTTGATTCTTGAATCTTGAGTCTTGTCTTGACTCTTGAGGTTGCCCCAGGTGTGACAGTACATATTATGTACTGTAGGCTAAGCGCCCTACCCTGCCATGTAAATGAAGGTGGAAAAGGATCTCTGGATCCAGTCCGTGATTTATATCTAGCCCAAAATTTAACGGGTTCTTTTTTGGCCCATTCTGCGCACCTCCACCGAGTGTCATGAAAATGGGCCCAGTAGCTTTTTGCATACTCCTGCTGACAAACAAACAGAGAAATGAACTGAACAAAAAATATTGCTTCCTTGGCAGAAGTAAAAATATAGGCGCACACACACAAACAACAACTACCCGTCCACACCGTAACACATACACTTATACAGTCACACACACACACACACACACACACACACACCTACACACAGACAAAGTCCAACGGGAGGAGATGTTGACAGAAACAATGACAGAGAGAAACGGAGAGAGAGACAGAGAGAGAGACAGACAGAGAGAGAGACAGACAGAGAGAGAGAGAGACAGAGAGAGAGACAGAGAGAGATGAGAGATGACTGTTCACTAGGCACTTGCTGTCTGTCCACAAGTTAAGTAGGTTCCCAGATTGGTTATTGGATTTTCCTCATAAAGGCGGCTACACAAAGATGGCACTGAATCCCATTCCCCCACAGAATGGAAGGGGGCAACCCTAACCCCACTCTAAGCGCTCAGCCTGAAATTACTTCGGCACCCAGCGGTGGACTGGAAAGAGCCGGTCAGTGTTTTTTTTACTGGGTTTAACACTTTCACATACAAGTCTGTCAGTACTCTGTGAAGCATGACGGAGACTGGGAACAACTATGACGTTCCATAAACAGGCCAGAGGAAGATGGAGAATGTTTGCACAAAAAAGATTTAAAAATGACAGAGAGACACAGAGAGACAAAGAGATAGATAGATAGATAGATAGATAGATAGATAGATAGATAGATAGATAGAGAGAGAGAGAGAGAGAGATGGTCAAGAGAAAAAAAGATAAAGATGTGGTCAAGAAAGAAGCATGAGACAGAAAGAAAGACATACTGTAAAGACAGAAAGAAAGGAAGAAAGAAAAAAGGAAGAAGGAAAGAAAGAAAGAAAGAAAGAAAAAGAAAGATATTCAGCGAAGAAAGAATCTGGGACATAGTCAGGAAAGAAAAAAAGAAAGAAAGAAAGAAAAAAAAGAAAGAAAGAGCGAAAGAGAGAAGAGAAACATGGTCAGGCCAGTAAGCAGGCTAACTCAGCATCTAATAACAGTGTGGTGTGCTGGAGGAGCATCATTAAGAGCACTTTGGGCGCTAATCACCACACATAAAAACTACTGGCCTGATCTGATCCGGAGCCAGGCCCTCACCTCAGCACTGTGTGTGTGCGTGTGTGTGTGTGTGTGTGTGTGTGTGTGTGTGTGTGTGAGGTGAGCCAGGCCCTCACCTCACTGCGCCACACCTTAGCATTCACATTCACACGGAGCCGCTCTGGCAGGGAATACTCCACACGGAATTACAGCATTATGGCCCGGAATACTGTGGAGGTAGTTATGGCTGGAAATACTGTAGAGGGATATACTGTATCATGGCCGGGAATACTTTAAAAGGGGGGGGGGGGGTCACCTTTTCATGAAATACTGTAGAGGTAGATACCATGGCTGGTTATACTTAAAAGGGGTTAAGAACAACAGACACATTCTAAAGACATTTGTACACGTGCAAGTCAAAAACGTAATTAATTTTTTAACTTAAAAAAGAAAAATAAACACACTGTCTTCCGTTTTGTGGTGTACTGATTTACTGGACCATGTCCACAACCATACTGTAGGTGTTGGGGCATCATCACCAGCTTGGCACAGACATGGCAACCATTAGCTTGAGCTCCATGAAAGGAAGTATGGTGTTTTTTGTCTGAGGCTTCCTTCCGCTCCGAGAGCACTTGTGACCGGTATCTCATGCAGTATTTACAGACGAGGGGAGATTAAAGTGGACCAAGGAGCGTGACCCCTGCGGTGTGTGTGTCAGGTCACGGAGATGACCGGCTTTGGCAAACACACACACGAGGCATAGAACACAAAAGCACACACACACACACACACACACACACACACACACACACACACACACACACACACACAGGCCTGAGTGGCGTTATCAGGGATTGAGGCCTGCTCTCCGCACACAATCCATTAGCCGAGGCACTGCAGGTGACCTGCCGACAGGTGACCCCCATCACACACCTGGTAGCTTCGAGTTCACACACACACACACACACACACACACAAACACACACACACACACACACACACACAAAAACCATACACACACTAGCTTCGAGTTCAAAGCCTGGTGTCACATGTGCGGCTTTCAGCTCCAGCATGTCTTATCTGATGAAGAAGAAGAGAGAGAGAAAGGGGAGACGGTTATGGAAGAAAATTGCAACAGACAAAAGAGAGAGTGCAGGAGGGAAACAGAGAGACTGAGCGAGAGAGGATATGTGTAAAAAAAAAAAGAATAAAAGCAAATAGCACATCAAGAGATGAAAAGAGCTGTAAAAGTTAAAGTCACAGAGAAGACAGCCACAGACATATTTATAAACACACACACACACACACACGCCCACACACACAGAAACATATCACATAAACACATAGAGGCAAAGAACACAAAAGCACACACACACACACACACACACACACACACACAAACAAAAACCATACAAACACACACACACATGTACGTACACAGACACACACACACACACACACACACACACACACAGAAAAGACATGCTCCCTAACGACAGCACAGCATGCAGTCCATATATTGTGCCTTCACACAGCAGTGGTTTTCTCCCCCCATCACCAGCGGCCCCCACTGCACCATGCCACAGCGGCCATAAGCACCTCGGCCTGGACCTGTCTTATGTGGTGACAAGGCCAAGGATGTATGTGTGTGTGTGTGTGTGTGTGTGTGTGTGTGTGTGTGTGTGTGTGTGTGTGTCTCTGTGTGTACGTACATGTGTGCGTGTGTGTGTGTGTGTGTGTGTGTGTGTGTGTGTGTGTGTGTGTGTGTACGTGTGTATGTGTGTGTTTGTGCATGTCTGTGTATTGTAGAGCCTTATAAAACCCATTTTATTTTTTTCATTTATTCCTTTCCAAATTCAGTTTTTTTTTTTTTTTCGGTTTTATTTTTAGTCATTTTTGATTTTTGAAGACTTCTTACCAATATTTGTCTTTTAAAAAGTCAAGGCCAGACAGAAACATCAGTTCATCTTTTTTATTTGAACCATTGAGTAAACGGAGCCAAGCATGCATACCACTCAATGCGAAATAAAAGCAGTAAGATAGATAGATAGCTAGAAGGACACTTTAATCACAGCTGTCTGTTGTTTCTTTCACAACCACAATATATTTTTTTCCACCGATAGGTTGCAGCATGTGAGTTTTTGCATATGTTTATCCCAGGTTACTAACATTTTATGGGATTGTGCCTCCCTGCTTACAATGTTTACAAAGAAATGCATGTAGGCATATCCTTTATATCATTTCCAACGGTATGTCTGCTTCTGCAAACATTACAATTACATCTTCCATACCCTCACCCCTTGCATCTGATGGTTTTGTTGTTGATTCAGTCATAACATGGAGGGAGCTGCCAGCAGTTGTTTAACTAGCCTTACTCTTCATCACTTTCAGTGTGACGTGGTCGTTGCACGTGTCTTTATGGGTCCGTGTTGACAACCGACAGAAGAATTATTAGCCAAACGTGAATATTCTTGACATGGTTAGGCAAAATATCACTCATACTCAGAGTTTATGCTCGTTGTCAGGGGATTTACACTGAGAAGTGCTGATGGGAATTGTGGATTTTAAATATCAGTGCAATAAATGTGCAAAGTCTGTGCAATTCGGTGTTTGTAGCAAAAATCAATTTTAATGCGTAGATTCTGTGATTCGATCCGTGTCTTCCACATGGTGGAAATCATGGGGCCCTAGTATTGGGGACGTGTGTGTGTGTGTGTGTGTGTGTGTGTGTGTGTGTGTCTGTGTGTGTGTGAGGGGGGGGGTGGTGATTATCGCAGGGCCATTGCAGGGCCACAGCACGAGATGAGTGGAGAATGGGGGGCTCCAGAATGCCTGTTGCCTGCTTTTCTCTTCCACGGTTCACCATACCGCCAGCCACCCACCATCTCCATCCCCGTCCTCCATCCCTATCCCCACCCCCACCCCCACCCCCACCGCGGGCCGCAGAGAGGGGTTAATTGCACTACCGGGAGGCTGCCTGCTCCCATTCCACATGGGTTTGAGATGCTGGACTTTGACAGGTCGCACACGAACACACACACACACACACACACACACACACACACACACACACACACACACACACACACACACATACACACACACACACACACACACAAACTGGACTGGGGATGTGTGGTGAGGGGAGGAGAGGAGGGGTTTATTCAGTGAGACGCTGTGTGGTGGTGGTGTGTGTGTGTGTGTGTGTGGTGTGGTGTGTGTGTGTGTGTGTGTGGTGCGGTGCGGTAGGCCTGACAGTCCATAGCCCTGCAGCGGGAGGTCTTTCAGTGCGCCACTAAATTGGTTTCAGCGTTTGACTTGATGCATGAAGGCAAGAGAGAGGCCCGTCGGTAGCGGGCAGTTCAGGCAGGTGTACATTTATCATCGCACAGGAGCTATCGAATGTCATCCCGTTTGCCTGAGTTTTGCAGAGAAAAGAAAAGAAAAGGAAAGCAAAGGACAACAGAAAGGCAGAAAAGAAATGAAGACAATCAGGACTCTCTGTCCTAGTGACTCTTGGTAGTGCTGCTGTGTAGCTGTAGTGTTCCTAAGGACTCCATCAAGCAGTGAAAATTGATCTTCTCAAGTAGCCCGAGGTGTCATGCACTTAAACGTTTAGTTGGTATTATCGTCGCAAGATATCTACTATGGCGCTATACTTCACCGTTATATCATATCCTGAGGGCTCTTTAATTGTCTGTTTACATGCACTGTGTCTAAGAGCACTGAGGGGAAAGTGGGTCTGAAATCTTCTTTATTCCCACTCCTATCGGTGGCAATCAGCTCTGTCGTAGAGAGAGAGAGAAAGAGAGAGAGACAGAGACAGACAGAGAGAGAGACAGAGGAAAAGAGATAGAGACAGAGAGAGAGAGACAGACAGGGAGAGACAGAGAGAGAGAGACAGAGAGACAGAGAGAGAGAGGGAGAGACAGAGAGAAAGAGAGACAGACAGAGAGAGAAAGAGACAGAGAGAAAGAGAGACAGACAGAGAGAGAAAGAGACAGAGAGAAAGAGAGACAGAGGTGCACTCGTTTGAGTCGTTTGGCTGAGTCTGAGTTGGTTTTATAGCTCTTCTCACTGGCTCAGCTAACAGCCTCTTCCTCCGGCATGCGTACGTATATCCTCCCGCGCCGGTTGGCCATCGGTAAATAAACCCGAGGTAATTAAATAGGCTTGATTTTCCCTCCCGAGCCCAAACCACACACACACACACACACACACACACACACACACACACACACCTAGACCAGAGGGGCTTTATCGACGAGCTCGGGCCATTCCACTCTGAGCAGCACAGGGCTTTTCCTATGTTTGTTTTAACAAATACAGAAAGCAGCGTGCACACACACACACACACACACACACACACACACACACACACACACACACACACACACACACACACACACACACACACACACACACACACACACACACACACACACACACACACACACATTTGTACACATCGTATGCACACAAACACAGTCAGTCAGTGACACACACAAATACTCAATCTTAGGCTTTTGAAATTGACTGATTAGTGCATTTGAGTGTGTCAGTTCTCTGTTTTAGACTGCTTCAAACCCCAGGCACAGACTGCAATCATCCTTTTGGCTTAAGGGATTGACGGGTGGGGACGAAGGGGAGAGGTGGAGAAGGGGAGGGGTGGAGAAGGGGTGGGAATGGAGGGCAGATGAGGGGAGGGGAGGGCACATCCCTGGACCATCAAGACCCTCATGGAGGACAGTCTACACACTCCTCCAGTGGTGGTGGTGGTGGAGCCCTGGTTGGGTGGTGGGCTTAAAAAAGCGTTAAAAAACGGGCTGTGGCGTAGCCATCACCATACTCTCCTTCTCCGCCTCCTCCTTCTCCGCCACCACAGTGCCACCCTCTCTCTCTCTCTCTCCCACCGGCAGCCGGCTGATCGGTAATTAATTTCCCACGTTTAACCGCGAGGCAAAGCGGCAGCGCCCAGGGACGCAAGAGAGAGAGGAGAGAGAGGAGAGAGAGGAGCGGGAGAGAGAGAGGAGAGGGGAGAGAGAGGAGGGGGAGAGAGAGCAGGAGAGAGAGGAGAGAGAGGAGAGAGAAAGGAGAGAGAGGAGCGGGAGAGAGAGGAGAGGGGAGAGAGAGGAGGGGATGAGAGAGCAGGAGAGAGAGGAGAGAGAGAGGAGAGAGAGGAGCGGGAGAGAGAGAGGAGAGGGGAGAGAGAGGAGGGGGAGAGAGAGCAGGAGAGAGAGGAGAGAGAGGAGCGCCACCAGTCTGCTGCAGCATCCCGGATTCTTCCAGATTAGGATAATTAGCCCCCGGTAGAGATGGCCGACAGATGGGGAGAGGTGGATGTGTGAGAGAGAGAGAGGGAGAGGGAGAGGGAGAGAGGGATGGAGAGAGGGAAACAAAGGGATGGGGAGAGGTGGATGTGTGAAAGAGAGAGAGACAGAGAGGGAGATAGAGAGATAGAGAGAGAGAGGGATGGGGAGAGGTGGATGTGTGAGAGAGAGGGAGACAGAGAGGGAGAGAGGGAGAGAGAGAGACAGAGGGAGAGAGAAAGGGATGGGGAGAGGTGGATGTGTGTGAGAGACAGAGAGACAGAGAGGGAGAGATAGAGAAAGGGATGGGGGGTGGATGTGTGTGTGTGTGAGAGAGAGAGAGACAGAGAGGGAGAGATAGAGAAAGGAATGGGGAGAGGTGGATGTGTGAGAGAGACAGAGAGAGAAAGGGATGGGGGGTGGGTGAATGTGTGTGTGAGAGAGAAAGAGACAGAGAGGAATGGGATGGGAATGGAGAGAAAGACAAAAATGACACGATTTTAGGCGATGGAGAAGGGGTGTGTGTGTGTGTGTGTGTGTGTGTGTGTGTGTGTGTGTGTCTGTGTGTGTGGGGGGGATATTTGGATCCTTATGCCAGTGAGAGGAGGGGTAGAGAGATAGAGAATGTAATAAACAATGGCTTTGTTACTGCAGTAGCCAGAAGCACAGGCACGCACCACTTGCATGGTTTGGGCCTGGGAGTGTGAGTGTTTGTGTTTGTACGTGTCTGTATATGTGTGCTTGGGTGTGTGTGTGTGTGTGTGTGTGTGTTTCCAAGCACTCACGCACGTGTATGCATTCGTGTATGTGTGTGTGAGGTGTGGGTCTCCAGACAGATTGTTCCTGACTCACAATAGACAAAAGGTTTCACAAAGAATCGATTTGTGCGAGTGTCTCCAGAGATGTTGGCATTTGTGCGCATGTGTGTGTGTGTGTGTGTGTGTGTGTGTGTGTGTGTGTGTGTGTGTGTGTGTGATGTGTGCGAGTGTCTCCAGAGATGCTGGCATTTGTGCGACCGCGCGCAGGTCGTGTGTCAGTGGCTAAGCAGCATACAGTGGGCTGCCTGCGAAAAGGTTATTGACTGAACATTTCACAGGCCTTGTAGCCAGCCGTGCAAGTGCATCAGTGTGTGTCCAAACACATACGTCTGTGGGTGTGCTGTGTATATGAGTGTGTGTGGGCACTGTGTATATGAGTGTGTGTGGGCATACATACAGTACTGTAGGTGTGTGTTTGTTCATGAATAAGTTGTTCTGGTGTATGACTGTTATTTTTTTCGGTATGTTTTTTGGCTATACTGCGAAGTTGTTACTTATAGTTGTATATGTGTGTGTGTGTGCGCGCGTGTGTGTGTGTGAGAGAGAGAGTAGGTGTGTGTGTGTGTGTGTGTGTGTGTGTGTGTGTGTGCATGTGGGTATATGTGTCTGTATGTGTGTGTGTGTGTGTGTGTGTGGGAGAGTAGGTGAGTTTGTGTGTGTCTGTGTGTGTCAGAGAGAGAGAGAGAGTAGGTGTGTGTGTGTGTATGAGGGTATGTGTGTCTGTATGTGTGTGTGTGTGAGAGAGAGTAGGTGTGTGTGTGTGGGAAAGAGAGTAGGTGTGTGTGTGTGTTTGTATGTGTGCATTCACGTTTATGCGCTTATGCGTGTGTTTGTATGTGTTTGTATGTATATGCTGATGAGTGTGTTTGCTAGCATGTGGCGGTCGATGTTCCTGCAGACAGTATACAGCATGTTTGCAGTGCTCAATGTAATTGTGTGTTCTGGGCTGCATAACCTGTCAGCTCCTGTGTGTCTCCCCCCTCCCTCCCTCCCTCTTTCCTCCTCTCTCCCCCTCTCCTCCTCTCCCTTCCTCCCCCTCTCTTCCCCTCTCTCTCCCTCTCTCCCTCTCCTTCTCTCCCCCTCTCTCTCCCTCCTCTCCTCCTCTCCCTTCCTCCCCCTCTCTTCCCCTCTCTCTCCCTCTCTCCCTCTCCTTCTCTCCCCCTCTCTCTCCCCTTCTCTCCTCCTCTCCCTCTCTCTCCCCCTCTTCCTCTCTACCCCCTCTGTTTTCTCTCCCTCCCTGCTTCCCCAGTTTCTCCTGGTCAGATGGGGTGGTGAGACAGGCTGCTCTGCTCTCTGGCAGTAGCCCCTGCCTTCACAAACACACACATACACACACACACACACACACACACACACATACACACGGATGCACACATACACACACACACACACACACACACACACACGGATATACACATACACATACACGGATATACACATACACAGATATACACATACACACACACACACACACACACACACACACACACACACACACACACACACACACACACACACACACACACAGATATACACATACACATACACGGATATACACATACACACATACACACCACACATACAGATACACACATATATCATACTCTCTCAGACACACACAAACATATCACACTCACACACACACAAACACAAACAAACACACATACGCACGCACACACACACACACTCACTATTTCTCCCTCTCTCCCCCTCTCTCTCACACACACGGCCTTACACACTTAATGAAAAAAGAGAGTGGACTTGTTGCGAGTCGCCGATGCAGAAAACAGATTAACTCAGCTGAGCCACACGAGCCCTGCAGACACACAGCAACCCTTCCTTCCCCAGAAGAGAGGGAGCGAGGGAGGGAGTGAGGGAGAGAGAGAGGGAGGGAGGGGGGGGGGAGAGATGAAAGAGAAAGAGAGGAAAAGCAGCAGAGGAAAAAAAGGAAAAAAAGAGAGGCAGAAAGGAGCAAGGGGCAGGAGAAAGAGAGGGAGCGGGGAGCAAAAAAAGAAAGGATGGAAAAGAGAGGAGGGCAGCATTAAAGGGAGTGGGGTCTGTTTGGGGAAAAAGGGGGGAACTGGAGAGAAGGATGGAGGAGAAGATAAACGAAGGGCAGAAAAAGAAAAAGGAGCTGGAGAGGAGATCAGTGGAATGGAAGAAAGAGGGAGAGTCAGGCACAGGGGTGAGAATGAGTGAAGAGAAAAGGAGAGGGAGAAATGGAAGAGAGGGATAGAGGGAGAGAGAGGAGGGTAGGGGTCATACTAGATAGAGAGAGAGAGAGAGAAGAAAAGGAGTAGAGAGGGATATCAGGAGAATGGAGGGCAAGAAAGGGATAGAGGGAGAGAGAGGAGGGTAGGGGTCATACAACATAGAGGAGGGGAGGGAGAAGAGGGGAAGAGGGAGAGGAGGGTAGGGGTAGAGAGGGATGCCAGGAGAAGGAGGCAGAAGTGGAAGAGCTTAAACAACAGGAGAGGGAGGATGGGGAAGAGATGGAGGAGTGGGGAGGAGGGGAGAAAGGGATGAGGAGTGGAGAGGGAGGAGGGGAAGAGAGGGATGAGTAGTAGCAAGAGTGTAGGGGAACAGAGGGATGAGTATTGGAGAGAGAGAAGGGGAAAAGAGGGATGAGTATTGGAGAGAGAGAAGGGGAAAAGAGGGATGAGTAGTGGGGAGGGAGGAGGGGAAGAGAGGGATGAGGGGGAGAGAGGGATGAGGAGTGGAGAGGGAGAGGGGGATGGGAAGGGGGGAAATAAGAGGAGAAGAGAAGAAAGGTGCAAAGGGAGGAGATAAAAAGGAAAGAATGAAAGGAGAGAAGAGGACAGGAATGTGGATAAGGACACAGCCAGAGGGACAGCAGCAGAGGGGAAAATGAGCAGAGGAGCGGAGAAGATGGGAGAGGAGAGGAGAGGAGGGGAAAGGAGAGGATAGGAGGGGAGAAGATGGAAGGGGAGAGGAGGGAGTGGAGAGCAGAGTAGAGGAGAGGAGGGGAGAAGATGGGAGAGGAGAGGAGAGGATGGGAGAAGATGGGAGAGGAGGGGAGGGGACAAGATGGAAGGGGAGAGGAGGGAGTGGAGAGGAGAGGATGGCAGAGCAGAGGAGAGGAAAGGAGAGGAGGGGAGAAGATGGAAAGGGAGAGGAGAGGAATAGAGGGGAGAAAAGAGAAGAAGATGAAAGAGGAGAGGATGGGAGAGGAGTGGAGCGGAAAAGGTGGGAGAGGGGAGGAGATAGTGGAGAGGAAAGGAAGGGAAAAAGAGAGGAGAATATGGGATAGGAGAGGATGGGGGAGTAGGGGAGGAGAGGAGAAGTGAGGAGGGGTGGGGAGGGGAGAAAATGGGGTAGAGGAGGGTAGAGGAGAGGTGTGGACAGGAGAGGAAAAGATGGGAAAAGAGAAGATGGGAGAGGAGAGGAGAGGAGAGGAGGGGAGAGGAGAGAAGACGAGGGGAAAGTAAAGGAGAGCAGAGGGAGTTCATTATGAGTTTATCTTTCTTAAACGTCTTACTGGAAGTGCTGTGAAAATGCTACTGTCCACACTGGTGGTGTAGTCTTTCTCTCTCTCGCTCTCCCTTTTTCTCTCCATCACTCACACACACATAAACAGATATTCACACACACACACACACACACACACACACACACACACATACACACAAACACACACTTTCTCCCACACATTCTCTCTCACACACACGCAAACGCACACACACACACACACACACACTTTCTCTCACACATTCTCTCACACACACACGCACACACACACACACACACACACACACACACACATACACACACACACACACACACTGACACCCACACCCACACACATACAAATATATACTGTATATATATACTGAGTATGCAAATGTTAGTCACAATTGCAATGAAATTCAGCTGCACCTTTTTTCGGTGACAGGCCACTGTTTTTCCTGCGCCTCCGTTCCTCTCGCTGTCTGTTTCTGCTCTCTTGGTGTTGTTTTTGTTCTCCATTTTGGCTCCTGTGGGGCAGGCAGCACGCTGACAGCAGGCAACAGAGTCCGCTCCTCACACACTCCCAGCACTAGTGCATCGGGCCTGGGGTGTGCGTGTGTGTGTGTGTGTGTGTGTATACTGTGTGTGTGTGTGCGTGAACTGTGTTTGTGTGTGTGTGTGTGTATGTCTATACTGTATAGGTGTGTGTGTGCGCGCGCGTGTGTGTGTATACTGTATGTGTGTGTGTGTGTGTGTGTGTGTGTGTGTGTATACTGTATATGTGTGTGTGTGTGTGTGTCTGTGGGATGGGCAGCGCAAGTGACAGCAGTCCGCTCCTGAGACGCTGAGACGCTCCCCTCTCTAATGCAGCAGCGCGTACACCCATGCCTGTGTGTGTGTGTGTGTGTGTGTGTGTGTGTGTGTGTGTGTGTGTGTGTGTGTGTGTATGTGCTACACTCATGCCTGCGTGGCACCTGACAAACAGCGGGAGGGGGCCAAGATGGTGAATCAGCAGCCCTGCCGACAGAGAGAGAGAGAGAGAGAAAAGAGAGGGAGATGGGAGAGAGAGAGAGATGGAGGAGAGAGAGATGAGGGAGAGACATGGGAGAGAGAGAGAGAGAAAGAGAGACAGGGAGAGACATCAAGATATGAGGGAGAGGGAGAGAGTAAGTGTGAGAGAGAGGGGGGGTAAGTGTGAGAGGTGGTATGGGGAGACACAGGGGAGCGCTTTGACAGGTAGAAAACAGGTTTTAAAGGAAAGAAGACAGAGACTGACGACTGATAAAGGGTGAGACAGAGAGAGAGAGAGAGAGAGAGAGAAAGAGCGAAAGAGAGAGAGAGAGATGGGGAAGGGGAGAGAGTGGAAAGAGAGAGTGAAAAGAGAGAGGGGAAGCAAGAGATGGGGAAGGAGAGAAAGTGAAAAGAGAGAGGGAGGGAGGGAGGAAGGGAGGGTAGGTGGGAGATTAAAGTTACCTGTCACTACACAACCGCACAGACTCTTACCTGGCATTGTTCTCCTAGAAGTCCCGTGCTTCTCTCCTCTCTCCCCCTGCCTCTTTCTCCCCCTGCCTCTCTCTCCCCCTGCCTCTCTCTCCCCCCGTCTCTTTGTGCCGCTGCGGATTGGCTAATTATAGCATGACCTGCCTTTGCTGGAGGAACGCTCCGAAAATGAGTTCACCACTTGCTCTTGCCCCTTTGATTGCTGGCACAGGCCAGACCAAACCAACCACCAGCAAGCCACCCCCCTCCACACACACACACACACAAACACCTTCACCTCAGCCAGACCAAACCAACCACCAGCAAGCCACCAACCCCCCCTTCACACACACACACACACACACAAACACCTTCACCTCAGCCAGACCAAACCAACCACCAGCAAGCCATCCACACACACACACACACACACACCCATACCCCTCCACCTCAGCCAGACCAAACCAACCACCAGCAAGCCACCCCACCACCACCTGCCCCCACCCCCCTCGCCTTGAGTTGCTGTGGTCCCCCTCCCCTCCCCTCCCCTTCCCTCTCTCCCCTCTCTGGCTCATGGAGGTGTGTGACTGGGTGAAAAAGGGGTTCTTCCAGCAGACAGGAAACTGGTTTGGCATGCGACCACAAGCAAGCCCTGCCTGCTCCCCCAGCCTTGAGTCCTTGTGCTCCCCCCTCCCCTCCCCTCCCCTCTCCTCTCTGGCTCATGGTAGGTTTGGGCGGGGGGAAAAAGGGGTCCTTCCAGTGGGCAGGAGGCAGAGCCCACCTGGCCTTCATATGACCTTGTTGATGCCCCTCTGCCACCCTCTGCCCCCCTCACACCCCTTCTGACGCAAGCTGCAGGGGCAAATTGTGTGTGTGTGTGTGTGTGTGTGTGTGTGGGGGGGGGTGGGGGGGGGTGGGTTGCAGGCAATGGGGTGGGGTTGTCTCTGAGGTGCTAGGAAACACATCTCTGGGACAGATGGTGCATTTCCAAGCATCAAGCTGACCCCCCTCTATACTCCACACACACACACACACTGGCTCACCCACATGCAGTCACTCATGCACACACACACACACACACACACAGACACACACACACACACACACACACACTCTCCCGCACACAGACATACACACGAACGGCCCGACACCACACGCCTCACACGCACGCACACACTCCACTGATGCTCCCCATACACCCGCATGCTGCTGTCACTGGGCTCGTAGACCGATAGTACCCGTAAAGGCTCCACCATACCAATGCACACACACACACACACACACACACACACACACACACACACACACACACACACACACTCCCATAGTACCCGTAAAGGCTCCACCATACCAATGCACTTACTATTTACCTCTTCCTGGCGCTGCTGCTGGCCTCATAGACCAATAGTACCTGGAAAGGCTCCACCATACCAATGCACGCACACACACACACACACACACACACACACACACACACACACACACACACACACACACACACACACACACACACACACACACACTTCCATAGTACCCTGTAGAGGCTCCACCATACCAATGCACTTACTATTTACCTCTTACTGACTGTGGCTCTGCCGCTGGCGGACAGGAGTTATGGATGCTGCAGTGTAGGCAGCGCAGGCAGAGTGAGCTCAGCCCGGCGCCCAGGGAGAGAAATAGAAATGAAAAACAAAGCAGCTCGACTTGTGCAAGTGATTTGGAGTCCATACATCACCCCCTTATCTGCGCCGTGGTAGAATATGCATTTATGTACGACTGAGGGAGATTATACTGCTCTTACCCCTCTGAGGAGGCGCAGCCCTGCAGACTAGCTGTTAAGAACGCTCTCTCTCTCTCTTTCTTTCTCTCTCTCTCTCAGTCTCTATTTTTTTGTCTTTCTCCCTCCCTCCCCCTCTTTCTCTCTTCCTCTCTCTCTCTCTTTCTCTCTCTCTCTTTCTGTCGGTCTTTCCCTCTCTCTCTGTCTCTCTCTCTCTTTCTCTCTCTAGCGCTCTCTCTTTCTCTCTCTTTCTGTCTTTCTCCCTCCCACCCTCTCTCTTTCTCTGCTTCTCCCTCCCTCTCTTTGCCCCCTCTCTCTTTTTTCTTTTTCTCTCTCTTTCTTTCTCTCTCTTTCTTTCTTTCTCTCTCTCTCTCTCTACATCTCACCATACTAAGAGAAAAGAGGAGTGGACCAAAAAAGGCTCCAAGAGGAGCTGTGGCGTAATGTCTTCTCTTCTCTTCTCTTCTGAATGTGTGGCATACATATCAGTGTGGGACTCTTATTAGGGGACAGATTGTGAGGCGCTGTGTGCCTCCAAGCTGTGCTGTGACTGACGGATTTAGTCCAAACTGCTGAACTGCTTTGAAAGCTGTTACTTTATTATGTCGACGGGGCCCCGGATGCTCCGAATTTGTCTGCGAGGAGATAAAAGAGACACGGGGTGGGGAACGTCTTTCTTCGCGACACCGGATGATGTTCTAAAGAGGTCTGAAGTGTGCCTGTTTTATTTGTGTGCGTGCGTGTGTGTGCGTGCATGCTCATGTGTTTGTTGTCGAGTGACACGAGCTACAGTGAACAGAGGAGGTGACAATCTGCCAGCTCTTAGGTATGTAGGCCTGCATGGTGTATGAGTGTTTCAGGGAGGTTTAAGAATAGCATCTCACGTAATGTAGTTTTCAGAGTCGCTGTTAAGTAATTGACTCAGTGCTCACAGTCCTCTCCAGTGTTGGCAATGGAAAGAATTTTAAATAAAAACTGATTGAACTGGAGCGATTTCCGGCTTGATACAGTATGGTACATTTTTATTGTTGTTGTACATTGTAATCAGTGTGAGTGTGTGTGTGTGTGTGTGTGTGTGTGTGTGTGTTCTGTTTTGTATTATGCTTCTACCACTGATACTGGTCATTAAGATGTAACATCTCCTAATAGTAGCTGACAGATAGAGAGCAGAGATCAAAGGCTCGTCAGATTCCACAGGAAACTGTTATGACATGACCCTTCCAAGGCCTTCATATCCAGAGACATTTCTTCATTTTTTTCTCTGTGTTTTTTTACAGTTAGGGTTTCATGATAATAAAGTTGAAGGGCTAGTAGTTTTTTCTTCTTAAGCGCCTTTTAAAAAGAAAAATAAGAGCCGTGTGTGTGTTTGTTTTTTGAGGTTCGTTTTGTTTGGCCGTCTGTGTGCCGTTTATCAGGTGAAAACACACACGCGCACACCTTTACCAAGGGCTTACCACACTCACTGAAGCCAAGGCGGGCAGGGGCCGACCTCGATTCCCTCCCTGGCTTAGAGGGGATAAGCACACCTGGCTTTGGGGAAGAAACGCTGGGGCCGAGGCCTGTCAGTGGGGATCATCAGCTGCTCTACTGCTCTAGCCTGCAGCATGCACAAAGACATTGCAGCCTTCCCACTGCGTCCCCCCTCACGCTTTTACTCTTTTACGCTTTTATTTTACCTAAGACATTTATCCCTTATATTTTTACCCACCTCAGGTAGTCCCCAGTCTTGTTTTTTTACTGTTGTGTTGTTTTCTTCTACTGTTTTTTATTGTTGTGCCACTGTTTCATTTTTATTATTGTTTAGTTCACTTCTTACTCAAGTAAGCTATGTAGTTGTATTCCATCTCTTGATTTCAGGAGTTTGTGAATACATTTTTATTCATGGATTAATTTCTTAATTCTTAACACATTTTAATTAAAGGATAATAATGTGTTTGTATGCAGACACAGGCTGTGCATGAAGTGTTCATTCGTTAGCTATGTAATGCACTATATAGCACTAGCTGATGCAGCACATGGTGTATTATATAGTATAGTGAGTAGGGGGACATTTTGGTTTTACCCATATTTATTTCAGCAAATAAACACTAATCACCAAATGTCAAAGCTTGTTTTGTATAAACCTGCTTCTATGGGGAATTGCACGCTGACAGTAGCACGGGCAAAAAGAAAAAAAAAAGAAAAGAAAAGAATAATGTCTGCGAACTGTACAGGGGGCTAATACAGCACACAAGCTCCATCACAGACCAAAACAATGCAGCAAATTCTCGAATTCCACCCAGGACTGGGCCTCGATTGTGTGCCATAAACCATTCATTTTTCTCCCGTGAATGAAAAGGCCAGGTGCCAGGCTGCATATCTCTAATTCACCATGAGCCGCAATACGCCGGCCTGCCCTGGCACTAACCTGAGAGCATTATTTGTTTTAAACAAGGGCCAATACAATAGCTCAGGCCTGGGGGGAGCGCAGAGAAAATATGTATTTTGCGAGCAACAAGAGCCTCTGGCATGGCATTTGAGAAATCAGTCGGGGGAACGGAAAAGCAGCCACTGAGCTGAATTGACTGATAACTGCAGTGCCACACACCACAACTCCACAGCCTCAGAAGAGACAAGTTCATTACTGCAAGAAACAGCCTTGTTTCGGAAAAAAAAAACTCCCCCCCCCCCCTTCTCTCTCTTATGATCACTGTTACAGGTTTGGTTTTTCATTTTTCTTTTTCTTTTCCCCACCCCTGGAACTGCAAAGTCTGCAACTTTTACCAAGCCGCCTTCCCGTGCTCCTGAGAGACTATCTGTGCCAACATTTAATTACACAGATTTTTCTCTCAAAAGATTTGCTTTGATACAACAGATGCAGTCCACCAAAGTCCATAAACATTATTAAACTAGTAGAAGACCAGATGGCCAGAACTTTCAGAAGGCATTTTGGAGACGTTTTTTTTTTTTCTTCCCAGAGTTAGCTTGGAGTTGGAGCGAAATGAGAAAAGCCAGATAACCTCATTGGCTTGCTGGTGTTTGATAACTTCTCCTCCTCATAACAAATAATGAGTCAGTAGTATAGTGGTGTCGCCACTTGTCTGTGGCTCTCTCTTGTGTCTCAAGCAAAATTGGCAGGTTGAGAGTCAATCTGTCTCTTTCTCCCCCCAATTTTTTTTCTTTCTCTCTCTCTCCCTCTCCATCTCTCTTCATCTCTCTCTCTCTCTGCCTTCCTCTCTGTCTCCATCTCTTTCTCTCTTTTTTTGTCTTTTGTAGAAGGGGGCTGTGTAGTGTTTGGTGTGTGTGTGTGTGTGTGTGTGTGTAGTGTTAGTTGTTGAGAGAGTGCTGCGATGCGATGGGTCTCGGGGACCGAGGAAGGGGGGACCACCCCGCTGTAGGGCAAAGCATGCTGGGATAGTGGCTTTGTTTTATGTGAGGTCGCGCAGGATGGCTCTCCCGGGAGCGTCGGGGCCCGCTCCTCTGGCTCCTCCGGCTCCTCTGGCTCTTTTCCGCGCTGATTCGACACAGAGAAATGTGGGGTGTTTAAGCACAGAAGACCTGCCCATGAATGCACAAGAGGACCCTCCCCAGGGAGCCCCGCGGATGCACAGAAGCGCCACATTAAGGGACACAAGCAAAGAGAAGCCCCAGAAGCCTAAACGAGGGTGTGTGTGAGTGTGTGTGTGTGTGTGTGTGTGTGTGTGTGTGTGCGTGTGTGTGTGTGTGTGTGTGTGTGTGTGTGTGTGTGTGTGTGTGTGTGTGTGTGTGTGTGTGTGTGAAGAGAAGCTCAGAAGCCCAAACGAACGAGGGTGTGTGTGTGTGTGTGTGTGTGTGTGTGTGTGTGTGGGGGGGGCTGGGGGGAGCTGGGTTGAGAGAGAGAGCCGCAGGGCAGGCAGGACCAGGCAGCAGTGGCAGCAGCGCGCTGGCATCCATTGGGGCGACAGGGGGCACAGCGTTTTGCTATGCCAGTGTGGTGCCAAAAGTGGTGTGCTAGCCATCTGCTCCTTGCCAGGCGGAGCTGGGTGGTGCCACACTGGTGGACTTCCTCTGCCCTGGGTAAATGCCTTGATTGGATTGGTCAGAATGCCTGAGTAACAGGGAGGACACACACACACACACACACACACACACACACACACACACACACACACACACACACACACACAGTGAGGCTGTGCCTGCCTATTGTGTCTCCTGGTCTGCTGCTGTTCGCTCTAAAGGAACAACAGCAAGTCCAGCACTACAGCAATCAGTGTGATTGGCCCTTAATACCTCCCTGAATTAGAGCCCGCTCACACTCCCACCTTCTACAGCGCCCAATTAATGAATCAATAGTTGGAGGTGGGGAGTGGGGAGAGAAAAACACTGAGTCTTGAAAAATGCACTATTTAGGATACTTGAGCGAAGCAACGAGGGGGGAGGAAAGGAAAAGGGAAAAGGAAAGAAAAAAAGAAGCTGTCCTCCCACAGCCCCAATTTGACGGAGAAAATGGAGAAGGGACGGAGTAATGCATACAAATCTTTGCTGTGAATCGATGGCCGCAGATGGGCGGATCTGCTCATTCAGAATTATAGGCCATTTTGCTGCCAGTGATTTTCCAGGTGGCTGGAATTCTAAGTGGAATGTCCACATACCTGTCCGCTGGTCTGTGTGTGTGTATGTGTGTGTGTGTTTGTCTGTGTTCCTGTTCTCTGTGTACACCCAAAGAGAGCCATTTCTTCTACTCCCCCACCACCCCCCAACACACACACACACACACACACACACACACACACACACATAGACACACACACACACACATATACACACACATATGCACACACACAAGCACAAACACTAACAAACACACACCTCTGTGTGTTGACATAGGGCTGAAAACAATCTTTTCAATCATTTCGATCTCTTCTGCTTACTCTTAGCCTCTGTCTCTATCTCTTTGGGTTGCTTGTTTGCACTTTCCTCTCTGCACACCTCTCTCTCTCTCTCTCTCTCTCTGTCTCTCTCTCTCTTTCTCCCTCTTCCCCCCTCCTCTCCCTTTCCCACCCTCTTTTGCTTTCTCTCTCTCTCTCCCTACCTCTCTCTCTCCTTCTCTCTCTCTCTTCTATCTGTGTGTACCAGAATGCCCACAGTCTTGCCTGTATGGTGTGTATCAGCCAGAGACGAGTGTGTGACGAGTGTGTGCTAATGATCGGCTGCCACTGACGGGCACAGGGCTGCTGAGCTGTGGCGAGCACACACACACACACGCACACACACACACACACACACACACACACACACGCTGAGCTGTGGCGAGCACACACACACACACACACACACACACACACACACACACACTGAGCTGTGGCGAGCACACACACACACACACACACACACACTGTGAGGAGGCGTCAGCTCCACGTTGTGCTGCGCTGTGATCCGCCTGCGGTAGTTCACTGCTGCGTGAAGGTAGCGAGGACCTCATTCGACACGAGCGTGGGGAGCAGGGAGCAGGGAGCAGGGGTGTGTGTGTGTGTGTGTGTGGGTGGGTGTGTGTGTGGGTGGGGGCAGGGGCAGGGGGTTCAGATGAATAACTCATTCTGATTAAGACGCCAAGTACCGCGTCTGTCTGTGCCTGTGTGTGTGTGTGTGTGGGAGGGGGGGTCGCTATCCGACTCCGTCCTTGGATGTCACCCATCTTAATTACCGGACGTGGGAGACACGGCAGACAGTCGTGCCTCGGCCCGTCGCGGAGGTGACACCAGTTTGACAAGTGGCACGTGTGTGTGCGTGTGTGTGTGTGTGTGTGTGTGTGTGTTTGACAAGTGGCACGTGTGTGTGTGTGCGGCGCCTTTTGTGCGCAGTGCGCTGGTGCGCTGCGGAGTGCCGCTGAGCGTCGGGTCCTCGCGGTCTCACACACACACACACTCATGCACACACACACACACACACACACACACACACACGTTCACACGCGTGCTCACTTATACACACGCGCACACACACACACACTTATACACACACTTAT
The DNA here is from genome assembly GCA_030347295.1 of Setipinna tenuifilis. Taxonomy (NCBI): domain Eukaryota; kingdom Metazoa; phylum Chordata; class Actinopteri; order Clupeiformes; family Engraulidae; genus Setipinna; species Setipinna tenuifilis. The sequence continues at coordinate 5,333,580 of CM059277.1, forward strand.
ATACACACACACACTCTCTCTCACACACACACACACACACACACACACGCTGAGTGCCGTTGAGCCGCAGAGCATCGGGTCCTCGTCCTCACGGTCTCTCTCACAGTGGGCGCCGGCGCCATCAATCCCCACAGTCATTTAGCATGAGAGACAGGCTGTTCAATTATTCACCTCTTAATATTTTTCCCCCTGCAAATTAATCCTCATTCATTGTGACAAGGGGAATTAAGTGATAGCTTACCAGGTAATTTGGTACGCAATTATTTTCCTTTTCAAAGTAGTTGTGATAGAGCTGCCTATGGGTGATAATAATCACCGGCGTTCTACAGACAGACGAGATATTCTTCCACTCATTTCCACTTTACATATGTGCACCAGCACAGGCTTCTCCTCTGTGTGTGTGGACCTGTGTGTGTGTGTGTGTGTGTGTGTGTGTGTGTGTTAGTGTGTGTATGTGTGTGTGTATGTGTGTGTGTGTGTGTAGGACTGGTGTCTAGTTCCCAAACATGTTGCATGTTTGCATTTATAATAACCAGACAGGAAATGGTGTTTACTGCATCTTGCTAGCTGCCTTTGTACCTCAGGGATGTGTAGTGACAATAACACTGAACTGAAGCTAATTCTGAGTCACTGAAGACGTTTCTTTTCCCATACCTACTGCTGAAACTCATCCTGTTTACGGCCTCACGTTCTTGCATTCTCATAACAACAGTGCCTTCCCATCCAGCATATGCCTTTCGATAAGTTTTTGGTGGAATATAATCGTGGCCTACTTTTGATTGAAAGAACAAAAGCTGCGGAGCGACATATTGATGTGAGTATAAAGGGTAACTTATGACTCCTGGCAGCTCTGAAGGGTTTATTGTTGTAACAGGTGGAGCCAAGATTTCTGGTGCGTGTATATGTGCTGTTTCGGTTTGTGAAGCCATGTAATGTTTTTTTTTGTTTAGTTTTTTTCCCTTTTCCCCCCTTTTTCAATCATTTTTATTCAGGGTACTGTAGTGTTTCTACCACCATAATGTTTTAAAATGACAGACGTTTTGTTTTTCAGTCAGAACATTAATGACCTTCTTAGAGTTGGTAGCACACACACACATGGACACATGCACACAGGAGAGAGAGAGAAAGAGAGAGAAAGAAATAAATAAAGAGAGAGCAAGATATACTCGTACTAGTGCGTCAATATATGGTGACCTGTCACATCTGTAATAAAAACAGTAATAACAATACCCTTATTTAACTAGAGACAAAAACCTTTGAAACAGGAATGATCTGAAATGAAATCATTAGAATATGCGTACACAGATACAATTCTAGCATTTAAAAAGATAGATTTAAAAAGCTCTTTCCCCAAGAGGCTGGTGATGATGGGTGGTGTTGGGCTGGAAAAGCTGCTCCTCAGGTGTGTGTGTGTGTTGTTCCAGGCCGTTCCGCCGTTGTCTCGCTTGACGGAGGCCGGACGTGACAGGTGCACTCTCTTTTAATGTGATGCTCTCCCTCTGTACACACCTCGGGGCCGCGCCACTACACTACACCGGACACAATATGGGGGGGGGGGGCTCTCAAGCACGCCTGTTATTTCACCGACACAAAGCAACGCCATGGCCTGTCAGCCATCACACATCCTCGCCTGTCAGACAGAGAGAGAGAGAAGAGGAGAGAGAGGGAGAGAGAGAGAGAGGAGAGGAAAGGAGAGGAGAAGGAGAGAGAGAGAAGAGATAGGGAGGGACGGAGGGAGGGAGGGAGGGAGAGAGGGTAAGAGGAGAGAGAAGGAGAGACAGAGACAGAGAGAGAGAGAGAGAGAAGGGGAGGAGAGAGAGGGAGAGAGAGAGGGAGAGAGCGGGTGAGAGAGAGAAGAGATGAGGAAAGGAGAAATAGGGAGAGAGAGGAGAAAAGAGAGAGGGAGGGAGAGAGAGATAGAGAGAAAGACATGGGCTGCTGCCATATCAGAGATCAGAGAAAACAGAGTGAACAATTTATGCTGTGCAACGAGCGTGACCACTCCTCAGAGGAAACACGCAGCCAGGAGAGGAAGACAAGACAGGGGAAAGGCGAGAAAAGAGGAGAGAGACATGAAGAAGAGAGTATGTAACAGGGGAGCATACATTTGTATGGCATTACTGCAAGAGAGAGGACACACACACACACACACGCACACAGGCACACACACAGGCACACACACAGGCAGATAGAAATGCACACACACACACCTGTGTGCACACATACACAATAAGACAGACAGACAGACAGGCACACACACACACACACACACACACACACACACACACACACACACACACACACACACACACACACTGGTATTATCTGCTCCACAGCTGGAACATATCAGGTGATCCCCTTTCCTTTTTTTTCAAGATTTTTAACATTGAGCAACAAACACACTGTAGTAGACCAAGTAACCACTCTGTGTGTGTGGACATGTCTGTGTGTGTGTGTGGATGTGTGTGTGTATGTATGTGTATTTGTGTATGTCTGTGTGTGTGTGCATACTCGCATGTGTGTCTGACTATGTGTGAGTGTGTGTTTCTGCACAGGTGTGCGTGTAAGTGTGTGTGTGTGTCTTGATCGCATTAACACAAAGCAGGTTCAGGTTACTGTGCTATTTATGAGACGGTGAAAGAGAGAGAGAGAGAGAGAGAGGGGGATAGAGAGAGATAGAGGGATAGAGAGAGATAGAGAGAGATAGAGGGAGAAAGAGAGAGAGAAAGAGAGAGGGAGAGGGAGAGAGAGAAAGAAAGAGAGAGAGAGAGAGAGAGAGAGAGAGAGAGAGAACAGCAGCTGAAGTGTGTGGCGGCGGGCTCGTCATATTTCACCCTGAAATTATCCCCGAGACGATGAGCGAAAGTGACAAATGAAAGCAGGAGCAGTTAGCTCCTTCCTTTCGCATGAATATGAATGGGGGGAGAGAGGGAGAGAGGGGGGAGAGAAGGAGGGAGGGGGGGAGAGAGAGAGGGAGAGGGGGAGAGAGGGAGGGAGAGAGGGAGGGAGAGAGAGAGAGAGATGGAGGGGGGGTAGAGAGGGGGAGAGAGAGGGGGAGAGAGAGAGGGAGGGAGAGAGAGGGAAAGAAGGGGGGGGGGGTGAGAATATAATGAGTTTCTGTTTTATCAGAGCGCTTAGTGCTGCAGGCATGTCCCCTAAATGGTGACCCCCACTCCCCACTGTCTCCCTCGCTCTCTTCTCAAATACACACACACTTAGACACACGCACACACACGCGCGCGCACACACACACACACACTCACGCACACACATTTACACATGCACACACACACTTATACACACACACACACACACACTCTCTCTCTCTCTCTCTCACACACACACACACACACACTCACACACACACACACACACACACACACACACACACACACACACACACACACACTTATACACACACAGAGTCACAGAAGGGTCAGTCCTAATAAGAGTGCTGCAGCTTACCTGACCTCAAAAGAGAGAAAAGCAAAAATGTAGAACAGACAAATGGAACAGAATTATCCACTTACAACACAACAATCATCTTTTATCTCTTTACCTTAATTAATGCTGACAAGGCCAAACCGATGAACGGAAAACAAATAAAAATGGAATTATTACGTCCCTAGTTGGGGAAAAAAGAAATGTTTTATTAGTGGAACAGGTATGAAAGTCATACTTACGGTAATTGATTTGTCTCTTGGAAAAGATCTAATGGCGTTCTTGGTTGACATCCAAAGATGTGAGAAGAGAGAGAAAGACTGCGAGAATAATATCAGCATTTACGGCGAGACTCTCTCTCTGTGTTTTTTGTCCCTCGTCCAAGGTCAGATATTTCATTAACATTAGCATTACCCACATATTATGGGCAGGCTAGTTCCTCTATCTCTCTCTCTCTCTCTCTCTCTCTTCCTCTCTTTCTCTCTCTCTCTCTGTCTCTCTCTCTCTCCCTCTCTCTCCCTCTGTCTCTGTCTGTCTGTCTGCCTCTCTCTCTTTCTCTCTCTCTCTCCCTCTCTTTCTCTCCCTCTCTCTTTCTCTCTGTCTTTAGCGTGGGCTCTTGTTTCCAGCGCTAGGCTATCTATCTCTCTGCGGCTTCATCCTGCGCGGGAGGATTATGTGGATCAGAGGCAGAAACACGGGCCGATTACGGCTTCAAATGGGTTACATGTGCAACAACATGGCAGACGCAGTACGCCATGACCCCGTGCTTTTGTTGTTGCAGTCGATGAAACCACTCGACACGTTGGGCTTCTTCTACTTAGCCGCAGTTTCTCTGGCTAGCCTCTGGGGACCGCTGCCAGTGTAGCCAGGTGCGAATGTAAAGTAAATGGATGTACATTATAAATGATCCCCCATATTATGGTATGTGTACTGCCTGCATATGCCGTGAGGATGTTACTGGCCTGTGTTACTGTGCTGTGTGAAATATGTGGGGGGAAAAATCAGTGTCTCTGTGTGTCTCCTAGGCCTTTGGCGGGCACTGCACATTCATTTCAGCGATAACTTTGAAGTTCAATGTGCAGAACAGTACTGTGTGTATACCGCCGGTGTTAGTCATGCTTTAAGAAATCTAATTTATGCAGTTTTCACACTCCTCTGAATCACCGAAGCGATTTCTTTCTTTTTTATTATTACTTTATTTAAATGTATTTATTTAATTATTTTGTGTTATTAGCAGGCCAAATGATGATGTTGAATAGATGTTCACCATGTAAAATAACCCCTCTGGTGCTTCAGTCACTCTCTCACACACACTCTCAGTCACACACACTCTCAGTCACATACACACACACACACACACACACAGCCCTGTGAAGGCTGCAGAGTGTAGGGGCATAATGAGCCAGGCATAATGACATGGTAGATTCTCACAGGGATGCTGGTGCCCAGCTGAAATGGCCGTTAAATGTACTGTAGTCTATAGGTGCAGAACACCTTGGCAACATAATGTCTGGTTATGTTTTGACTCCTGGGGTCCTTTTGAAGTGGACCGATGAATCATGAGACATACTCAGTAGATTTCACCACGTGCACGTTCACAATGTCCTTGATGTATATATTTATATACATTTAGATACATACATTACAGATATATGGTTGGATATAGTTTCTGTTTCTTTACTATATATTGTCCTTCTTTTGTTTAAATTTCCTACTCATCATGAAATGGCTTCCTTTACAGGCCTTAACATTTTCCCAAATATGTATTTATTAACTGGTAGTCAGATTAATCTACATGGTTACAGTTTATTTGAAAGTGTCTACATATAAGTGACACTGACATGTTATAAACATGACATGACACATATCATGAACATTAGTTGCACATCATTCATGTTTGTGACTGTTGCAATTTAAGTGCCATTTGTTTTTTGTAATGTCAAGTTGATATTTGTTTGGGATGGAGACATTGCAAAAACCAAATGACCTTTAATAACAATAGTCATAACCATGAATGCTGTCATTAAATGTTCATTATATGTGTCATGTCATGTTGATAAAGGGCCCATGTCACCCTTATGTAGACACCTTAAAATAAAGTGTTATCATAAATAGAATGTATGAAAGGCTACATTAAACATTCTGTGTATATGGTCATGGTGTTTTTTTCGGCCCAACAGTGTGTGCAAAACGTCAACAAAGACAGTCACCTCAGTTGTGAATAGCTTGTGATTGTCCTTTTACTGAAACTGCGCAATATGTGTAAACATTGTCCTCCTGTGATTTCTCCTATCGATCACTGACTGCATTTTATGTTCATGAAAAGGTGCCATTTTTCACAAATCAGAATTAGTCCTAATGGCTGTATATTCCTGTTATTTTATGCACACAGTGGACTACATTTCCGTGATTTCATGCACACACTGGACTCAATCAAAGGCTGGGGCTGTGTTTTTCATTCTTATTCAAGGGGAATATGTGTGTGTGTGAGTGGTGAGAGGATGGAGATAGAGATAGAGATGGAGATGGAGAAAGAGCATAGCAAAGCCTTCTGTGTGTTTGTTCCATAGTCTCTTGCACCATCCTGCACACCATCCATGCTTGTGTTTCTTGGCTACAGTACATCAAAAAGCATACATTTCCTATGTAGCCGGCCAAGCAAAGCTCTCTCAGAGCTGTATAGCTTTCTCCTCAAACCATGTCATCTTTTTTAAAGAAAAAAAGAAAGAAGAAAAAAATAACAGCAAATACTGCACTGCCAAACTGCAGTACTACAGGCAGGTCTGCTGTTTCTAAGGTGCTTTTTTATAATGCAATGAACACTACAGTACAAGTGTTTTCAAACGCTTATTTAGTATAATAACAGGAAATAAGTAAGAGGCACCATCAAGCTATTTTTGGCAGGTTTGATAACCCCTCATGTCCCGTTGTGACAAAAAACAATTTTTCACACAATAAAAAAAATATTAACAATAGGACGTGATTTTTTTATTATTATGACTGCATGCTGTACTGTAGTAGAAAATAATGGAAAATAGCAGAAACTATCAACTAGGCTGTCTTTGTCAAACTCGCCTCACCTCCCATGCCCCCGCTTGTTTCCAAGACAAATTGTCACAGGTACACACAGATGATTCAAAGTGTTTTCAAGTTAGAGGCAAGTGCACAGTAATTTCCTTCCTTCCTGCCTCTGCCTCTGCCTCTGCCTCGGCGGCGTGCAGGAAATTGGGTGGAGGCAAAAGAGGCAGAGGCAGAGGCAGAGCCAAAGTCAAACCCTCATGATTGGTTTTGTTCCAGGCGAGCCACAGAGAGAGGGCCCTGACAGGAGCGGCAGTCAATTTCCATTTTAGTGCCTCCTGTCCCAGAAATTAGCCAAAGGTGTCCCAAGTGATCTGCACCCACCTCACATGCACACAACACCGACACACACACACACGCATACACACACACATACATACATACACACACACAGGTGTGTACATGCATACACGCATACACACACACACACACACACACATACACACACACACACAGGTGCGTACGTGCACACACGAACACACGCGCATACACACACACACAGGTGCGTGCATGCACACACACATACACACACGCATACACACACACACACACACACACACATATACACACATGCACACATACACACACACACACACACACACACACACACACACACACACACACACACACACACACACACACAGACACACACAGGTGCATGCATGCACACATACACACGCACACACACACACACCCTCAAATACCTTCCCCCCTCCACACACTCAGACACACACACACTCACTCATACACCCTCCCCCCACCCCCCGCTCCCATTTGTCTGCATTAACTTTGCATATGAGTGGTCTCTCCAGCGATAAGTGGGCCAGTTTTATATTTAGGGTTGTCCGCAAGCACCTTGAAGCCAGACTGACCTAGTCTTTCAGGCCTCTCAGGCTGCGCTGCCATTGCTGAAGCCATGCTGTCGCGAGAGTAGAGCGGAGTGGAGCTGCTGCTTTTGTTTCAGGGGTGACGCCTCCTGTTACACATGCCGGTGGTGTGCAGTCTGAACACTCTGAGTCCTCTTCTGCTGCATGCACCCTCACTGTTTCTTTTGTTTCTCTTCTCATTTCCCATGGTACTATCTAAACTGTATTACACATACTGTACTTATGTATATACACAGCCATGGTGTAATGGTTAGGGAGTTGGTCATGGAATTGGAAGGTTGCAGGTTTGAATCCCGTATCATTCATGGCTAAAGCGCACGAGAGCTACGTTTCCATATATATACACTTACCTGTTTACTTAATTGCCTACCAATGTAATTACTTACTTACTGTGGGTCGTTATTAGAATCTGAGAAGAACAGCTGCATCACACTTCATTTGAATGGTCATATAGGTGGCAAATAGGCGGCCTACAGAGGCTGAGACTATTACTAAAGTATCAAAACTCTTGGTCTGGTTGAAATTAGGATTAGGGATTGGGTTTGATAGGATCATCATCAGTCAGTAAACTATGAACAAAATGAAATTAAATTTCAACAAACCATTTGTAATGTGTTTGTGGACTATGTGTATAAAATGCTACCAAAAGCTGTATTAGCATTATAAAACATAGGTTAGGCTTGTACAGTATGTGCTGTATTGTATTATATTATGTGATACTTCCTTTAGTTTGGTCGCTGTGTCCCCTGTTTGAAAAAGAGCTGTGCACAGCCTTCCTGTGGAGAGGAGAAGGATGACCAGGGTTAGCAATAAAGACAAAAGCTGCCGTGCGGGCCAAAGGAAGAAAGCTAATCAAGTTGGGTCCGTAAACAATGCCCCACCCCACTCCTCTCGTGTCACCCACACCCCACACCCCACCCCCTTCGGCTCATAAAATTGGAAACGCCATTTCGCCGTTTAACTCAGTCTAGATATTAATTGCTTCCTAAAGTGTAAAATCAATGTCAATTATGTTGCCCTTAGTCTTGGCAGCGGGCTGTGGGTATCTAACCTTGTGATCTCTGTTTTGGAGATCCATTTTCATCATGGCAGCCGGGGGGTGGGTGGGTGGGGGTGGGGGGCGAGTTGAGGGGGTGGGGGGGCGAGTTGAGGGGGCCTCGGATGCAGGGATGGGGATAGCTGCCGGAGGAAGTGGGGAATTAAAAGGTCCCCTTCGTGTAGCGCTGATGAAAATGATGCCCTCAGGCAGTGGTGCTAGTCTCTTTATCACATCTCGGCTGCGGTGGAGAGGCTTGTCTCAGCCCGGCCCAGCCTGAAACACCTGCTCTTCCTCTGGACAAAAGGGACGCTGTGCTGTGCTGTGCTGTGCTGTGCTGTGCTGTGCTTTGCTGTGCTATGCATCCCACATGCAATAGCCACAGCCATAACACTAGCCTGTGTATGAAACAACCAGGACAACACTGAGCCTGCTAAAAATTGTACGAATTAGGATCCGATGTGTACTTGAGTGGGCAGCTGAGGTTTTCTTTGTTATGGTTTGTATGAGGATGTTTCTGAAGAGCATACTACGGGTATGGTTGTGCAGGGAATTTCTCTCTCTCTCTCTCTCTCTCTCTCTCTCTCTCAGCCTGTCTCTCTCTCTCGCTTTCTCTCCCTTTCTCTCTCTCTTTCTTTCTCTTGGCCTGTCTCTCTGTGTGTGTCTCTCTCTCTTTCTCTCTCTCTCTCATTCTCTCTCTCTCTTTTTCTCTCTGTGAGTGTTTCAGATGATGTGATGATGTTAGGTGTGCTATGGCAACCTAAATAAAGGGACAGTAGCCATAAGTACATTCAGTTGAGTCGTCATAAGAGCATTCCTCATTTACCATAGGACAGCAACCAGCCTAGCGACCATCCTCTCTCTCCATTCTCTATCTCTTTTCTACCTATATATCTCCCTTCCTCTCTCCCCCTCTCTTTCTCTCTCTCTCTCTCTCCATTCTCTATCTCCTTCGTACCTATATATCTCCCTCTCTCCTTTCCTCTCTCTTTCTCTCTCTCTGTCTTCTCTCTCCCTTTCTTAGCTGTATATCTCCCTCCCTCCCTCCCTCTCTCTCTCTCTCTCTCTCTCTCTCTCTCTCTCTCTCTCCCTCCCCCTCTCCTTCCATCCATTTCTCAGAGTGTGAACAAAGCCATTTATAATCATGTGTACTAACTTCAGTGGCTCAGCTTTCCCAGTGTCGGGGGAATGAATAAGTAAACGTGAATAACATTTCCTCCTCGCGTCAGGCTCCGGCTGTAAAAAATACGCCAGGCCCCGAGTGCGTTACAGCATCTGCACCAGCGGGCGGGCGAACCAGGCAGTGCAGACACACACACACACACACACAACACACACACACACACACACACACACACACACACACACACACACACACACACAAACGGGCGGGCGAGCCAGGCAGAGCAGAAAGGGACTCGCTAAAATAGCCCAAAATGATGGATGTAGACCTTTGAGCATTCTCAAAAGGGGCCATGTGTGGCGGGCAAGCTAACTTGTCATACTAGAAATCCATTCACTCCCATTCGTTTCCATTTTCTGCTGTGGATTTCTTGGTCGGCTGGGTGGTGGGTAAATGTTCCACATTCCCCCGAATAAGTGGAAGTAAACTGAAAAAAACAAAAAAATAAAACAAAACAGAGACTCCCTGGTTAGCAGAATGTATGAGAAATTAGCTTCATTGTTCAGCTCAGGACACATTTTCTGTTTTTTTTTTATTCTTCTTGTCAGTGTGCCTGTAGTTTTTATGTCAATTAACAATGGAAAACAAAGCCAGGATCCAAAAAAAATAAAAAATAAAATAAAAAATCCCACTCAGGCGCTGGCGAACGTGTGTGTGTGGCCAAACCCCCTCCCCTCAGATCAGCGCTGGGCTCCATATTGTCCGTTACCTTTGCCTCTGTCTGCCAGTCGCTCACCTGTGCCAAGAAAGCACCGAGCCTGTGCGCTGCCCCGTCACTCTACATGGACAATAGAGTGCTTGGAGACCGCGTGCCGGGCTAGTGTGGTGTGGTGCGGCACGACGTGGTATGGTACGGCCAGCGTGGCTGTCTCTGATGCTGGCACTGGGACTGAGGCTGAGGCTGGGGCTGAGGCTGAGGCTGGGGCTGGGGCTGGGGCTGGGGCTGGGGCTGGAGATGGGGATGGGGATGGGGATGGGGCTGAGGCTGAGGATGGGGATGGGGATGGGGCTGAGGCTGGTCCGTGCGCTCTTGGCCCCAGCCTCCATTGTTTGTTTTCTTGGCAGAGGCGAAGCGAGGCTGGCTAGGGGAGGCTGGGCACTCTGCCCTGGCACCGGGGGGGTCTCCCCGCCTCCCAGATAACAGGGGGGGGAGTGTGCGTGTGTGTGTTTTTGGGAGCGGTAGGGGGGTGCTTACTGGGGTGTGGAGACCCCGTGTCGGGGAGGCGAGACCATCAGGTGGAGCGGGACGGGGGCCGGTGCTGGGTGGTGTTGGGGGGAGGTGGGGAGCACAGGAGGAGATGGAGGAGGTGATGGAGGAGGAGGAGGAGGTGGAGGAGGCGCAGGGCTGTATGCATTGTGCATTGTGTGGCAGGAGATGAGACATATTGAAGCTAATTGGTGCAGGGATTTTGCAGGCAGGCGGCGGGTGAGTGAATGTTCCTGTAGCAGAGCCCACTGCCTCTCCTCTTCCCCGGCATGATTTCAGTACAACATGTCGACCCCACCGCCGAATAAAAAAGCCTGCGTACACACACACACACACACACACACACACACACACACACACACACACACACACACACACACACACACACACACACACACACAGCAACACAGTGCTAATGCAGCAGCTTTTTCTTTTATAACAACCCCATTTTTCAAAAACACACACACACACACACACACACGAACACACACACAGAGCTGCACACAGAGACGCATATGTACACACACACACATTTATGTGCACAGACATGCATACAAACACATCATCTGGAAAATGAGAGGATAAAAAGCTTTTCTATTCTTTTCTCTGGTTACAGCAGATTTTTTGGCTAGAGTAGGCCAATCTACTTAAGAAATCTTTAATAAAAAGGTAAAGTAAAAGCAGCCTTTGTAGCCCCCACCACAGGGCTGTTAATTAAGGTTTGACTAGCGAAGCCTGTTTGCCTTATAGAGAGCTAAACTAAAAAGGCCCCCTCTCCCCCTTCCCCCCTTCCCCCTTCTCCCCCGCCCCTCTCTCTCCGCCTGACACACATTCACTCACACACACACACACACACACACACACACACACACACACACACACACACACACACACACACCTCAGCCCTCCCTGTCCAGTCACATTATCCAGTGTGTGTGTGCGTGCGTGTGTGTTTGAGAATGATAATGTGATCAAAAAGGCTTGAATGAGAAAGAGGTTGAGGGAGAGAAAGAGAGCGAGAGAAGAGCAAGAGAGAGCCAGAGAGAAAGAGAGAGATGAAGGAGTGAGAGGAGGCAGGAGAATGAAATAGAGTGTAGGGAGAGGGACTGAAAGAAAAGAGGATGGCAGTGAAGGGAAGTGAGAGAGAAAGCGTGAACAGAGAGAGAGAGAGAGCGAGAGATGGAGAGAGAGAGAAAGAGAGAGGGAGAGAGAGAGTGAAAGCTGCGTTAAATTGCAGAAGCCAAACCACTTGAGCATAAAATTAGATTTTACAAACGTGTTGTTACCTGGCAGTTATTTGACAGTGGTGATATCTGAGCTTTGGAAGGCTAGATGAGTATTACTAATCATATCAAATAAATAACTATGTCGTCTGTCGTCTGATTGTGTCAGGTGACTATTCACTGTGGGTGCAGCAATATGCAGCAATAGCTTAATTAAAGCCAACTCTCTCATTACACCCTTATACATGGGAATTAGCTCTCCTTCAATCTATATGGTAATATGTTATCCCATGTAGCACCCAACTTCTGTTCTGGCTATCATGTGGCATAGTGGGCCAGGATGACAACGAGAGAGCGAGAGAGCAAGAGAGAGCGAGAGAGAGAGCGAGAGAGCGAGAGAGAGCAAGAGAGAGCGAGAGAGCGAGAGAGTGAGAGAGCGAGAGAGCGAGAGGCAACATGACGCCTGCCATGTTTGCTCGCCCCCCCAGGTCCCGTCCTCGGCACCTCACCGCGTCGCACCGCCATCTCCGACGCTCTCAGCTGACATGGTGGAAGACCTTTCATCAAGGAGATCAATATCTCTTCATATGAAATTAATCCTTCACATTTAATTAGCTCGCTAATATAATAGAGCAATTCCAGGCACTTAAAGAGAGTGAGCTGCTCCTGCTCGTGACTGTGATATATGTACACGCGTGTGCTGTGCTGTGCACACACACACACACACACACACACACACACACACACACACACACACACACACACACACACACACACGGGGCCGGGGCAGTCTGACTGCTGGGGAGAGTCTGGCTGGGTCTGGGGGGGCTGGGGGGGGGGTGGATGGAGGAGTCCAAGGCTAATGCATTATTAAGCCATCACTGAAGATGAACTGCTGCTCTTAAAATGATGGATGGCTGTATTTGCATTTCCTTTATATTCATTCACGGAAACGTTACCTCTGTCACTTGTTTACATTCCCAGAGCAGGCAATTTATGTTGTTGTTGTTGTTGTCGTTGTTGTTGTTGTTGATGATTCCTCCACACATTTTTAGTATTTAATTGCAGAAAGAACAACAACAACACCAACAAAAAAAAATCTGACCTGGCGATGTCAAATGTACAGCCTACTGTACAAATACCAGCCCTAGAAATTCAACTTCCATTTGGATGCAAATAGAGTTTGAGGCAGAGGGTCTCACAGACACAAATGCACAACAATAAAGTAGGACAATAAACATGCTGTGGCGTGGAGGCGAAAGGCAGGACACATTTATTTTGTACCTGCTTATTACAAAACGTCTCGGAAAGCATATTTAGCCTGATGGCTGCATCCATCATTTTGCTTCAATCTTTCATATGATTGCTCCTCACAGTGTCTAAAGAAAGCTGCGAATGACAAGGAAGCTCACTCTAATTGGTCAGTTATGTGCAGTGGGGTAATGGTAGCTAGTTTGTCATAATTGCAATGCTGTGGTTGCCATTGTGTGCTGCAGTCTTGCCCATTATTGTATTCTTAAGTGCTTTGTGGGTGTGGGATGCAAGTAGTCTATTGACAAGCTCACTGGGAACCTTACCAGGAAGAGGGAGAGAAAGAAAAAGAGAGTGTGTGTGTGTGAGAGAAGGAGAGA